>BSBM01000945.1:680000-1185000 GCA_027924585.1 Larix kaempferi
ACAAAGTGTAGGTTATTTCTTCCGTCTATAACCTTTTATTGGATCACCTATTTTGAAAATGGTAAAGAACCTGCACAAGTACACACAAAAACATACATCCTAAAAAAAAAATTGTTGATTTATTAGGTTAAGACCATGATATCGAGGGCAAATGCTCGGCCTAGTCATTTTACGGATGGGTTGACTTCCTTAATTAAAAAAAAAAAATTAACATAAATAAATATGGAAAAATAACGCCGCACTAGAACGGCCTGTTATCTACGACTGTATATAATTTTTTTAACAAAAATCCACCATTTGAATACCGAACCAGAGGGCTAACGCAAACATATTCATTATATTTTCTTAAAAAAATAACATACCAACCTTAGGAGAACCCCATTTTTTGGGAGTTATACTTAATTTCCATAAATAATATTTATATATTCCGGAAGGCAATCTGATTGTCTGCGTTTGCTCTTCTTGTGCCATATTCAAAAAAGTTGTGTAGGTAGCTCTAATATTGCTTTTTGACGTTCAGATTTCTATTTTTCCAGAAGTCCATTGTGACTAACGTGTCATGAGTGGCCAACATTAGCTTGCACCAGCCCGTGGGAAACTAAATAAGATTACATGCAAGAGAATTCATGAGCCTCTGATGGCATTCGAATTCAACTGAAGTGATAGGCTTAGTTAGCATTGGATCCATCTCCCGACAAGCACTAGTGGCACTATTGTAAGTGGTGTTTGGTTATGAACTCTTTGGTATATAACCAAGGGTGTTTTTCATTGGAGGGGGCATGGAGAGGTGTTTTGGAAGAAGAATTCTTGGTGGAAGTTGTGGGAGAACTCTTGAAAAAGATCATTGAAGTTTTTTTTATCAACATTTCCAAAGCCTCATCATTATACTTGGCGAAAGATTGTATTTTTGTTAGTCCCTTTGTTGATGAACTCCGTTATCATGTCTAGTACAATTATTTTATGTCTTTTACTCATGTGTATGCTTTCTTTATTTATATTGCACATAAACTTTATTTATGTTTTTTTATACAACTCATTGATAATCATCTAATAAAAATCCTAGATCAATGAGACCGCGAAGATAAAAGACTCTAATCAGCCTTACCCAAAAGAAAATTACTCTTTCCTTTGGCCAAGTCAATAGTGATCCTAAGTCACCTTTTACACTTAATAACATCTATTTATCTTTACATCTTCTTTTTGACAATATGTATATTTACGTCGTAGGCATTTCGTTGTGGAGAAGCGTAACCATCCATGTCGGCTATATTCCTCGCTCATAGAGTGAATGGAATGATGCCACGTGGATGGTCCCTCTTTCATCGTATTACTATTCTGAATATTTGGGTTTGCACTGCGTCCTGGGTGTGTGCTGTTTCTGGCAACATTTTTATAACCTGGCCACAGAGAGTGATGAACCAAAAGATCATTTGAGTTACATGATCCAATAAAATTTTAGGCCCATTTGGCGATCAAACTCATGGCCCCTACACCTAACAACAGATCAACGTATGCATACAGTTGAAGCACTCCACTCTTTTTCATCCGACAAGAGTTTATAAAATCGGGGGCAAGAAGATCCACCAAAGCCATGTATATCAGAATTCCAAAAGACACCGTGTTAAATACTCCTTCAACAATCAGTGCCGTGGGGCTGTTCTTATTGTAAGCAGAGGAAATCCCAATTCCTAGTGCAATACCAGAGGGCGTTGTCACAGCGAAAAAAAACATCATAAAGATAACCGTGAGGGACTTATTACTGAAACCCGCCTGCTCCACACAATTCAGTCAAACCCTATAATACATGTAAATACCCATGCCAGCTACTGTTTGAATTTTTGAAGATTAAGGGAAAACAATTATGACCTGAATGATGCATCCACCAAGGCACATTCCTTCAAAAAATTGGTGAAATGATAATGCTCCCACTAATGGCCTAATTGTACATGGACTCTTAGAGGCACCCAATGATATTCCAGTAATGACTGAGTGAGAAATTATACCCAATTCCAATACCTGATATCAACCATATAATTTACATTCAGTTCCAAAATTCATCTCAAATTCAAAACAGTCAACAACAGGTTTAAGGAACCTACCAAACTACCTATTTGACATTGAAATTTGCACTTGAGAGATTGAAACTACTTATCAACTGTTTATTGCCAATAGACATTAAAATATTGCCATTGAAAGCTGCACTTTAATATTTTTACCTGAGCAATGACACGATGATGAATCCTGGAATCTTCATCTATAGTGTTGGATCAATGGGCGTGGCCATGTGTACCATGTGTGTGTGCAGGAACATAATTCTCATGTTCTGAATCATTGCCATTAGAAGAAATCTCTGTAGCCTCATTTAAGATTCATCCCTTTGTTTGATTTTTAAAGGGAGAGCGCCGATAGTAACCAGTGGCAAGAGCATCCACCATAAGGGTACACACTGCACCTATCATTGCTATAAACCTAGCAAAGGGGAAGTTACCCCATGGCTTCGGACTTAAGAATTCACTCGTAAGAGACTCGAAGGCATCCGGGAGAATATGGACGAAGCCAGTAGCAAGAATCACACCAGTAGCGAAAGCCTTAATGAGAAAGAATATATTTCTATCAAGACTCAAAGCAGAAAACGTTCGGCCCACAATAGGCAAGCATACCCCAATAGTACCTGCCACAAAAATAGAAGCGATTGCCCCAATCTAGATGGAGAGCTTCTATAGTGTTTCTACATTCACTATTTTTTCCAGAGCAAGTATTTTCTTCTGCAGTCACTGCCCTTCTTCCTTCTGGTAATGCGGCATTACAGAGAGAACCCAATAATATTTTTCTGATTTGTAATTGCTTCTAGATTGAAAACCGACTCTAAACATTGATCCTGTCGATGACAATGCATAAAGAAACAGAAACTCACCGTGAATAAGTAGGCCCCCAAGAGCCATATAACATTTTTCTGGGTAAATATGAAATGCAACACAAATCCAATAATTGAGAGCTGGAGGAATGACCTTGCTATTGAATAAACCATCTCCCACCCCAAGCCAAGTTTCTGGAAATAGGACAACACCACTGCCACTGCCACTATTGCCGTTTCAGCCAATGGATTCACCATTCCTTCAAGAAATTCTGCTCATTGAGAAGCCATTACATCCCACGTGTATCTACTCCTAACCAACAACACTCTGTAAATTTTCTGAAGAACCAAAGCATTCAAAGTCCTCTATTCTTAGCTTGTATATACAAGTTTGAGAAATAACAGGTGCCAGTGGTTTAGTTTTTAAGGCCTGTACTACAGTGAGATGGAGGCACGAGAGACCCATGGGTAGGTTGATCCAGTGGAGAATACACCTACTTTGGGGTAGGTTTCAACTAGTGCGCCTCGTCAGACACTTGGTACACATGCAAAGAACATGATATTATTTATTTTAAACCACATTGCAAATGACTGTGTTACATTATTTTCTGAACTGTAAGTAAGTAACTCCCCTATCTAGTTGATCCATTGGTAGATTGGCCATCGTGTTGTATGCTCCACACAACTTAAAAATGAAAAAGGTAGGATGCAGATCCTTTCCTTTGAGCCAAATCTCTATGCCCATCTTCACAGAGAACTTGGGGGCATTTGTGAAATATTAGGCTGCCAACGGAACATTACTGGTGCTACAATGAATCTGAGGAAACCTCATTAGCAACGCTTAACTGGCCTCATCAATAAAGTTGTTTTACATACAATCTACGATGTTTGATACATGACACTTAGTGGCTATGGCCTTTGCATGCGAAGAGTTTGAGAGTTTGGTGCAATGTGTTTGTTTGCATATAATCTAAATGCAACGTGTTTGTTAATTTAACTTTCTTGGCTGTCATTTCAGTTGGAGTGAAGGTCTGGGGCGAGAGCTACCACTGGAACCCCTCTTGCCATGGTTTCCATAGCCACATGGATACCATGTAATAAGAAGGTAAAAATAAAAAATCATGGAAATGCATTTTAAGTAAACAGTTTTTTTAGATGAGTAGCATTGCATTATGCATTGTTTTTTAGTCTTTTCGGTCCAAATTACCTAAATATTTATGTAAAATAGTCAACTACACAAAGTTTCAATTTGAGTTTGAATGGAAATAAAAAATCATGGAAATGAATTTTAAGTAAACAATTTGTTTCAGATGAGTAGCATTGCATTATGCATTGTTTTTTCAGTCTTTTCGATCCAAATTACCTAAATATTTCTGTAAAATAGTCAACTGCACAAAGTTTCAATTTGAGTTTGAATGGACATGTAGGCATAGTTTGTAGTTATTTTACTTATTAAAGCTCATTAGTATATTAGTTTAATGTAAATTATTGTTGAAGTCAAAGGCCTCAATATGTATATAGGGTGATTCTCTATGATTTTATGATAATAAAATAGTGTGGAGGATGCATTAATTCAAAGGCGTATAAGTTAGTCAATGATCTGCTTGAAGGTGGATTTAAGAGAGGGGATTAAGTCACCTCTAAGAAGACCCTTTATAAAAATAAATCAAATCCATTTTAGAAAAATAAAAGGGTGTGGAAGAAAAGTATGAAGGTTACTTGTTAGATTCAGACACATTCTTATGACATTTGGAAATGATGTATATATATATATGAGAACAAGGACCTTCGAAGATTAGACTCAGACACATTCTTATGACATTTGGAAATGATGTATACATATATATGAGAACAAGGACCTTCGAAGATTAGTACTATCAAAAGGTCATTGTGTAGCCTATGCAGCCCATTTAGGTCTACCAAAGAAGCATATAGACTTTGCTTTTGGCCAAGTACGAATAAGGATATCATTCAATTTGTTACTTGATGTCTTAAGTGTCTGCAAGTCAAGGAAAAGCATCGTCATCGTGTTGGTTTGCTCCAGCCACAACGCATCCCTAAAAGTAAGTGGGAAGTTGTTTCCATGGATTTTATAATTGGTCTCAGCATGATCTTACAAAGGCATGATTGTGTTATGGTGGTCAAGGATTTAATAACCAAGAGTGCTCACTTCATTCCTGTTAAGTGTCCTTGTGATGCTATAGCCATAGATCATATCTTTTTTAAATAAATTGCATAGTTACATAAAATACTCATAAACTTATTTCAAATCAGAAATCTCAATTTTGGACTCACCTTCAAACTTCCTTGGAATACAATTAAATTTTAGTAGTGATTATCATCCTCTTGAAAAAAATGGTCAAACTGAAAGGTTTAACCAAGTTTTGGAGGATATGTTAAGGATGTATGTAATGAATTATCTAAGTAAATGGGAAAATCATATTTACTTGGTCGAATTTGTGTATAACGCTGCTTATCATAGTTCTATTTGCATGTCCCCATATGAATTTTATATGAGAGACCTTACATAACCCTTATGGATTGGGATTGCTCAGGGGATCATGTAGTGTTGATACACAAGATGTTGCAAGAGATGGAAGAGAAAATGGTGCAAATTAAGATTAGGATTAAGGAAGCCAAGGATTTCCAAAAGAGTTGCATTGATGCAAAGCAAACTAATAGAAGTGATAAGAAAGACGACAATTTTTTTATTAGAGTTAGACCATCAAAAAGTTCATTTAGATTCGGGAAAGGAGCAAAGCTATATCCTAGATTCATAGTACCATTCAGGATCACGAAAACAACGGGACTTGTTTCTTACTTCCTTGAGCTACTAATTCATCTAAGAAATATTCATGATGTATTTCATCTCGGTTCTAAGACTTTTGCAATCAAATTTCTAGTGGAGTGTTCTTCTAGATATATCATATATGCTTTATAATCAACGTTTGGACCAAACAAATGTGATCCATCATCAATATGAAAATGAAATCATTCAATTTTTTATTAATATGAAAAGATTAACTAGATTTAAGAAAATTTGTTATTAAGACTCACCTTAATTTATAATTAACCCTAAACTATGATTAGGCTTAACTATGCTATCCAAAAGTAAGGAGATGTTTACATATACGAAAAGGGATTTACCCCATATATATATATATAACAATGACTAATTTTAAATTAAGGTTTATAATTAATTTAAAAAACAATAAATAAAACGTTAAATGATAAATGACATAATAAGATAAACAAAAAAGACTTGGGGGAAATATAAAGTAATGAAGCTAAAAACAATATATAGAAAGGAAAGGGAAACATTAAAACTTAAGAAGTACATGTTTGATAAGTTTTATGTTTTGAATTATGATAAATTATATATTACAAAGAAAACATCTTCTAGATGTTTTTAAGTGTTAAATAAAATTGGACAAAATTATCGGAAAAAAAATTGCTAAAGGTTTTGCAATTGGTAACGGAGGTTTTAGTAAAGAGTTTAACGATTTTTCACTATAGCTAAAAATTTTGAGTGGTCGAAGGTTTTAATGGATTTTTTTTAGTTGATGCACTTAAAAAATAATGTGCGCCATTGCACAACTATTTAATATGCATCGATGCATGTTTTAGAAAGCACCAGTGCTCTAAGGACATAGGAGTATTGATGCTCTAAGGCCATTTTGAGCATCAGTGCTCTAGGACCAAATGGGAGAATTGGTGTGAATATGTCTTAGATGAGCATGAGTCTACCCATTCCTAAAAGAGAAGAATCAGTGCACACATAACTTATAGGAGTATTGGTGAGCCCATTTCTTAAAAAAACATCATTGTGCACGTAACTTTAAAGCATTGGTACACCCATTCGTAAGACATGAACATCGATGCACCCCCACCTATGCCGATATTTTCTTAATTTTATATAATTCAAATTTTAAAATTACCAAAGAGCTCTTAATTATTTTCATATTTGATTTTGGTTTCCCTCTGATCTCGAACTGATTCAACTCTGAGCCACTTGTTACAGAAAAAACTCTTTGTTGTAGTCATTTTTCCTTTTGGTTTCCTTGCCTGTATTGAAAACATGGAATGCAGAACCAACAGGGATTCTATATATATCTCCCACTCCCAAATCTCTTTCAAATAAACGATTATCCCTCACCCATCCTAGCCTTGCCTCTCCTGCTCAGTTTGAAAAATACAATAGTTATAGAAAACCCAATTTACCATTGAGATTCAAATGCAATGACCTATAGTACTGCTGCTACTAATACTGTAAGTCCTTGGAATGACTCATGTATCTTCATTTTTGCATACATGCAGTGACCCCTTGCACTAGAACACCTTACCTTTCTTGAAGCTGCACGTTCTTGGTCATTCTATCCTCGTAGAAAGCACTCCCAATGGAAACCAATCTACCCTCCCAAAATTGTCTGTGTCTTTCCTCGCTTCACTACCATTCCACCCTTTATTGCAGATTCCTTTGTTTCATTCTGTTGGAGCAAGCTCCTCCTATACAAAACCTTTCGCACCCTCCCCACCAGTATCCTTCGCTGCCCGTGCCTATGTTTTTGTTCCTTCTAACTTTCCTCTTTTCCTACCAGCGTTCATTTTTGTCCCTCAAGGAGCAAATGCTAGTTTATTGTATTTGAATTTTTCTAGTCATTATTATACATAGTCCCCACAAAAATAATGATATTTCTTTTCAAAACACCTTTTCAATAGTTAAAAATAATTAAATTTCTTTTCATATGTTTTTATAATAGTTAAAAGTAGGTTAAATTTCTTTTCAATACTTTTTAGTGATTATAAAAAAAAATTCCATACAAGATGACAGACATAAATGATCGTCATTTGAATTAAAGTTTGATTTCTTATCCTTATTATAATGATACAAGAGACAGAAATGATGGTCATTTTCATTAAAGTTTGATTTCTTATCCTTTTTATAATGATACAACAGACTATTTTTTTAACAGAAAAATAGAGTAGCTTATTATTCTAAATAGAATCAAAGTTGCACCTCCATATGAAGCCAAAATACATGACTGATTTTCAACAGATTATCCATAATGATGGAACAGATTTCCTTATCCTAATTTCAAATAGCGAGCCCATTTGACATATCCACATAGCACAAATCCCTCAAGATCCTCTCGGCCAAAAAGAGACAATAATACTGTGGCTGGACATGGAGCTCCACATTCGTCACTGAGTGTGTCGTGTGGTGGTTCGCACAGTGATTTGATCTCCTTTTAACTGTATTCATGGCACTGAAAGTCTATGCAAGTATCCATTGCTGCAAAACCATACCAGTCGGGTCAGGTCATAATGAATGTAAAACTTCCCAGGTGGTTATATATAGGATATGTTTGTCTGTGACCACACGCTTTCTCTGAACTCTAAACCCAACTAAATATATTGTGTTTTTGGCTTGATTGAGAGCACTAGAATCATGGAGGGAATTAGTGTTTTCTGGTATTTCATGACATTATTGTTGGTTTTAAAGCTCGTTATCATCTCAAGGAAGGGCGCACCCAAGCTGCCTCCAGGGCCTCCCGGGTGGCCCATTGTTGGGAATCTCTTCCATCTGGGGGAGAAGCCCAACGAGTCTATGTTTCACCTTGCTGCGAAATACGGTCCTCTAATGACCCTTCGGCTCGGAATGAAAACAACAGTTGTGGTTTCATCTCCGGCCATGGCCAAGGAAGTCTTGAAGACTCATGACCAAGTCTTTTCTGGACGCACTGTCACAGAAGCAGCCAAATGCCTCTCCCAAAGCGATTATGCCATGGTATGGGACAACTGCGGGCCTCGCTGGCGTATGCTCCGAAGATTCTGCAACACCGAGCTCTTTAGCGTCAAGAGACTGGAGGCCCTGCAGCATCTCAGAAGAGATCAGGTCTTTTCCACCATTCAATCCATTTTTGAGGATTCTAGGAAAGGGACGAGTGTGAATATCGGGCACACTGTGTTTGTTACCAGTCTGAATCTGTTGGGCAACTTGATTTTTTCTCAAAACATGTTCGAACGGGACTCTCAGGCCGCTGAAGAATTCAAAGAAACGGTCGCGAAGTTGATGGTAATCGGAGGAAAACCTAACCTTGTTGACTACTTTCCTTTTCTCCGAATTTTGGATCCTCAGGGCGTGAGCCGCGATGTAACCAAATACAGGGGCATGGTATATGCGTTGCTAGATAGATCCGTAGAGGCTCGACTTCAAAGTAGAAAGGCGGGCAGGACTGAGCACAGCTGTGCCAAGGCAAAAGACTTTCTGGACATTCTGCTCGATTACAGAAGCGAGAGCGGAGAAACATTCACCAAGAAAGACATTATTCCCTTTCTATATGTAAGTCTGCTGCTTCACTATTGGAATTTACAATTCTGGAAACTCAATTTGTTGGGACTGTTGATGTGCAGGAATTGTTTGTAGCGGGTAGCGAAACGAGCAGTTCAACGATTGAATGGGTAATAGCTGAGGCCATTCGCAATTCTCGGATAATGAAGAAAGCTCAGGCAGAATTGGAGGAGGTGATCGGGAAAGACAGAAGGGTTGAGGAAAGTGACATCGATCGCCTGCCTTATCTACATGCAGTGGTGAGAGAAACGTTTCGTTTGCACCCGGCAGTTCCTCTGCTAGTCCCTCACAGAGCAGAGAGCACTTGTGAAGTTGCAGGATACATGATACCCAAGGCTACAAAGGTGCTGGTAAATGCATGGGCAATAGGAAGAGATCCGACCATCTGGACTGAGCCATTAGAGTTCAAGCCTGAGAGATTTATGGAGTCTGGGTTGGAATACAGAGGCCAAAACTTCGAACTGATTCCGTTTGGAGCAGGAAGGAGAATTTGCCCTGGGCTTCCCTTGGCTCATCGGATGGTTCATGTAGTCATAGCCTCTCTTCTGCACTCCTTCAACTGGTCTCTTCCAGATGGCATGACAGCAGAGAACATGAACATGACTGACAAGTTTGGAACCACGCTGCAGAGGGCTTCGCCATTAATTGCAGTCCCCTCACCACGCTTGCGTGATCATCTCTTCAACGATCAGTATCGGTAGTCAAGTTACTTTTTCTTTCTAGAAGGTTTCTTAATCATCTATTTAAATATTTTTTTTTTTAAACTTTTTCATGTATTTAGCAATATAGACACTGTGCATACATGGTACGTAAGGTTTGAATCAAGACCTCGCAAGGAGTGTATTTAACAATGCATTTTATCACCAACTACTCTATAACTTATTTAGGGCCGTCTGGCTAAAACTTATTTAGGGCAGTCTGGCTAAATCTGGGCAATGGATCCAATACTAGGAGTGAGTTGTGTGCCCTATGGCTCATACTCTTTTGGGCATGGTTGAGAAAGATCTCCTCACTAGTAGTTTTTAGAGATTCATTATCTATTATCTCATGGGCGAGAGGCAAGACATCGCTCAATGTATTGCTCCTTAAACACTGGATGGATGATTATTTTCTTTATATGTTGTAGATGTTTCTTATTATGTGGGTTGATATTCTTACATATCTGTTAGCTCTATGTGCAGAGCCTTCTTAGGGATTGGCTCCAACTACTTGTTGGACGATTTTGAATGCATACACTACCTTTTGCGGCAGATAGGACAGCCGTTATGGCTGTGGATGGTATATATAGTTTTGTTTTGAATTATACTTGATGAACTTGGTATTGGGCAGCTGTGGTTGGCGGTTTATATGAACATTATATTTATGTGGTCATGGTCTCTTTGATGTTCTGATGATATTGGATCCGTTTCTCCTTTTGGAGGGATTCATGACATATTCTGTGGACATATGGTACTATGATATTGGACTTATCTGATGTAGATGATGACACATTTGTTTATGTGTATGGCATGTCCATAGTGCTCTCTAGGACTGTTTTTTGAGAGCAGTTATGTATGTCTTTTGACAGCTGGTTACATTTACTATTTCGTATATTAATAGTAAGTTGAATTTTCCTGTGAAAAAAAAACTTATTTAGGGCAGTGAAAACTCAATATTAATATTAATTTGGTAGTATATTTTTTTTTCTTTTAAAAATGGATAGTCTACTTTTGTTTCCATTGATGTATGTGTGTATGTGTCTGGGATTTTATATAAATAAAAAAAAATTCGGTGGCAGGTTAGCCCTGTTTTTCTGTATTCTGATATTATCTTTTAAATTTTTATAAATGTTAAAAGCTATCTGGTTAAGTATAAGTTTATTATGAAAATATGCCAGTTTTATTTCAACAAAATAAATGGCTGTGGCAATATAAAGTTTACAGACACCCAGCACCAGTCTCGAACATAATTTTTATGTATTTGACAAATTTATCTTTAAAAACAATTTTGTAATAAAAATAACTTATCTACAAGGCCGATTACACTTTGCTGTAATTACAGAATAAAAATGATTTAAATGCTGTAATTACAAACAATGTACTATATAAGAAAAAGAGCCCAAATCATGGTAAACATCATTCCCATTTCGTGGAGACTTTTATGCCAGAAACACAATTTTATTAGTAAGATCAGCAAAAATCCCATTTTCAAAGCATTAACGCTTTCTATTTTGCAAGTGTTTTTAGTTATGGTTTATAACAACTGATTTTGATTCTGTGTTTTTATATTTTTTTTAACTTTTCCATCTCAATTGGTTTGTCCTCGAATTATAAAAATAAATTATGCCTCTCAATATAAGTAAAGTCATTATTTTAACAAACGTCATTTTTGAAGTTTTAATTTATTAATCTACAGTATTTTATTAATTTGTTTGAAGTGAATTAAATCTGTTTGTGTATGTTTTTGTTTATATGTTAGGATTACAAAATAAATGACATTGTAGAATAAAGTGATTTTGGCAATGCTATTTTTTTTCATAATTGATTATATTTTTATTTTAATTTGAAACAATGTTTATAAAATTAATTTTGTACATATTTCATCATTTTTAATTTAATATTAAAAACTATTTAACATTTATTATATTAATTATTCAAGAAAGATAAAATTGAAATATTAGATAGAACAAAAATTTAGATAGAAAATGTATATAAAAATAATTATTAATCTATATAAAATTAATAGTTTTTTATAAACATTAATATTTTTTAATTTTATAAAAATAAAAATTTATTAAAAATGTATTTATAATGAGGCAATTTCTAATTTTTTTATTTAAGTTAATGTATATAACAATGTTATATTAATATTTTTTAAAATTTATATTTAAGTTAATGTATATAACAATTTTATATTAATATTTTTTTAAAATTTTTAAAAATAATTAATTGTTAAATATTTATTTGGACTAGTGCGATTTCTAAATATTTTTTATTTAACATAGATTATGTGATGGAAAGTCAAAGTGATATTTTTATTTTCATGACTACAGACTTTTATCACTAGGTAAGTGTTAATTTCAAAATTACATAAATATTAAATTTTATACTTTTGTCATTGGGTAAGTGTCAATTTCAAAATTACATAAATATTAAATTTAATATTTTCAATTGTTAATTTATTTTATAATGTATCCACTTATCTTTTTTAGAAACATAACAAACTATAATTTCATGGAGAAACAAAGTATAGAAGGTTGTACATAACTTTTCATAAAATCAAATGTCTAACATTTGACATATTGAAACTAAGTAATTATGAAAGTAAAAAACAATATATATGTTGAAACTAGCCGTTAGAGATGATAATTCTCTTATGAGACGATCCATCAAATTAGAGAACAAATCAAGTTAGACAAAAAATGAAGGGTCTATAATACTATGACTAGAAGATACTAAAAATGTTGCATGGTATTCATGTTTAAGGAAAACACTCTAAACAAACTCGTCAAAATATATAGTCCCTTTAGGGGACTCTAAAGCCTTTTTTTGATAGATAATCAACATGATTGTTGAAACATCTATATACATGAGTGATCTAGGAGGATCGTCACTGGTAAAAAAGTGGTCATAAATCTACAGTCTCGGAATCTGAAACAAACAATACCATCACGAAGAGCTCAGTAAGAGATTTTTGGCGATGTTTGTTTCACCTCAATCCGACTCTGTATGCAGAATATATGGTCGATGGACGTTGAAGAAGTCCAGGCATAGTGTTACCACATGGACTAATCACATGTTGACATGTGGTCCAATTAAAACTTGCCAAGTGGCAAGGTTGAGCTCCGATTCCGTAACTAGTGGCATCATGTGGCAAGGTGAAGAGGTTTGAATTTATTTAAAGTTTTAACATTTTAAATATTAAAAAAAGGAATGAATTAAATATTGCCATAATTATATGGCAACACACCACCTAAATACCTGCAAAACTGTATCCTAAAATTTATGGAGGGTTTAAGATATGTCCATAAGGAAGCAACAAATCCCATGGAGTAAGATATAGTAAAAAGCGAACGAATCCCATGAGCATATAATGGGAAAAACCATTTCCTAAAATTTGGAAAGTGGTTAATACATTTTCACAAATTTATCATATGCCACCATATAATTTGTTGGCCCAAAGGCTAAGGTCACCCTTTACAAAAATTTAATTGTCCTTATTAACTAAGGGAATAATCAAACCCAGTGGAAACAAAACCTCCCCTCAAAAAAGGACATGACACAGAGAAAAATGTCTTCACAATGTCTTCTTATTCACTTGAATGGGTTAAATATACTACTTCTTGGTGAGGGACTTGATGAAGATGTTGTATATGCCTTGATCTTTCCAAAAAAATTCAGTAGTGTAGACAAAAAACAAGTGTAGGAGCCCCTTTGAACTCAACTTCTGTTGATGGAGGAGCATCAAATGAATGCTTTTTGATGTGAACACATACAAATACAGAGCTGAAAACATAATCAAATATGGAAAAGATATTTGTGTTGTCATTTCCTAACCAAAAAACATCATTGAGTTCAACAGGATCAGGAACTTGTGCAGTTGCAAAATGGACAATGTAGCCATGCAATGCCTTTCCGAACTGATTGATCACCTTCTTAATTTCACAATGGAGTTTTTTCAACTCTGTAGCAGCAAAATAAGAATCATATGGAGAAACAACGATTAATGGTGAAGTTTCTCCATGATCAAATAGGATATTAGAAAGAAATCTAGGTGCAGCAGAATTATACTAATTGTTGGGTGAACCTGCGGGGTCTTTAGACTATGTAACCTTGAAATTTGAACCAAAAAAGGTGATATCAGGTCAAAATATGTGGAATATTAGTCCAAACAGAGCCAATGTGATGGCATCCCAACCACTAAAATATATGAAAGACTAGAATGAAACTGATATAAGTGGCACAGTTTTTGAAACCATGGGTTTGTCAACTAGCGCACTTGGGGGTTGATGACTCCTTTTTGGATCTAATGGTGGGAAGGATGAATGTGTGGGCCATACAAATTGCTTATCAAATTCTAAATCAAAATAAGATATATAATAGGAATGATTCAAATGAGCTTGGAAGGATTTTCCAGAAGGCAGGTCAGAAACACATGAAAAAACACAAGGATTGAGAGGTGGTTTTGGTGGACTGAATGGAGACTCTTCTAGGGAAGGAATGGATATTTTTTATTATGATATATTATAATGTGTTAAGATTCAATATGTTAAGACAGAAAATATCAACATTACATTCCATTTCTAGATAATAGCATATACAGGATCACTGAAGAAACAACAAGCACAGCATAAACACAAGAGACACAGATTTATCTTGGGAAACCCTCCTAGGGTAGAAAAACCAGCAAAGCTTCCTCAATATAGATGACCAGCAATATACAAAGATGCAAACCAAAGACATGATCTCCTCCTCCTCCATAGAATGCCTCTCTCCCATAAGTGCGCTACATTTCAAGTGAGGGAAGTGTGTGTATAATGAGGAACACACCTCCTCTATTTATACACATCTCCGACTTGTACTTTATATTAATTAGGTCGGTCCCAACTTTACCACTGGGTTAAACACCCCACTACAACTGACTGGGCCAACCCCACTAGGGTGGTCTAACAACCCTTTGACCCACATAACACATACAGGGCCGACCCCCACTAGGGAAGTCTAATAACCCAAGTTACCACATTCCGACGGAGGAATAAACATCTTCGGATATACAATAAGATCTTCACAGAGGAATGAAACATCCCCAGAATAATAAAGTACAAATATAATATTCTTAGAAGTTACAATATCTCAACAGAATGTGCATCTAAATCAGAAATACCAGAAGCATAAGAAAGTGGTTTTGCTCGAGCACTCAAAGCATAAAAATTATTACCTTCATGAGTAGCACTGAGACAATGTTCTTGGTGAGCAACAGGATTTTCTACTTCTTTGTTTCTTGTGATATCGGGAACATAAATGTTATGCCTTTCGAGAAATTGAGTCATGATGTCCAGTTTCTTATTCATACAATATTTCTCAGAATGGAAACCCTTGTTACAACAAGAGCACTTGGATCCCCCTTTCTTGTTCTTCTTCTTGGAATTGGAACCTTCATTAGTTGAATTGGAACCCTCATCATCTGACTGCTTCTTATCTTTGAAATGATTCTTCCCTTTGGATTTCTTGGGATTACTTGCAGCAAGCACTTTGTCCTTTGAATTTTTGATGGTACCCATTTGAACCAATTTGTCTTGCTCCTAGGTGAGGGCCTCCATGAAATCTGCCAAGGAAGGAATCTTCCAATTTTCACTGCCATCTTGGTTGCATGAAAAGTAGACACACAGACTGGGTAGTCTGAGCCCAACTTCGAAAGTATTGACATAACCAATTGTTCCTCTTTCTTCTCAATCCCACATTGCTTTAGTTGAAGCACTAAGGATTTGAATTTGGTGAAGAATTCGTGTAGGAATTCAAAAATGTTAGGGCTCAGAGTAGGCAATTCATTTTCCAGTTGATGGCCTCTAATCTCATCTATCTTTCCAAACAGACTTTCGAATTTGCTCCAAACTTGATTTGGAGTGGTCAAACCATCAAGGTGAAAAACAAGATTTCTGCAAGTACTGAGGCATAATAGACCATACACTTTCATCCATTCTATTGTACCACTTGTCCTTCTCAACTAATGAGTTTGGCTCATTCTCAATTCCCAATGTGACTCTATACAGACCTTTGCTTCTTAGAAGAATCAACATCTTTGCATTCCATTCAAAGTAGTTGTATGGAGTAAGGAGAATGTGTTGGGACTGCTCCATCATTCAACAGTTGCACTCCTGATGAGCCTGGGACCTATAACCTACAATAAAATAATCTTGGAAGAAAGTCCAATATCAGCTCACTCAATCTCTACTTCAACATTGAGCACTTTCGGGAGTCTTTTACACCTGGGAAGATTTCCTTGGCAAAGCCAAGGCTATCAAGGTTATCTTCCCAAGGATTTTTGTAGAAACTTCGCAACTTCTGGTGCATCAGTGGAAGTATTTGATATAAACTAGATAGATGGTCCGCTATGATACCATGTGAAATTCTCTCACATAGGTGGATCTCCAGTAGTAAAACAATCCTAACAATGTTTAACACAGATCTACAAAAAAATAGAGAAGAAAATCATAGAGAAAAGAGAGTTCTAAGTGAAAAAATTTCATGTTATTCATCCACAAGATGTGGGAAACTAAATAAGATTACATGCAAGAGAATTCATGAGCCTTTGATGGCATTCGAATTCAACTGAAGTGACATGCTTAGTTAGCATTGGATCCATCTCCCGACAAGTACTAGTGGAAAATAATGATGAATGGCCGGTTAAATTAAGGTTGTTGGTGCATGATTGAGCCTCTTAGGCTAGAAATTAGGGAAGAAGAACCCAAGGACTTGCAATGGTCAAAAGGGGCTACTGCACTCAGTTTCAATGAATCTGGGTAGAAGGCTCATTTAACTAGGTAATCAAGGGGACAAGGCATCTTCAATCAAGGAACTGACTGTATTAACTCCTAAAATCATGCATGAGGGTGCATTAGATCCTAAATGATAGGAATAAAGCACTTTTAGTGGATAAGGAGGCCAATGATGACAAAAATTAAGCGCTAGAGGGTCAACAACATAGTCTAGGTGCCAGGAGACCCAATTATCAATGCATGGAATGCATGACTAATGTATGACCAAGGTCTAGATGGATAGAATGTTCCAACACCAAAAGCTTCCTAGTGGATATAAGTGATCTAGGAGGATCATCATCAATAAAAAATGATCGGAAATCTACAATATTTGAATATAAAATAGACAACGCCATCGTAAAGATCTCGCCAAGAGCTTTCTGGCAACATTCTTTTCACCTCAATTTGACTCCGTATGTAGAATATATGACCGATGGATATTGAAGAAGTCCAAGCATAGTGTTACCACATGGACCAATCACATGTTGACATGTGGTCCAATTAAAACCTGACAAGTGGCAAGGTTGAGCTCCAATTCCGTGACAAGTGGCAAAGTTGAGCTCCAATTCCGTGACAAGTGGCATCATGTGGCAAGGTGAAAATGTGTGAATTTATTTAAAGTTTTAATATTTTAATATTAAAAAAATGAATGAATTAAATATTGTCATAATTATATGACAACACACCACCTAAATACTTGGACACCATATCCTAAAATTTAGGAATGGTTTAAGATATGTCCCAAAGGAGGCCAAGGAGGCAATGAATCTCATGGAGTAAAATATGATAAAAAGGAAACGAATCCATAAACATATAATGGGAAAAACCATTTCCTAAACTTTAGGAAAGTGATTAATACATTTTCACAAATTATCATATGCCACCATACACCCTGTTTGCCCATTTGTTTGGAGGCTAAACCATAAATAGTTATTTTTAGTTTATGTTTGGATGGGCACGCCTTCATAAGACTCCTTCATTAGTATCGGTAGTCAAGTTACTTTTTCTTTCTAGAAGGTTTCTTAATCATCTATTTAAATTTTTTTTTTTTAAAATTCATGTATTTAGCAATATAGACACTGTAAATACATGGTACGTAAGGTTTGAATCAAGACTGAGCAAGGAGTGTATTAAAAAATGCATTTTAACACCAACTCCTCTATAACTTATTTAGAGTAGTGAAAACTCAATATTAATATTAATTTGGTAGTATATATTTTTTTCTTTCAAAAGTGGATAGTCCACTTGTGTTTCCATCAATGTATTTGTCTGGGATTTTATATAAATAAATAAAAATTGGGTGGCAGGTTAGGCCCTGTTTTTCTGTTTTCTGATATATTCTTTTAAATTTTTATAAAGGTTAAAGCTATCTGGTTAAGTATAAGTTTATTACGAAAATATGTAAGTTTTATTTCAACAAAATAAATGGCTGCGGGGTGAAAACGTGAAGGTGGGTAACACTTTCGTGAGAAACGAGCGCAAAATCGTCTTAGCGGAAGTTATTCGGCCGAATAATAAACATTATTCGGCCGAATAATTTACATTATTCGGCCGAATAATTCAAAGGTTATTCGGCCGAATAACCACAAACAGTTCTCCGTCCAGTCTAACGGAGATCCTCGGAATGTGTGCAAACAGTTGCCGGACGGGAAAAAATTTTCGGGCAATAGTTTATTCCGCCGAACAATTATTCGGCCGAACAATCATTCGGCCGAATAAATATTCGGCCGAACAAGTATTCGGCCGAACACTGTTTCGGCCGAATAATTATTCGGCCGAATATTTATTCGGCCGAATGATTGTTCGGCCGAACTATTTTTCTGCATAAAAACACAGCATCGGCTGCCATATGGCATTCCCTGCTGGAAATTTCTGGACCCCCCAACGGGCCCACAGTTGCTGTGTTGCCACCCCGCCGCTATTCGACGACCCGCCTGCTGCCCCTAGACCTGTTGACGCTCCACGAATTGCGGCTGAAACGTTCGCCACCCTGCTGCTTCTCCACCATCCTTCGCTGCCCCCGCGACCTGTTGTTGCTCGTCGCCTTGACGTTTGATAGTTCGTCGCCTTGTTGGCTGCTTTCCACTGTTTGTTGTTGGACGTTGCTCGTCGGCCGTTACGTTTCGGGTGGCAGGTGTGTTCGGTTGTGTTGCTGCGTGGACGCTGTTGCGGATTTGTGTGCAGGCTCGAGACTTCGTCATTGAAGGTGCGTTTATTCTTCCCTTGTAATTTTTTGATTCTGGCTGTGTATGTTATAAGTCATGGTTGATAATTTTATTTGTCCCTTGGTGAAGGAATTAGTCGTTTCTGGAGCGTAGTGGATCGAATAGGCGCGGCGTCGTGGATCGACGATTTCGTATCGCTTCGTTTGGATACAGGTATGCTTCGATACACATAGTCTGCTCCTTAGTTGGTGGCATAGGAGAAAATTAAAAAAAATCTGTTCTGGCGGTTAAAAATAGAAGTTTTAATGTTTTTATGATTAATTTTGGTTTTAGAGATGTTTGTATGTGCATGAACAGAGTTCATGAACTCTGTTCATGAATTCTGCTCATGAACTCTGTTCATGAGCAGAGTTCATGAACTCTGTTCATGAACTCTGTTCATGAACTCTGCCCATGAACTCTGTTCATGGGCAGAGTTCATGAACTCTGCCCATGTGCAGAGTTCATGAACTCTGCTCATGAGCAGAGTTCTGTTCATGCACAGAACTGAAACAGGTGTAGCTAGGCATCAAAGCTTTTATCTTAGTCATTACCCAACGAAAAGTGCAATATTTCAAAGGCATATGTTTGAGTGCCCATAGGATAAAACTAGATGTATGCTTGGTTGCCTCTTTTATTACAAGTTGAGTAGGATTATATCATCTAGCCATCTACCTTATGTTAATGTTAATAATTAACCATTCTGAAAGAAGAAACAAGGCTTAGGCAATATTTTACAACAGTATAAATAGAATATAATTAGCAGCCGCTCCAACACGAGTTTAAAAAACACCCTACTCATTTATTTTCAAGATGATTTCAAATACATTAGTAACTAATATATCATCCATCTTAATTATAAGATCTTATCTGGGTTCATGAAGATTAGAGATCAAACTAAAGTTGAACTTATAATGTCTTGTATCAATGGGGTTATTAATTCTAATGGTGTTAGATACTGTATTTACTGCTGAATCCTTACCAGATAATATAATTGCCAACGCCATAACCTTTCTATATATGATGATATATCATTGACCACCCTTATTTTTATGATTGTTCAATAAATTCTAGGAGCTCTAGTCATGTTATACATACTTTTTGTGTGGTATTATTGAATACAAAAATAGAATCTTACTTCTAGCAGGTATCTAACCATGAAGAGCCCTTAATAATATATAATTCTTTAAAGATTAACCAGACCACTAGACCTAATAAAATTTCATCCTTGTTAGCCGTGATCTAAATACTTTGAGCTATATATGAACAGGTACTAATTAGCCTATAAATCTTATCTTGTTTTCTCTTAAGCACTATAGTTATTATACCTGCATTTTTTAGGGAAATAACGTATGAGTAAATTAGGCTTATACTAATAGTTAAAGATACTAAGTAAAGATGAAGTATCACCATTGGTTATCAGCTTATACTATTACTATAACACAAGCTTGACAATAGCTATAAGCTTTATACTGCTTACACAATGACTGTAACTAACATATCATATCACGTGTTTGATTTCATAGCTTACTACTTACTGCTATCAGTGGAATCACCTTCTCTTACTAACATGGCATGAACAGAGTTCTGTTAATTAGCAGAGCTCTGTTCATGAGCAGAGCTCTGCTCATGAGCAGAGCTCTGCTCATGAGCAGAGCTAGAAGAGGAACTTACGAAAAATTTGGAAGGTTATTGTACTATTACAATTAAATGATTATGAGATGATTATTGATGTTATGTTTATGCTGCAATAGTGTTCTTAGAGCTAGAAGAGGAACTTACGAAATAAAATAAGTTATAATATTTTAGGTGGCTCTACATTTTGTATGCAGATCTTTAAGAGATATGTTTTTAAGTTTGTAGAATGTGTGTAAGTTGTTTTATCATAAATATAAATTAGAAATCTCTTAATAAGTGTATATATATGTTATACTATTTTAGCCAGCTCTACATTTTGTATGCAGATCTTGAATAGATATGTTTTTAAGTTTGTAAAGTTAACATGTACAACTTCAATGTGTGTAAATTGAATTATTATAAATATGAGCTAGAATTCTTTTAATAAGAATATATATATATGTTTAGTGAGATGTTTGTTCATTGACATGTATAATTCAACCATATTTGTTGGATTAAAAGTTTTTAAGGTTACTATACTACTTCAATTAATCATGTTATGACTTATATTTGATAATGAAATGATTATTAGATATATCTTTATGTTGCAATATTAGTGATGGTAAGGAATTTTAGTTAATTAATTAGAGTTAGGAGGGGGACTTACATTTTGTTGAAGTTTTTTATCAAATATTGGCTTGATGTTTGTAGAATAGTCATGTACAATTTCAATATGTTAACGTTTGTGTAAATTTAGAAGTTATATCAAATGGAAAGAGAGTCTTCGAGGGGAAAGCGTAGGAGGTCATCACAATCCTCAGGAATTGGTGTTCCAGTTGGTAGTCGAAGGTTGTCGAATTCACCGAGAGGTTCAAGTTTATTGCATGGGTCCCAATCATTTGCTCATCAACGAGTTCGAAGGGGTACAAATGAATCTCCTTCATCTTCTGTGGGAGATCGTCGATCTCAACCTTCTGTTGGTATGAACATTAATGTTTAATAACGTATAAATTGTATTTTTTTGTGTTTTGAATATATGGACAAGGTTAATTCTTGATAATGGCTATATTTGAAGCAGAGCGACGTTCAGAAGATGTGCGTAATTCGATGGAGCAAGGGGAAGATCAAGATAGGATTGTAGATGATGGAATAGGTGTGGGTGGAGAGCAAGGTCCTGAAGATCCTCCTAGAGCTAGGACGACATATGTTCCACTAGCTGAGGGGTGTACACCCATATCAACTTATCCATCTGATTTACCTGATGAGCTTCCATGGCAAGGTGTTGTGCAACAAACTATTCTTGAAAGTTGTATATCCCACTATGACAGGTTGAACAATGATCTTTGTTCTTTGGATCTCCCTCCAGAGAGTAGACAAAGTCTAGAGATTGTTTTGGCGTCTTTGCAAAAATTCATTGATGCATATGAGGAACTTGGACCAACTACAAATGGTTTTGTTCATTTGATGCGGATGCGAAGGGACCAAGTTATGGGTCCAGACAACTGGGAGGTTGTGAAGGAGAGAGTCACTAGAGAACAAGCCAATTCAATGTTCAATTTCAAGGAAGGCCTTAAGCGAAAAATGTTGAAAGTGCAATATTTCAAGCATCCTCAAATTGCACATTTAATATATGATCGATTTCTTGCAGCTTATGGTCGATTGCCTTGGAACGATGAGGTTCCTAATTATTTTGCAAGATTTTTTTATGCGGAGTTTTTTTTAGGTATGAAGCCTAACTATACTGATGTTCCTTCTGAATTTTATGGAGTTGGAAAGGGTAGAATATATAATCGAAAAGGCGCTCTCAGAGACCCTACCACTATACAACCTCCACCTGAGATACCTCGTCCACCAAGGGTTGTGGCTTTAAGATCAGAGATGGAGACAACATCTCAACTAGGGACAATTGGAAGGGAATCGGTAGGTGATGGTTTAGCTTCAGCTCTTGCTGGAGTAGAAGTTGGTTTGGGGCGAGAGAGGGCTCGTGCTATTGTTCGTCAAAGTTTTGTTTACAAGACTAATGACGAGGTAGATGCATTGAGCATGGATGATCTCAGGGCTTATGCTAAGTCTTGTCGAGATATAGCTTCAGATGTGTTATCCAATGACACATCTAGCATGGGAGAGGTTTGTTGATTATGCTATGATAATCTATTTGATTTTTTATTAATCATTTTGAATTGAATTTTTTAGTACATGAGAATAATTATATTAAGCAAATGTATTTTGTTTGCAGTTTTCGAGAATGTTAAATGCACATAATTTTTGAGTCTCCAGTAGTCAAAACCAAGAGCATCTTAGTCAAAATGAAGAGCGCTTAGGAGAGGTATTTTAATTATAATATTTATGATTGAACTTGATATTTTTTTTGTTTATTTGAATTTTAATATTTATCAATGTATCTTATTGTTAATTTGACTTATTTATGCAGGTTTCTTTAGATTCCAACTTTTTAGATGGTTTACCATCTCTTGTGAGCTAATGATTTTAATTTTTTTTTGTTTTGGTTTTAAGTTAATTGCCTAATTTATTATTTGTATCTACTATGTTTTATTTATTAACAAAATTTAAATTTTAGGGAAGAGACCATTTGGAAATTGGGGGCGAAGATGTGGGGTCTTTAATGAATGCAGATATTGGCACCGAGGTAATTTTGTTGAACTAGAAATGATCTTTGATATAAGTTTAATGTTTTATATTTTTTTGATTTATTTGAAAATTGTTTTTGTACATGTTGCAGCTTGGCTCTTTGAGATCCTTTGGAGCCAAAGGAAAGGCTCTAGGGGAAAAAAATGGACATGCATTCAAAGAATTTGATGTACGATTTTTTTAATAATTGAATTGTTTTGTAGATGAGTTTAATATCTTGATATTTTGAATTTAGTTTAAAATTGTTTAAATAATTTATGATCTAAAAATTTATAATTTGTTTTTTTGTGTATTGTAGGTTGAGTTGAGTCCCAGGGAAGGTCCTAGTGGAAAATAATGGAAAGATATTGGTCGAGATGGATAGTGGTTCAGACTTTATAGTTTTTGTTGATATCTATATATTGGTGTTGTTTTGAACATGGAGGGTATTTATTTTTTGATTATATATATATGTACATTGAATTCACAAGTTCATCAACTCTTTTTTGGATTATATACATGAGTACATGTCCATTATTTCTCATTTGGTAAATGTTTAGAATATGTTTTGCATGAGTTTTGATAATATTTATAATATGTTTCGCATGAATGTTTAAAATGTTTTTATAGGTGCAATCCAAGGTTAGGAAATGTTGAATGATGACAATGAATGTTATGAAGTTAGAAAATGTTGAATGATGAGAATGGATGTTGAATGTTTCGAATGTTATGGAAGAATGAATATTGGGAAAGAATGAATGGGAAGTGTTAGGAATGTTTGAAATGTTATTTCAAGTTGGGAAATGTTGAATGTTGAGAATGAATGTTATGGTAAGAATCAATGTTGGGAAAAAATGAATGGGAGGTGTTAGAGAAAAAGAAATGTTGGGAAAGAATGAATGGGAGGTGTTATGGAAGAAGGAATGTTTTCAATTTGTTATGTTGAGAATAAACTTGTTATTATAATATGTTTTGCATGAATGTTTAAAATGTCTTGATAGGTGCAACCCAAGGGTAGGAAATGTTGAATGAATGGGAACCCAAGGGTAGGAAATGTTGAATGAATGGGAGGTGTTGGAAATGTTTAAAATGATAATCTAAGTTAGGAAATATTCAATGTTGAAAATGAATGTTATGGTAAGAATTAATGTTGGGCAAAATTAATGGATTTTTAATTAATTTAATTTTTATTTTCAATGTTCAGGTACATTTGATGCGGCTGAAATCATGGCAAATGGGGGTAACGGTTTTTTTGTTTTTTAATCATAAGCGAAGATTCCAGGATTGTGAAGTTTGTGCTAAATTAGAGCAATGATTTTAAACAACAATTTGATGAATTTTCATTGATTTGTTGTAAATAATCATTTCTCTAATTTAGCATAAGCTTCACAATCCTGGAATCCTTGCTTGTGATTAAAAATCAAATGATCGTTATCTCCATTTGCCATGATTTCAGTTATGTGAATTTGCACAAGCGATATTTTAAATTAAAGATTTGGGACGGAGAACTTGGTTACAATTTTAAGACATCTATTTAAGATCATATTTATGGTGAAGTATGTATTAAAGAAACATGTTCGATGGATTAAAATACTACAAAATTTAATAGGTCTTTTTGTATTTTTTCGTTAGTATCAATCAACCAAAAGTAAAAATTCGGGGCGGAGTGGGGATAGCCACATCCGTTATCTCATCCCTTAGTGGTCTAATAGACATATGGGGACCCGAATAAAGTACTTTTGAATTTTCAAATTATATTTGAATTCATTTTTAAGCATGTTAAAGTACAACCATTTAAGCTTTTATGTTAGATGTCATTCAAGAAAATATTCATAAAATCTCAATGAAAAAATATACTGGGCACAACAATTTTGATAATTGAACAAAAAATATATTGCACACAACAATTGACATGGACAAAAATATAGATCAATTTATTTTTGATATGTAGTTAAAAACATCGCAATGGAATACCATCTTCAACTATCCGTTCATGGTCACATATGGATAGTTTCCATTTTTTGGTTTTTAACTGTTTTTTTTATGGAACTTGTATCAATTTTATTCGAGATGCACATACTAAATGACTATATTGACAACATATAACATCAGGCTCATAATCCTGAAAGTAGACATAATTTTTTGTCATATGCGTCTGCTGAAAAAAGTAGCCTTTTAAAATGATGGATCCTCTTTCGTATGTAAATCCGTTGTCGTTGTAGTCCTCCAATAACTTCATTTTTCCTTCAGTGCATCGCATCAAATAATATTTGACATTTTCGTTGTTGTCTACAGGTGCAATCACAGCGAAAACATCTCCTGTGCAAGTTATGATTGCTGTTAGCGTATTTAAATGAATTAAATTGACTACTTATGGCGATGGATTAGAATGAACAATTGATTAAAAAGTCAAAAACAAGTTTATTACCTTCTCTTACGAGATCTGAAATTCTATCGCCATCAGACGATATTGCTATTTCTTCTGATTCTAATTCTTCAACACTTGCCAGAGGCATTTTTCCTTTTGGATTAATCTCTGTGTGTCTCCAAGCTTTTACGTAGTTGTTTGTTATGTTTTCACAAACTTCTGTAGACTCGACATTTTCAATGCAAATATGACAAAAGCATGATTGCTTTCTACTGTCAAATGCAAACACGTTGTGAAATGATTTTGTTTGAATAGAGTGAAGATCTCTAGTTCCATGTATGGTTCTAGCGTCATATGGTATTGATCTATTTATATCTTGGACCCCAACAAGCCAAAAAAACCTACACAATAAATAGTGTACATGTGTACTTAAATGTTAGTATATACATTTTTTAAAATTTTAAGAAATAATATAAATTAAAAAAATAGTGGACATACCTGCGCACGTCTTTTGATTGTTGATTATAATCATGGCTTAGATTTAATTGACACCATTGGACAACCTCTGCAGCTGAATGAAACCGTGCTGAAGAATAGTTCATTTGCCATCTTCGAAGTGCTTTTTTCACGCATGCTCCTGCACCATCATGCTCACCTTTTCCATGCCCAGTTTCAAAGAAATTCCAGCGATGTTTAATGTTCAGCGCTTTATGAAGTCGACATAACCAAAAAAATGATCGTGAAGATTTAAATTGACCCGCACATCCATCAGACCATATCCAATGCTCTTTGAATTTGACTTCGCGTTTTTTCAGTGAGTCATAGAAAATATTTTCTATACAATGTTGGACAAAATGTGTGTCGTGTGTACGATCATCGCTGATATAGAAGTGATATTCTTTAATCACATCTCGATTGTCACATGTGCTTTCAATGCCATCGATATCCTGTTGAGAATGTCTATATACAACATGGACAAATATCGAAACTTGGTCAAAGTGATAGTATTCACTCTGTATTTCTTTTTGTGCAACAAATGTATAGTTTTCAGCAAAATCAACCACCGACAAAATTGTTCCGGGTGGAAAAATTTCACGAGACTGTTTGAATTGAAGATCTTGCCATCGTGCTCTATGTGAATGCTGGGTGTATTTATAAATTTCGTTTTCAAATTTTTTGAGAAAATCTGTGACGCATATCTTGTCTTCTAGCAAATCAATTCTTTTGGAACGTGAATCACTAGAACTTGTATTATAGTTGATGTATTCGTATCTCTTCCAATCAACATTTACATTTGACAACGATTGATCATTATCGATAGGGTATTTATTGTGGAATAACACCAAATTTCCACAATGATGACAATGTTTTCCATTGACACATTTCTTTGAATAAAATACTTCATCGTGATTTCTCTCACATAAAATTTGAGATATGAATTCACGTATCGTCGGCGGAGGTGGTGAATTTGTCCAAAACATTTTACCAAATTCAAGAAACGTGCCATAATATAACTGAAATTGCACATGATAACGGCAACAACATGTATCACGTATAGTTATAGGTCGAACATACCATGGTTTTTGTTGCACAAATGTAGTGATTGATATATTAATTCCACGATGATCTTCCTTGAATTTATTGAACAATTGTACTTGTGTCATGTCCATTATATGTTTTGGTTGGCTTTCATATACATTTCGTGATATTCTTTTGCGTATCACATCTCTTGCATTTGGTGAAACTCGAGCATGTTCCAACCAATATTCTCGTACAATATCTTTAACCCCTGCTCCTAATCTATCTTTGTAAGGTTGTCTACAAATAATTGCCCAACAAGCAAGTTCATTATTTTCATCTATTTGCATTCTGAATTTGCTATGTTTGTATAATGTTTTTCTTGATGTTCCAACTGCTTTTGCTAGTTCTGTTGTCAAACGCTTTTGTTTAGTACTAGCTGAAAGAATTGCTGTATGAATTGCTTTACGTGCAGCACTGATATCTTTCTTCCTGAATTTCCAAATTTTTTTATTGCATCGCCTATATTTTCCATCACATTTTGTTTCAATTTCGACTCTTTTGTTACTTTGTGAATACCCAATAACGATGTAGCACCTTCTAATTTCTTGGACACTAATAAACATCTCAAAATTTGTGCTTGTCCTGCTATTGAGTAATCTTTGAGAACTTCATCATAAAATTTTGTAGCACGATATCGTGCAACATGTATTGGTAGTTTTTCTCCATATTTGTCGCAATCAATGTCTTCTAACATTTCATCATCAATAGTAAAAGTACCTATACATCAAGTTAAATTTAATTTAACATATATCAAAAAATAAAATTCATTATAAAAAAATGAATTTGAAAAATATATGATATATACATACCAGGTTCAATTTCTGGATTTTGAACTTGATCTTCAATATTGATTTCATCGACATTAGCATGTAAATCACTATTTACATCTTCTACAATGTTCTTTTCAACTTCAATTTGTTCTTCTTGTACTCTATTTTCAATTTCCATTTCTTCAACATTGTCATGTAAATCTGTATTTATATCTTCAATAGTTCTCTCTTCCGTTTCAGCAACCCTTTGTTTTTTGGCAATATATCTGAGTTTTTGTTTCTCTCTATTATCATCATTATCACGTTTACGATCAGCTTTTCTTTTACGATTTCTCTTATTGCCCATGGTTGTTTAATCTATAGGTGATAAATTAAAGAATCATGTTACTTTATAGTAAAAACAAATAAATTAATATTTAAAAACATTTACGGAATTTATAAAAACATGAACTGAAATTTACTTTACCTTTTAAAAATTTTGTAAGAGTCTTTTGAAGAAGATTTCTTTGGAATTAACTTTCCTTTGAAAAAATTCTCTGAACAAAAATCTTCTTTGGAAAATAATAAAAACACCTTGTGCCAAGGAAGAAAATAAAACACCTTGTAAATAAATCTTTGTTGTAAAATTCATTCCAAGAATACTTTTTTGAAAAAATATCTACGAAAAAAACCACTAGAAAAAAATACTTTCAATAAAAACTTATTTATAAATATATCTGGGAAAAAATCATTGTAAAGAAACAACTCTTTGAAAAAAACCCAATTTCAAAGAAATAAGAAGTACAAAATTACCTTGTAAAAAATCCTTTGCAAAATAAGATAACTATTTGAAAAAACTCCTTTCAAATAAATAAGAAGTGCAAAACTACTTTGGAAAAAAATCATTTGCAAAATACCTTAGCAAAACAACTATTTGAAAAAACCTCTTTCAATTAAATAAAAAGTGCAAAGCTACTTTGAAGAAAAAACATCCTTGCAAAGAACCTCCTTGCAAACATGTCTAAGAAAAGAAATATTTTGAAAAAACTCCTTGCAAATATCCCTTAAAAAAAACACTTTCAATGTGTCTTTTGGGAAAAAGAAGAAGAAACATACTTTGTAAAAATCTCTTTTTCAAAAAAATGTTTTCTTTGCAAATATACAACAAGAAAATAAATATTTGGAAAAAACTTCTTGCAAATATGCCTTAGAAAAAAAATTTCTTCAATGTGCCTTTGGAAAAAAGAAGAAACATACCTTGTAAAAACCTCCTTTTGCAAAAAATGTCTTCTTTGTAAAAATGCAATAAAAAAGAGATATGTTGGAAAAACTCCTTCAATGTGCCTTTTGTAAAAAAGAAGAAGACATAGCTTGTAAAAACCTCCTTTTGCAAAAAATGTCTTCTCTGTAAAAATGCAATAAGAAAAGAGATAGTTTGGAAAAACTCCTTGCAAATATGCCTTGGAAAAAAAAACTCCTTCAATGTGCCTTTTGTAAAGAAGAAGAAGAAACATAGCTTGTAAAAACCTCATTTTGCAAAAAATGTCTTCTTTGTAAAAATGCAATAAGAAAAGAGATAGTTTGGAAAAACTCCTTGCAAATATGCCTTAGAAAAAAAAACTCCTTCAATGTGCCTTTTGTAAAGAAGAAGAAGAAACATACCTTGTAAAAACCTCCTTTTGCAAAAATTATCTCCTCCTTCCGAAATTAGTTTGACAAAAAAATGCGAAGTTCAAACATGCGAAAATAATGAATTAACTTTACGTTTATTTATATGAGTATAAATTTTTATTTTTATTTTTTTCCAGCCGACGTAATTTTTTTTCCGTTTAGTTATTCGGCCGAATAACCTTCGCCATAAGTTACGGCGCCGTTACGGAAAAAAGTTATTCGGCCGAATAATTATTCGGCCGAATAATCTCTGAAACATGACCGATTCAGATCTCTGCAAAATTTTCAGGTTTCTCCATTTTCGGAAGGAGAAAACCACCTCTTACACAACAAAACGAATGTCGGACTTCATACCAGTAGATTCATCATTGAATCTACTTTACGAGGGTATAAATTTTATTGTATATAGATAAGAACTGATATTTTTTAAGTTTTATATTTGTAACATGTGTCGAGTTATGATTCAGCTCTTTAAAAAAACAGCGAAAAGAAAAATCCATAACTTTGTAAATACAACACCAAAAAAATCGAAGAAAATGTGGGTCGATTCATTGACGTGTCTACTTCAAAAGGGTGGTCGTAGATTTTTTGATTTTATAGCGGATTGAGAGAAAAGTGGTGCAACAAAAAGGTTGTTAAAAATCGACTGAGTTTCCCCATGGATCGACTTTAAAAAAATATAATAATTAGTATAGAGGTCCATTGGATGCAAACTTATAGTCACGCGTTAGTACATTGTGTGTAGATTGTCGTAGCATTTTTAGTTTTTGCAAAACACAAGTCTAACAACGATTTTAGTGGTGCAACAAATCATAACTCTTTTGTAGTCTTTTCATTTTATAAGAACACACTGTCAAACATTTGCGAAATCAACATATCAAATCTTAATAAAAAAAATTGAAAAAATTATGAGTAGAAAGCTAACATAATTCTACAAAAGTTTTCTTTTCACGGCAAAGTGAAATTTTAAATAAAAATATCACTTTTGTTCGCCCGAAGTTGGAAGACATGAAAAAAACAGAATTATTTTCTCACGAGACCCCCCAAAATAGACACCCATCTTCATTTTTTCACCCTGCGGCAATATAAAGTTTAAAGACACCCAACACCAGTCTCGAACATAATTCGTATGTATTTGACATATTTATTTTTAAAAACTATTTTGTAATAAGAATAACTTATCTACAAGGCCAATTACACTTTACTGTAATTACAGAATAAAAATGATTTAAATGCTGTAATTACAAACAATGTACTATATAAGAAAAAGAGCCCAAAAAATGGTAAACATCATTCCCATTTCATGGAGACTTTTATGCCAGAAACACGATTTTATTAGTAAGATAAGCAAAAATCCCATTTTCAAAGCATTAACGCTTTCTATTATGCATATGTTTTTAGTTCTAGTTTATAACAACTGAATTTGATTCTGTGTTTTTATTTTTCTTTCTCAATCCGTTTATCCTCGAATTATAAAAATAAATTGTCTCTCAATATAAGTAAAGTTATTGTACGTGAAATGAGGTGCTCTACAGCCCAGTATGAGGGAGATGTTGTTACTAACAAAATTATTAAAAAATTTCATATCGCCTCATAAAATAAAAAAATTAAATTATGGAAAGTATTTTAAAAAATCCATGTTAATTCATAAAATAAAATACTATGAAAAGTAATTAAAAAATAGATGTTCGTTTATAAAATAAAAACTTAAAATTTAAACCTGGATCTATCAATCAAGAGAGATCAAATTTCTTGAGTTTAAATTTTTAAAAAAAATACACCTCAAGAAATTGGATCCCGCTGGGTGCTTGATAGATAGAAGTTTAAGATAAATCTATGCTGGTTATTTTAACAAATGTCATTTTTGAAATTTTAATTTATTAATCCACAATATTGATTTGTTTTAAGTGAATTAAATCTGTTTGTTTATATTTTTGTTTACCTGTTATAAACAATGATTACAAAATAAATGATATTGTAGAATCAAGTGAGTTAAAATATCATTTTTGAAGTTTTAATTTATTAATCTACAATATTGATTTGTTTTAAGTGAATTAGATATGTTTGTGTATATTTTTGGTTACATGTTATAAACAATGATTACAAAATAAATGATATTATAGAATAAAGTGATTTTGGCAATGCCATTTTTTTTTCATAATTGGTTATATTTTTTTATAATTTGAGACAATCGTTATAAAATCAATTTTGGACATATTTCACCATACTACATTTTAAGAAAAGCATATAGGTTAACTCACCTCAAATTCTAAAAACAATAACTTATAAATGTAATAAAGATTGTTTCAGATATCCTTAAATCTAAAATATGAATATAAATATAAATAGATACGAAAACCTCATTTACATCTACAAGATGTGAACCCCAGAAAAACACCAAACATCAAGTTATCTGTGCTTCTGTGGTAGTTCTAGGTCTTGTGTCCTTTCTTATGATAACTAATAGGCAAAAGGGTACAACTACAATTACAGTTTCAGTTGGGTAGAGTATGATAACTGATAGGCAAAAGGGTACAACTAAAATTACAGTTTCAGTTGGGTAGAGTACAATTACAGTTATAGTTGGGTAGAGAACATCTGGGAGGCAACGGCATGGGATTCAACATCATCTCCATGGGCAATGGTCTCTCATATCAGTGATCGTGACTATGTATATTTATGGCTAGGAGATCTATTTCCTTCTTTTCTTTGTTATGTGGCTAACTGGATTTAACTGTTTTTTCACAAATCTTTCATGAGTGAACCATCTTTCGCAACTTCAATCCATTTTTTGGTTTCCTAGTTTGTTTAAAAGTAAAATATAGAACCAAATCATTTATTATACTCTGCCCTGTTATTTCTAGCCATTAGAAGATAGAACGCTAATAGTTTCTTATCTGTACAAAGGAAAATGGGGAAGTCTGTGGAGTGATGGAGGTTACCTTTCGTTTTGATTTACAGAAGTTGTTAAAATGATTGTGATTTCACAAGTCAAGGATTTACAGAAGTTGTTAAAATGATTGTGATTTCACAAGTCAAGAAGACAAGATTTATGCCAGAATGTTTTAAGCGTTTTCAGTTCACTTGCATGTGTGTGCAAACTGATCTTGCATTAATATTCTAGGTTTTCATGTGTGAAAACTATTATTAGTCTAGGCAGAATATATGTTCCATCCTTTCATATTAGTTAGTGTTTATTGGCCTATCCTTTGTCAACCTGCTATGTCAGATGTCAAACCTGACTGCCTTGCTAGCGAGATTTATGGTTTATTGCCGTCGAAATAATTTACCTGTTCTCTGTCAACCTTTAAAGGAAAATTTGAAAATGCATATGCCAAGCTGCAACGCCTAGTAACCAGACGTGTTGCCGAGTTAATAAACGCCGCCGAGATTAGAAATGGGGATGTGGTGGCTCACTGGCTCTTAGCAGGTGTAAAGGGATTGCTATATATTGATCAACTGCACCGATATCTCCCTTAAGTGTAAGTGTTAGTGGTCAAGTGAGTCCAAGGTCTAGCAGGAGGAAAGAAAGACAGGTACGACAGAAAAACACAGAAGATGCAAAATATAATTGTTTTCAGTCCAAGCAAGCAATATTCATCATCAATAATATTATTAACAAAGTGTTCGGATATCCACATCATCTATTTCGGGATACATCATCTATTTCAGGATCTTGCATGATCTATTTCAGGATATGATCTATTTCAGGATTCCTATTTCAGGATATGATCTATTTCAGGATTCTGCATGCACAGGCATGCATCCCAGTCACCAGTTTGATGCCTCCAGCACCTTATCCACCTTCTTCTAGCACCCGGGAGCCACCTACCACAGAGTTTTATCCCTCCTAAGCTGAAAGGCGCCCACTTCTCACCTACTGCCAGAGAAGGGCGCACTTGTTCACCTACCACTGCAGTTCCACTTCAGTTACATTCAGTTAGCTCCGATTCTCCCTGATTTGAGGCTAGTTTCACTCCCGACTGACTGTATCACTTCCGTTTGACCTCCAGTTTGATTAGGTGACTTGTTCTGACTTCAGTTAGCCTCCCATGCGCCCCCACTGAGCCTCCAGATCCTATATCAGTGCTACACACTTCAGTTACATTTATTACACTCAGTTAGACTCAGTTTGACACCTGGATGACTGGTTGTTGTGATTGATGAGCACCACCGATGATTGATGAGGACTCCTAGATAGAGTCAAGCTACTCTATTCAGTGATTCGAATGGCCTACTTAGTCAATTCGAATTGCTCATTGACAGATATTGTATTCTATTGTAATTCATTCACCCTTATTGGGATATTGAGCACTGCTGCATGTTTTGCACAGTTTTGCACCATATTTTCTATGTTCATCTGTTGTGATTGATTTACTTGTTCATTAGATCTGCTGTGACTAATTTTACATGGTATCAGAGCCATTGCAGGGACAAGATCTCTTTTCTACAGGTGTTTATACAAGAAGATTTGACTGAATTGCTAAAAATTGCAATAAGTTTGGCATGAGATATCTCAAGGGCATTCGCTCCTGTGCATGCAAAGCTTGAAAAATACTCCAATACCACTCCAGAAGCTTGAGTTACCACATAATTCCTGGATCTGATACATTGGACCTATTCAACATTGCTTGAAATCCAATCCCAGGTGTGATGCAACTCTCAAAGGGTGGATTGTTCGACCTTATTGTGGTTGTTTTGATGTGATTTGCAGGTTTATTGTCTCCTTCAAGTGCACTCGCTATTTTCTGCATGCAAGGTTTCCTCCTTCAATTGCATTCGCTATAGTCTGCATGCAAGCTTCCTCTTCATCAGTTGACTCAATCCTTGCAATGGAATACTCTTATTCAAAGCCTATCCTCACCCCATTCAATTATTTTGATTGGAAAGATGATATGGAGATCATATTACGTTCAAAAGGTTACTACCGAGTCACTCTTGGTCTTGAATTGGAGCCAAACAATGTAGCAGAAAGAACTAAACACTACAACAAGCTTGATGAAGCTTACGGTCTTCTTTGTCTCTCCATCTCCAAGGATCTTCACTTCCATCTCAGCGGATTGAAGACTCCAAAAGCCATATGGGAGCAACTTGAGACACTATTCGGCAAGCAGGATGAGCTTAGGGCTTTTCAATTAGAGAATGAATTGATTGGCCTTAATCCTGAGAATTTCGAGACCATCAATGAATTCTTCACAAAATTCAAGAACTTGAACTTGCAATTGAAGAATAGTGGTGTGATCAAAGAGGATAAACAGTTGATTCTCTCCATTCTAAGCAAGCTTGGGAAAGATTATTCGGTATTTGTCTCTACTTTCAATTCCGGTCGGCTAACTACCCCGAATTGGAAGATGCCTACCTTGAATTCCTTCATTGAGTCCGTTACGAAAGAGCATGACAAGTTGATTCAAATGGGGTCCATAAGCTCCAAAGATTCAGCCCTATTTGTTCAAGGACCCAAGATCTCGAATGGTAAAGTAAAGCTAAAGAAGGAGAAGCCCAAATTCGAGCCTCACAAGCAAAAAGACAAAGGCAAGCAAACGGATGCACCATCCAGTTCGAAATCCAAGCAAAAGGGCAAAGAAGGTAACCAAAAATCTAAATGTACTTATTGTAACCGTGGCTTTCATCCCGAAAGTTCATGTATGAAGAAGACTATAGATCAAATGGCCCTCCTTTTGGAAAAGAACAACATAACCCTTCCTGACGGTGCAAGGAAGAAAGATCGGAATGATGATCATGAAAGAGGACAAGCACTCATGGCAACGGTTTCGAAGCCCTCAACTCTCTTGATAGATTCGGGTGCATCAAATCATATGGCTGCAAACATTGATTCTTTCTCCTCATTCGATCCAAACAGCTCCATCCCCATCCATTTGGGAGATGACTCAAAAATTTCTTCAAAGGGCAAAGGTACAATTCATGTAGAACATGGATGCTTTCAGAATGTTCTTTATGTGCCTTCCTTAGCTTCGAATCTCCTTTCTGTGTATCAAATGACACATACTGGTGATCCAAAGAAAGTCACATTCAGCCCTAATACAGTTGAAATTTCTGATATCAAAAGTGGAAGACTAGTTGCGGTTGGAAAGGCAAACCACACTGCTAAATGTTATGAGTTTTCGCACTTTATTCCGCTTGCAAAGCCCACTGCTCTTCGCACACATGGTAATGAGGTTAGTAGGCTTTGGCATGAAAGATTTGGACATCTAAATTATAAGTATTTGCTGCTTCTATCAAATAAATCCATGGTAGATGGGCTTCCACAACTCCGTTCCTCGAAGGGAATATGCACCGGTTGCATTATTGGGAAGCACCCCGAGCACAGATTCGACCGCGGCAAGGCTAGCAGAGCCTCTACTATTTTGGGATTGATCCATTCTGATATCAGTGGTCCACTGCCCCATATGTCATTAAATGGTTCAAGGTATTTTTTGACATTTATTGACGATTTTTCCTGCTTTACATGGGTATTCTTTCTCAAAAACAAGTCAGAAGTGCTTGGAAAATTCAAGGATTTTAAGGCTTCTGTCGAGACCACCACTGAGAGCAAGATCAAAGCTCTTAGATATGATAATGGTGGGGAATATATCAAGTCCGAGTTACTGCAACTTTGTGCCCAAAGCGGAATCAAGATCCAACATACAGTTCCCTACACACCCCAGCAGAACGGTGTAGCGGAAAGGAAAAACCGGTCACTGAAAGAGATGGCTACATGCATGATTGAATCAAAAGGTTTGGCTGCAAATATTTGGGCTGAAGCAATCAATGTTGCTGCATATATACAGAACCGAGTTCCACATTCATCCGTGAAAGGTATGACTCCTTTCGAAGCATTCTTTGGTCACAAACCGGATGTGTCAAATTTGAGAGTTTTTGGCTCTACTGCATGGGCTAGAATTCCTTCTGAGAAGAGACGAGCTTTGGATCCACAAAGTATCGAGTGCATATTGATAGGATATGGGGAAGAATCAAAAGCATATAAACTCATGGATATCAGATCTAAAAAGATATTCATAGAGCGCAGTGTGCAGTTTGAAGAACCGCTTCAAGAATTGCAACTAGTTGAGGAGAAAACTGCCGATTCACCGCCTTCACCAGAAGAAGATTCGAGCAGCGATAATGAAGGTATGAGTTCTGATATTTCTGATATTGTAGCAGCATATGATGATCATGACATATCAGGTTCGGAATCCGATCATTCAGATCCCCCTCAGTTACCAAAGTGGGCCCAAAACACTCTACAATCTGCTGGTTCGAATCTTGGAAATCCTGCTGATCCGAGACGAACAAGAGGAGACTTTCAAAGGGCAGGTATGGCTCTTTCTATTGCTGATCCATTTCTTCCTGAGATTTTTAATTTGATGGCTGGTTCAGATCCCCAATCATACTATTCATCCCATCGAGATCCGAGATGGAAAGATGCCATGGATGAAGAGTACAGTTCTCTTCAAAAGAACAATACATGGGAGCTAGTTTCTCTTCCACCTGGAAGAAAATTAGTGAAGTGTAAATGGGTCTACCGTACTAAAGTTGCTGCTGATGGCACTATCAGCAAATATAAAGCAAGGTTGGTGGCAAAAGGTTTTTCCCAAGTCCAAGGAGTGGACTACACAGAGACCTTTGCACCGGTTGCAAAGATGGATTCCATCCGCCTTGTTTTAGCTATTGCCGCATCCAAGCACTGGGAAGTGCACCATATGGATGTGAAGAGTGCATTTTTACATGGAGACCTTGCTGAAGAGGTCTATATGCAGCAGCCAGAGGGTTATACATCAGATCCATCATTGGTTTGTAGATTGAAGAAGTCTTTGTACGGGTTAAAACAGGCCCCAAGAGCTTGGTACGCAAAGATGGACTCCTTCCTTCTTTCTCAGAATTTCCAAAGATGCAAATCTGATCCGAATGTCTATCTTCAGCGAGTTAAAGGTAATTTGTTGGTTATTGTACTTTATGTTGATGATCTGCTTATTACTGGTAGCACACTTACTTCAATAAACAAGCTAAAATCTGCCTTAAATCTAGCTTTTGACATGAGCGATTTGGGCTTGCTGAGTCACTTTTTGGGCTTGGAGATAGCTCAAAATTTCGATGGGATCACTATATCTCAGCAAAAATATGCTTCCGACCTGTTATTGAAGTTTAATATGGCTGAATGTAAGGCAGCCCCGTTCCCATTCCTCTCAGGAATCAGTCTTGAGGAGGGAGATTCCACACCGCTTGCAGATTGCAGTATGTATCGACAGTTGATTGGTTCACTACTTTATTTGACACATTCACGGCCTGATATCTCATATGCCGTGAGTGCCGTGTCAAGATATATGCAGCAGCCACATGAGCTTCATTGGCGAGCAGCCAAGCGGATCTTGCAGTATGTGCAAGGTACGAGACAGTTTGGCATACATTATGCTGCAGATTCTGAGCTAGATTTCATTGGTTTTACTGATTCAGATTGGGAATGTGATAGCATTGATCGGAAGTCCACTTCCGGTTATGTTTTCATGATTGGTCATGGTGCTATTTGCTGGTCCTGCAAAAATCAAGCAGCCATTGCACTTTCTTCAGCAGAGGCAGAGTATCGAGGGGCAGTCAATGCCTGCATTCAGGCAGTTTGGTTGCAGGGTATTCTTTCCGAGTTTGGTTTTGGTGGCACTACTTCGACTGTCCTATTTTGTGACAATCAAAGTGCTATCAAGATCTCCACAGATCCAGTTCAGCGGCAGAGGACCAAACACATTGAGATTCATATGCATTACATTCGACAGTTGGTGCACGACCGCACCATCATTCTGCAATATTGCCCTACTGATGAGCAAATTGCAGACATCTTCACCAAGAGATTCACTGAGAAAAAGTTCTCTTACCTCCGTTCACTGTTGGGGGTGAGTTCCATCATGGTGGAGACAGATTGATTCATTATTATGCTTTAGCTTGAGGGGGGGCTTTCTTCCCACTGGGTTTTCCCTCTTTCCTCACTTAGTTTATTTTCAGCATTTTTTTGGATTATTGTATTGGGGTGACCTTTGGTCTTAGTTACCAGGGCCCCACATTATTTTAGTTGGCACATCATAGTCTAGCTTGAGGGGGGGTGTTCGGATATCCACATCATCTATTTCGGGATACATCATCTATTTCAGGATCTTGCATGATCTATTTCAGGATATGATCTATTTCAGGATTCCTATTTCAGGATATGATCTATTTCAGGATTCTGCATGCACAGGCATGCATCCCAGTCACCAGTTTAATGCCTCCAGCACCTTATCCACCTTCTTCTAGCACCCGGGAGCCACCTACCACAGAGTTTTAGCCCTCCTAAGCTGAAAGGCGCCCACTTCTCACCTACTGCCAGAGAAGGGCGCACTTGTTCACCTACCACTGTAGTTCCACTTCAGTTACATTCAGTTAGCTCCGATTCTCCCTGATTTGAGGCTAGTTTCACTCCCGACTGACTGTATCACTTCCGTTTGACCTCCAGTTTGATTAGGTGACTTGTTCTGACTTCAGTTAGCCTCCCATGCGCCCCCACTGAGCCTCCAGATCCTATATCAGTGCTACACACTTCAGTTACATTTATTACACTCAGTTAGACTCAGTTTGACACCTGGATGACTGGTTGTTGTGATTGATGAGCACCACCGATGATTGATGAGGACTCCTAGATAGAGTCAAGCTACTCTATTCAGGGATTCGAATGGCCTACTTAGTCAATTCGAATTGCTCATTGACAGATATTGTATTCTATTGTAATTCATTCACCCTTATTGGGATATTGAGCACTGCTGCATGTTTTGCACAGTTTTGCACCATATTTTCTATGTTCATCTGTTGTGATTGATTTACTTGTTCATTAGATCTGCTGTGACTAATTTTGCTTGCCGAACCTTTTTCTCAATTTTTGTTGATGGTGATAAAATATGAAAATGATGAATTAAATGATTAAATGTTTTCAAGGGAAAAGCACACCACACAGTAAATTAACTGCACAGTAAATGTATATTTTCTTTGCTTTATAGCATTTACTTCGCAAATTTCGCATAAATTTACTTCGCACATATCCGAAGCTTGAACTTATGTAAAGTTCTCAACTTATGCGAAAGGCTATACTTCAAGGACTTCTTGACTTGAAGATACTGCCTCTTAAGCCAACTTTATATTAAAATGTTCCTTGCTAAAAAGTAAGAACCAAACCATTTAAATTTACGTTGAAGTTAGCAATAACCAACATTCTTCAGAATGAACACATAACTATTATAGACTTATCTTACGGTAGTAAAACATAAAAACTTTGCCGCATTGCATTACAGAGAGATGAGATTTTACTTGATCTTTCACTTTTTACAGAGTTTGGGCTCTCAAACACATGGCGGACATATTCTTCTTCTTCTCCTTTCTTTCGGCTGAATAAATACAAGGAAGTGTGCACAAAACATTTCTGCTGTTCTACGGACTGGCCGAGTGACTGACAGAGCTGGCTCAAACTAAATATACAATCAGCTCATAATTACATTTTTACAACAAGTTTTTGCTTTTGAATTCGAGTAGTAGTTGCAGAATTTATAAGCATGGCGACATTTGGCACTATGGCATGGCATGATTCCATTAATATACATATTGCTTCAATCAATATATTGTTTGTTTACAGTCTGTTGGCTGTTAATTTAATCAATTCAACTTCGTTCCAAATTCCTGCAGCAAGGTAACAAAGAGGGACTCAATATATTGTTTGTTGAGAGTCTGTTGGTTGTTAATTTAATTGCAAAGTTAAAGGTTGAACTTGCTCCATGTCCATTGGATAGAGGGAATCAACAATTGAGATAAGCTCAGGTCAGAAAGGATACAATCTTTCTAAAAGTTCCTCCTTGCTCTATTTCGATTTCCATACCTGCATGGCATTGCAATCCCTTCTTTCCACACTTTAGTTTTAATTTTGGTTGTAGATATTGAATTCTCTCCATTTTCTTAACACAATTGAAATCACCTGTGCATGGTAATAAGAGAAAAGATACAGTTTGCATAGTTGTGTGCGATGATAGTTGTATGGAGCATGCAATTAGAATGGATAGAGTTGTTAGATCAAATATGAGAGTAAGATTGGGGGATGTGTGTTCATCAGTGCTCAGATGTCAAGTATGGGAAGCATGTCCATATTCTTCCTGTAGATGACACTATTGAGGGTCTTACAAGCGACCTGTTTGATGCCTACTTGAAATGTGAGTACTATTTTTTTATGCCTACGTGAAACGAGAGCTTCTATATGTGAATATCCATACACTAATTGTTTTATTATCATGCAGCTTACTTCATGGAAGCCTATCACCCTGTGAGAAAATGAGACCTCTTTTTGGTGCAAGGAGGGATGCACAGTGTGGAATTTAAAATCATCAGGATAGATCCTGGTGAATATTATATTGTTTCTCCCGGCACTAATTTTTTTGTGGAGGAGATCAAATACGACGAGAAGATGAAGAGAAATTGAATCAAGTTGGTTACGATGATATTGGTGGCCACAAATCAGTGAGCTAATTGAACTACCCCTTTGACATCCCCAACTTTTCAAAGATAATGGTGTGAAGCCACCTAAGAGTGTTTTGCTTTATGGTCCTCCTGGTTGAGGAAAAACCTTGATTGACAGGGCAGTGGCAAATGAGACTGGATCTTTCTAAATTTTTTAATTAATGGTCATGAAATTATGTCAAAACTTGCGGGAGAGGCAAGCCTGTATAGAACGTTTTTTCATTTTTAAACTGTATTTAACAGTTAAAAAAAAAATTTAACACGTCAACTACTACGTCCAGTAAAAGTTTCAAACCGTAGATTTGAGGGTTACTAGCTTACAGCTCCCGTCATATAAGTGTTTGTGTTTTAATAAGTGTTTGAGTTTGAGGTTACACCGTCATTGGCGAGGGACTCTCAAGCTAGATTGCAGGATGGAGGAATGAAACAATAAGGAGATGGATTAAATTTAACTAAGATTAATTTATGGTATGATGGTTGTTTTGGTTATTCAGGGTTTGGTGGTTTTATAATTTGCCGTTTGGTGGTTTTATAATTGAAATTTATTCCATTTGCATGTAGATTGAGGCTGCTGTAATGAGAGTTTATTGCATTGTTTTAGTTCTGAGTAAGTTTTTGGTGAAATTTCTGTTGAATTTATAAGTTTGCAGACCTGGTGTGCAGGAGCAACCGAGCTCTTTGTTTTCTGCTCCGAAATATTCAAAAATTGCTGAAAAAGCTAAGTGTTAGCATTTAAAGGGTGACGATAGTGACTTCTTGAGACTTTTATTACGTGTAATTACAAGTATAAATAAGATAAACCCATTCTAAAGACCATCGGGAGGGCTAAGGTGGAAAACAAGTGTCACCTCCCTAAGTAGAAATAAGATTTAGAGATCAATTGAAGCTTGAAACCGAAGCAACAACGAAAAGAGGATTGGTATAAGTTAGGTTTAATTTTAAATGACAGAAATAGGATTCAGAGATCAATTGAAGTTTGAAACCAAAGTAACGAAAGAGGATTGGTATAAGTTAGATTTAATTTTAAATGACAGAGGATTGGTATATAAAAATGGTAGACAATATACAAATATTTTATTTGTCTGTCTGTAAAAATACATAAAACGTAAAATGACATGGAGCAAAAAACTATACCCGTCATCAATTTTCCAATTGACAGGCGCTTAGATTTTGAAATTCTAGGCCTGGGGAGAGGGTGAAAGCAATCTCAAAAAGGTTTTTCAAGAAGTAGAGAACAATGCTCCCTCCATCAATGAGATTGACTCCATATCTCCAAAGAGGGAGAAAACACACGGTGAAGTAGAGAGATGCTTTGTATCTCAACTCTTGACATTGATGGATGGCCTCAAAGCTCGAGCTCACGTAATTGTGATGGGAGAAACGAACATGCCCAATGTCATTGATCCAACGCTTAGAAGATTTGCTAGGTTTGATCGTGAAATTCAAATTGGGTTTCCAGATGAGGGTTGTCGATTGGAGTCTCTTCGCATTCACCCATAGAATATGAAGCTTGCTGCGAAGTAATCTCATGAACCCTCTCATTCTCTCTTCATCCACATAGCATAACTTTACTGTTATTGCAATGCTATAGGTTGATAATGAATATATTGCCAAGAGTACATAGCATAACTTTACTGATATTTCCATGCTATGGGTTGATCTTGAACATATTGCCAATAATACACATGGACACGTGGGGGCAGACCTTGCAGCTCTTTGCACCGAGGCTGCGGTTGATCTTGAACATATTGCCAAGAATACACATGGACATGTGGGGGCAGACCTTGCAACTCTTTGCACCGAGGCTGCACTACAACCTATCAGAGAAAAAATGGATATAATTGATTTGGATGATGGAACAATTGATGCTGAAATTCTGAATTCTATGGCCGTTACAAATGAGCAATTGGGGACTGCTTTCTGTGAAATTGTGAGTGGTTATAAAAATTTTGGATATATATAGATATATATATATATATATATATATATATATATATATATATATATATATATATATATATATATATATGCTAAGTCATTTAATTTGGCATTAAATAAAATTCGGAAGTTCGAATGACTATAAAATGTGGAAATTAAAAAATATATAAAAATTTTCAAGAAAATTCATTATTCTCATTAAACTATGAATAATAAACAAATCAACAATGAACACGATAGTCATAGAAATAATTAACACATCAACATTGCATGAATTATGAACATGATAGTCATTGAATCATAGAAATAAAAATATTTTGAAAACATTAGAGTCTACATCTTGATTGAAATTTAAAAACATGTTCATAAAGTGATAAAACATGAGATTATGATGTCATAAATATTTGTGATAGCAATTATTTAGAAAAATAACATCCCAAAAAGAAACTAGAAGTTTAGCTTGACTAGAACGAGAACACAAATTTTATTCTTCTTGTTCTTGTGGCCTACTTGTTACATCAAAAAGCTCTAAATCATCGAGAGCACTTAGGGGAGTGAAATCACTAGAATCACGATCACCATTGCATTCATCACTCTCATTGTCAAGATCGTCTTGATCTCTTAATGCAACTGGAACAAGATCCAACCATGGACTAGAAGAATTTATCTCATGTTCCAAATAGGCCTTCTTGTAACTTGTATGCTCTAATCTGGGATCTAACCAAATTTGAAATAGACTCATCTGGATGCATCCTGTCAATAGCCTTGTAGTCCACTCATAACCTCTTCATATTGATGTCTTTGTATCCCAAACAATATAGGGTCCAAATAACATGTTGTTGCATGTAATGGCTTATGCATCATCTTCCATCTTTGATCAACCACCTCCCATATCCCTTTATAATTATCTTCCACATTATCAAAAGCACTTCAATCTTTTCCTTGCAACGATCCATGGCCTTATAAATAAATCCCATAGAAGGCTTATCACCATCAACCATGTAGAGCACCTCAACAATTGGATCACACATTTTTAGAACTTTCTGAGCATTTTCCCAAAAGCTATTCTTGCTTAGCATTATCTATTCAACATGCTTTCCCTTTGATTCTTTTGAAAGGTGAGATCTCTCCCACTTAGAAGTGAAAAAGATACTTCTTATGCTTGTCTTCTCCTCAACAACTCTTTTCAGAGTGATGTAAAAAGTGGAAAACCTTGTATCACAAGGCCTCAATGATAGCCTAATCCCCTCCAACGCTATCACAAGAGGATCTTCATAATGTGTATATAAACAATATACAAACTCCCAGTTTTAGCGACTTCCAAAATGTGTAAAAATATTAGAACTTTCACCTCTCGGCTCTGTCATTTATTATTTTGACTTTGTTGCAAACAAATAGAAGAGGCGCTTACTTTAATGCCTCATTCCTTCTCATACGAATAGAACCTCAAACCTTTGGCTTATCGTAATGGCAATTAAGTCGCTCGTGCTTTTGACTGCAATATACACAATTGACCATCAATCAATTGGATGCTAGATCTCTGCCTTCGGGATTGTCAATGGTTTAGTCAACCATTCAACACCGTTAATCTACCTCTATACACCCAAAGACCGTCGATTGACTGTCTAAATATTCGCCATTCGACCTCTGCGCAATAAACCATTAATTCTACCTGCAATTCTTGCATTATATCCCTGAATTTCTAACATTCCATTCCAATATTGATTCACATGATCATATTATATAGATTAAACCAGAACTGCGATCAGTAAAAACCTAGAATTCAATCAATGACCACTCTGTGTGCAAATGTATGACACAGACTATAAAATCTCTGCGTAGAACAACAATTATACCTACATAATTACAAATTTATCAATAATGCACAAGAAACTGAATTCAATAGAGTAAATAACCTCCTTCAAGCTTGAATTTCACTATTTGATCCTTACAAACAAACAACTATGCCTCTATGTATGCTCTAGGAAATGGATTCCGAGCTCCCCTCTGATCTATTCTGCAAGCTTCCTCGGGCTAACTAAAAACTACAATGAGCTACCTCAAGCTCTGTGAGCTAACCAAAAGCTTCTCGAGCTATCTAAAAGCTACCTAACAAGAAGAACACAAACTGTATTTAGTATATCTTCGGTTCTGTTACTGAGATCCTACAAAGAAGGAAAGGTCCCTTATTTAACTCAACTAACCTTTATAACTCACTGATAGATCACTAACTAAATGCTACATTTACTTAGCTGACTGCTAACTCTATTTTAACTATTACATGTGGAAGGATCGAGAGAGTCATTATCCACTCTTATTCAACTTTTACAATAAATAAAATAAATCACATAAGAGAGACCCTAGGTCTCGTTGATTCATTTGACCATGATGAAGTCGTGGATGACTTCATTTCTATGAGCCTATGCTCCTGCATCAGACTCCCCAGCTTGAAACTTTTCATGGGCTCTTGTCCATGAGCTTTCTCCCTGCTACTTTTCTATAAGCTTGCAGCAAATACCCAAGAGATAATCCTGGGCAATGTTCTCATTTGAACAGTCCTTTCAGACACATTTTCCAATACTATATTTGCAACTGGTCCTTTGGTTCTTCTAGCATGTGTTCAGACTTCTTTGAACATTTAAAATCCTCTTTCTTTTGACTTGCAAACAAATTGTCAACAGGTTCTTCTTTTTCTGTTGTTGGGCCTGGCCCAAGCGGGGCATTTTGAGCAAGATAGATTTTTGAACTGCGGAGCTGAGCGCAGTTCAGTTGAAGGATTTTTGGTATGCTGAGAAGTTGCGCGCAACGCAACGTTGAAAGAGCTACGAGGTTCAGTGCTGCGAGGAGATAGCGCTGCGATGTGTCCAGTCTATGGAGATCCAACAAAGCAGAGTGTTGGACGAAAGACAACACGTATTCTGGTTAGACCATCGGTGGTCTATTTTTGGAAAAGATGCTCCATGAGTGCCAAGCGACGGGTAGGAGAAATACGGAAAGAAAGCAACTGGTTGCACATGCGAAAGAACCACTACGTGAACCAGTCATACGTGACTGTTAGAGGAAGAACGGCTTGGTGAAAGTGACCTGTTGGCAAGCGTTCGACAGGAAGGCCGATAGCGACGTGAGCATGCACTGAGGGCAGGCCACGATGGAAGATTCGATACCAGAAGTCAGCAAGCCCGATGAGATGGAAACCGTGACAATTTTTGTAAACCTAAGGGTTTTCTCCTACGAATTGTAAAGACATGACCTACGGGCATGATCTATAAATAAGGCATACTTTGTATGGGAAAGGGTTAATCCCTCATTTTTGTGTTGTTGATTCTCTATTGTTGACTGCTATTGAGAAATCTTCTATAAGAGACAGTTTTTGTAAAGGCTCTGCAAGCTGTGTGCGCAGAGACCTATTGAGAGAGAGAAGAGAGTCTATAGTTGAGTGCATAGACAAAGAACTGTGGTGCCCTTCTCAAAGACTAATACAACAATAGTTCTTGTGGACGTACCTCCCATCCTGGGGGTGGACCACGTTAAATCCTGTGTAGTGTGATTGCTTGTGTGTTTACATTTGCTTGTTTACTTCCAATGGATGCTTGAATTCTCATTTATCAGTTGTTGTGTTAATGCTTTTATATCTTTTCGCCATAGGAGAAAGATGGGAATAATATGTCAAGTATTACATGTTTGGATGAATGCTGAATGCACAGTATTCTAAGTCAGTGAAGATAGCAGTCTGTTAAAACATCACTTATGTATGTAGGGTTCGTGTTCTATAACTCTCGCAACGTGCAGCATCAGAGCATGCAGTATTGTATATTTCATTTTTTTACATTGGTTATAAGAGTAATAATCTAAGGCAGGAAGGGAATGGATAAATACTAAGTAAAATCGTCAATATTGGTTAAGTCTGTAAAGGAAGCGTATAAGTCAGTTGCGTTGTCTTGTCAAGTGAACTCTACCAAATCACACAGTCCGTATATGCGCTTGACCATGATGCAGTCTATCGTCACGCAGTCTTCAGTCCGCAGTGCGAGCTCTGTAGCGTGCTGCGCAGTAGTCTATTTAACAACTCACCACAGCGCTGTGGAAACCTGATTCTAAAGCACCCCCATAGCTTCGCCTCGGGTGAGACTTCAGCTTGTTCGCAGGATATTTCCAAAAGGGCCGGTGAGAAGGGGTTTTGTTGGTTCCTTGCAACCGTGAAGAACCTGGGTCTACATTGGAAACCTCTAGATCAGTATTTAAGCCAACAAATGGTTCTGTTGCCACGCTAAGAATCCATGATGAGTTGAAGTCATGATGTGCGACGAAGAAGAAGCTTTGCTGGGTATTGACTTTTGGCATCCAAACAAGAAAGAAATCTAGGCTTTCCTGTGACAAGATAGAGAGAGACTTTGCAAGGAAAGAAAACAGACACCCACATCTCTCTGACATTCAGTGGTTGAACAAGTACCTGTGGAAAGACATTCACGAAATATTTTGGGCAACTTTTGGAAACGAGCTACATGAGTGGTTGTCAAGGCTCACAGAGCAAAGAAATTGTACCCTGCGCGACATACCAACCGAGTGGACACCATATATTATTGAAAAGCTCAAAGCAGTAGACAGTCCATTCACATGAGTAGTCAACTTCTGGGTCAATAGTACACTACAAAGATTTGTGATAGAGTTTGTTGTGGACATGCTAAAGTCCTACAGCGTAACTGAAAAAGAATTTTTCAAGGGATTCAGAGGTAAGTACCTGAACAACCTCAATTTATACATTAAAATGCTTTTAGCCAAGAAAGGTATCTTTAGAATGCAGTGAAGCTTTGTTTAAATCTGTCATGGTAGATAGTATATATAGTGGCTCTTATGAAGAAACCCATAACCTGAGAAGTGGAAAGAGGTACAAGTTCATCGCTGAGAAAAATCCTGGCCCACATGGACTCCGCGTAGATACCCAGATACCATGTGAGCTTGATAACCAGACCCCACCTCTGTCAGCCACGTATCAGCCTATTACGCCACAGAATCCACCGGTTGCACATACCGCGCCTTCCCTATCTCAGAACCCATCAGTTCAGAACCCGCCGATTGCAAACTCCACGCAACCCACACCGCAGAACATAAGTACTAGTAACACCGCAGGAGCGGGTGCCTAGGCTATTCCGACTCAGCCTACCCCATCTCGGGTTGTCCCATTTCAGAACGTTCGACCTCAGATCAATCCTCAGAGTATTATCCCTAGCACCAGTCAAAGAACCGTGCCACCTAGAAGGAGGATGATTGATGATATCAAACAGCCGATATTCAAAGGAACGGGTCTAAGACCCCGATCAACATTGGTTCTATGTGAAGCCGTATGGAGTGTAAAGCAAGTACAGGACGACACTATTAAGCAAGCGCAGCTCGTTACCACATTTCGAGATAGAGCCTTGCATTGGTTCATGAAGTAGTCGCAGGGACATAATAGAACACTCATAGAAATCAAGGCTACACTCTTAGAAGAATTTAAGAAGCCGAAATCAGAATCACAGTGTATAACAGAGTTGAAAGAGATCTAACAAAAACCTAATGAAATAGTTTGGGAATTTTATCAGAAATTTAAGACACTATTGGACCAAGTAAGCTTTGTTATAGCACCGCAACAGCACAAGGAATGGTTTATAGCTGCGTTGTCGCTCCACATCAAATAGCCGTTGATGTAGCAGAAAGTGGCTTTGCAGGAAGAATCCTTGGAGATCGCGATGAAGTTAGAGGCTTCACCCATTGGAGAAAGTAGCACTGGGATGTCTCATATTCAGAACCAGTTGGCTACCCTAACACTACAACTAGAGGATATAAAGAAAGGAAAGCAGGAGAGACAGGAAGTCTGGTGTACAAGTTGTAACGGAGGACACACTAAGGATCATTATCCTTTATTCAAATATTTCCTTAACATGGGTGCACCAAACCCATTAAATCCGAACCCAGGGACATGGTGTGAAATTTGCAGAACTAGAGGACACTAGCCAGAAGACTGCTACTTAATACAAAAATATGTAAAAACAACTAAAAACCTATATTGTGATTTCTGTAAGTCAGTTGGGCATGATGAGTCCAACTGCCACGCATATGAACTCATGTTGGAAAGGAAGAAATATATTGAGCATATGTATGGAGGAGTATACAGAGTCTAGGAAGAGACTTTGCAGAAACAAGATAATGCACCGCATGATTAGGGAGCATATAGAGGCTAGGGAGGATATCGCGGGAGAGGAAGGAATAACGGCCTAGCGCAAGGAAGAGGCTGAGGTCATGTAATTTGTTATAACCGTGGCCATCCAGGTAATGTGTCTAGAGATTGTACCAACCCATGCACTACGTGTAGTTATTGTAAATCCTTCGATCATGTTATTGAATATTTCCCAGTGCTAGAGGTAGAAGTGCAGAAATGGAAGCGGCCAGAGGCACCGAACCCAAACATTCAATTGATCACAGCATAGAGGAGGCCTACGGATCCAAGTATAAATGTAGTGACGCGAAGTGGCGCTACGATAGGGAGAGATAGAGGACTAGAAGCTTCGACTTTAGGAGATGTTATTACTAAGCAGACTCCTCTTGAAACAATATGGATAAGAAAAGATATTGGAAAAGCACCTACTTTCGACTTGAAGAAAAAAAAGAAACCTTTGAATACACGCGGGACATCTTCAAAGAGTCAGCACCCAGATCACTGAGAATCCTGTTGCGAAGTGAAATACCGCATATAAAAGATATGCCGGCTGCTTATGAAAAAACGAGCGCTGCAGCAGAGATAGGCACCTCTGTTGCGCAGTTCCTAAGGAGCTACATAAAGTTGTTGAAGTGCCCTAACGCTATTGCAGAGTTGCAGAAACTGTTAGATCAGTATGAGCCACAGAATGAGACATATACTACTGATAGCACAGTTCACCACATCAAGAAACACTAGAGAACAGGAAAAGAAATGAGGCTTAGTGCCCAGATAGGAGACTATGAAATGGATGAGATCATTCTTGATCTGGGATCAGAAGTAAATTTCTTAACTAAGAAGAAATAGCAGCAGATGGGGAGACTAAATTTGTTATGGTCACCTATTCAGTTGAGAATGGCCAACAAGGAGAAAGTCATACCGTTTGGATGGTTAGCCAATGTCATTGTTGATATTGATGGAGTACAGAGTCACGCAGACTTCGAGGTTATCGAGATCGTGGATGATAGTCTGCCTTTTCATACGTTCTTGGGGATTCACTGGGCTATGGATAACCTCGCTATCATAAAATTGAAAACGAAGAAGAAGATCTTCAAAGGAAAGCATCTCAGGGTCATCGCACCATTGGACCCTGTAGACGGAGACAGATACAGTGAGCCGATTCAGGAGAAATCCAGAGCTCAAGATTTGGATTGACTTTACAAGATGACTGCGAACCAGGAAGATTATATTAATCCCACTGTGGATGGTACACTCAGCTGGAGATGCGACAGCTCTAGCATCCTAGACTTTGATGCAGGATTGGAGAATTGGAAAAGTCGTATGCATGAAGTATCTGCAAGGAGATGCGCGCAGGTTACAAAGTCATTGCACTGGATTGGTAAGGAGGTAATCCCAATCCCCACCTATGATGGTTTATCTAATGTTTATTCCTTTATCAAAGAATATACTGTATCAATTGTAGATGAACATTGCTTACAAGCACTAGACATGCACTGTGCGAGACACCTTCTAGATGGTGGGCTGCGCATAAGCAGACATTGACCACATGGGATCAGTGCAGAATCAAGATGTAGATCAGGTTTGCTGACAAAGTTACACTACCCTTTGAGAAATACAATGGACAAACATATCCAAGAGATCATATTGTACTTTGTTCACAAGCATGGGAGGAGAGACCACAAACAGAATGGTTGCACCTGTTTGTGCACACGCTGGAGGAAGAAATTCCAAAGAAATGGTACCTGGATCTGGAGTTGCGCAGTGAAACTATAGATTGGCCTACCCTGACCGCGAACTTCCAGAATAGCTTCAGCTTCGAAGATGAGAGTCCCACCATCAATGATGTGCTACAGATTATTAAGGAGAGAATATTCAAACCAGAATGTTCACATGGGAACATGACATTAGAAGAATTATTTGGAGCTGACAGCGTACTTGCATGCCCACAGTCAGAATGGAAGGAACAGGTAGAGCATGCCATGGAATGTTATAACCTAGATCAGGAGGTTGAAGAAAAAGAAGACAATGATGAGGAGGATCCACGTAACATAAACATTCCTGAGTTAGAAGGAGCGTGCAACGTAGAGGGACCTCTGCTGGAAATCCCAAACATGAGTGGAGCTATGAAAACGTGGAAAGTGAACATTGGTACCAGCAAAGAGCCAAAGTTCACAAGTATTGGAGACGATTGGGATGATCAGACTGTCGCAGATATTGTAGATCTGTGACATGAGTATCAAGACTTATTCCCAACAAAGTTTACAGAGATGAAGGGCATTTTGGGAGATTTAGGGGTTATGAAGATACCTCTTAAGCCAGGTGCAAAGCCTGTTAAGCAGAGGCCCTATAGACTAAATCCACGATATAAAGAACGAGTTAGGGCAGAACTCGGCAAGATGCTCAACGCGGGCATCATTGTGCCAGTTTTGGAATATGAGTGGATAAGCCCTATGGTTTTCCAAGATAAGAAGACGAAAGGAGAGATCAAGATCTGTGTGGATCTCAGAAAGTTGAACAATGCTTCAATGCATGACCCATTTCCTACCCCTTTCACTGATGAGGTGCTCAATAACGTTAGAGGAAATGAGGCGTATTCTTTTATTGATGGGTTTTCGGGATACCATCAGATAAGAATCGATCCCGCAGATAGAAATAAGACCACTTTTTCCACTGAATGGGAGTCATTCTAGTACACAGTGATGTCGTTTGGTTTGAAGAACGCACCTGCCATCTTTTCCATAGTTGTGGTCGCAGCATTCAAATATTTCATGCATAAGTTCTTAGAAGCTTATTTCGATGATTGGACAGTATTTGGGTTGCTAAAGGACCATTGTGCCAACCTCATGTTGATGCTGTAAAAATGCGAACACCATCTAATGTCATTAAACCAGAAGAAGTGTATTTTTTGTGTACCCTATGGCATTTTATTGGGACACATTGACTGCAAATAGGGCTTGATGGTTGATCATGCGAAGATTGTAGTCATTGTAAACTTTCCCACAGCGAACTCAGTCAAGTAGTTGCACACTACCTTGGGACATACCGATTACTACGAAAAATTTATAAAGGGTTATGCGTAGATAACTACAGCAATGGAGAAGCTGCTAAAGAAAGATGTGTCGTTCATCTAGAACGTAGAGTGTGAACAAGGCTTTGACACCTTAAAAGAGAAAATGGTCACTGTGCCCATCCTAGTTTTTCCAGACTGGGAGAAGCCATTTCATGTTCATGTTCACGCATCATGTATAGCATTGGGAGTTGTCTTAGCACATCTAGGAGAGGGAGGTATTGACCATCCCATCGCATTTTCGAGTAGGAAGCTCTCATCTGCAGAGAATAATTATACCACCACTGGGAGAGAAGGACTTTCTATGGTCTATGCACTGCAAAAGTTCAGGTACTATTTGCTTGGTGCGCACTTCTCCATGTTCACTGATCATTCTGCTTTGAAATACCTGTTCAATAAGCCAGTGTTAGGGGGGAGAATTTGTAGATGGTTGTTACTCTTTCAGGAGTACGACTTTGAAATAGTGGTTAAGCCAGGCATATTGAATTTGGGACCTAATCATCTATCAAGAATCGAGTCAGGAGAAGAACCTACGAACCTGGAAGACAATTTGCTTGATGTGTAATTGTTCGCTATCTAGATAGCTGATGATTATTATAAAGACAGCATATATTTTTTGACTACTGGATTGGAACCCATAGAGTTCACTACGTAGCAAAAGAAACAACTGCTAGTGCAAGCAGCAGACTTCACTTTAATAGTCGAACAACTGTACAAGTTGGGGCCAGATGAAGTACTGCGAAGATGTGTATTAGAGCATGAGAAGCCATTCACATTGGCTAATGCACATTCGGGAGTAGCAGGAGGTCACTACGCAGGAAGGGCCACAGCGCGAAAGATACTGAGGTCAGGGCTATGGTGGCCTACCATTCACAAAGACGCAAAGGAACACTTCCAGAGCTACGATGTCTCTTAGAGGACAGGAAGACAATCATGAAGAGACGAAATGCCATTGAATCCACAGTTGACATTACAGGCATTTGAGAAATGGGAAATTGATTTTGTGGAACCTATAAACCCACCGGGAAAAAGAACTGGCGTGAGGTACATTATTTCTACAACTGATTACCTCACCATATGGGCAGAAGCAAATCTAGTTTTGGAATGTAGCGCAGGTACCACTACACAGTTCATTTTTGAAGACATCCTTACAAGGTTTGGATGCCCGAATATTTTGATGAGTGACCAGGGCACTCACTTTCTGAACAGGACTATTGAGGAATTCACAGAAGAGTTCCACATTCATCATCAGATAAGTACACCATATCACCCGCAAGCGAATAGAACTGTTGAAGCGTTCAATAAAGTACTGGAGAATGCGCTAACTAAGGTATGCAATGTGAATAGGGATGACTAGGACCTGTGCATTCTAGCCGTCTTATGGGAATATAGAACTACTTGCAAAATGTTGACTGACCATACACCCTTTAGGCTAGCCTATGGGCAGGAAGCAATAATTCCAATGGAGTACATTGTTCCCAGCTTGAGAATAGTTGTTTTCACAGGCACGGAAGATCGCGATGCACTAGAAGAAAGACTTCTACACTTGGTTGGTCTGGAGGAGGATTGCTTCATCGTAGGCTTTCACCAAGAAGTGCAGAAAGATAGAAAAAAAGCATGGCATGACTGCCATATTAAGAACAAGTCTTTTTAGGTAGGTGATCTAGTCCTCCTGTATGATAGCAAATTCATGAAGTTTCCTGGAAAGTTTAAAATGCATTGGTGTTGCTTGGTTTTTCAACCAAGCATGTGCTAAAGAGCACCTATTAACTTGTAATAGCAGTCTCAATGTAGAAGCAAAAACAAATGTAAATAAACTAATGTAAACAGTAAATCTATGACAGTAGAAAGATAAATCTAATCTAACATGTGCAAGGAAATAAAAACTAGATTTAAGAACAATAAACAATGAGATCCATAAGAGAGATAGGAAATAAAGAATTTGAAACTTTATATTGATGGGCGAGCAATGGCTTGCAAGAACATACCTCAATGGTGAGGATTGTTGAGTTGGGGCAGCTGTAATGTCAAGGTTCTCCATTATCCAATGGTCTCTCTTCTCCAAGGTGCTGCAATGGTTGGGCAAAAAAATCAAGAGGAATTTTGGTAGCGTGAGGATAGGATGAATGTGGATGAATAGTGAGGAGCCCCTATCACCTTTTTATAGTTTTTTTGTGATGTGGAATACCATTGTGGTTTGAGGAAACCAATGGTATTGACCAAAATGGTTTAGGTCTCTTTTTCCCTCTTTTTCCTTTTTTGAATATATTTTATATTTTTATTCCCTTTTAATTGATTTTTGAGAATTTTGGACCCTTTTTTAGGGTCTTTGGTATTTTTTGAGGAAAATAAGTATTTTGAGGGGGAAAATATGATTTTTTGGTCTTTTTGGTGACCTTTTGAAGGCTTTAGAGGCTCAAATGGTGGAAAAGTGGACAAATGGGTCATGTGAATGGGGAAATGAGCTAGTGAGTACTTTTTGGGTGTTAACAAATTGCCCCTTGATGTGTGAGGGCAGGAGCTCATCATATGTCCAATAGACATCATAGTTCTTTTGTCTTTTTTTGGGGGTTTGCAGGAGAGAAGAGATCGATTGGAGAGTGGAACACCGGGCCCATGCAAACTGCACAAACTAAAAATACATGTCCTCAAAATGAATGAGGGATAATATCTGATAATCGACGAGGCAGGCATACCCATGCTCATATCATGATATGTAAGTAACAATGAGGCCCAAAAGGGGGCTTGAACAATAAATATAAATCTGCTGTGTACATCATAATGGTCTAGAGGGGACACAATGTTGGGACATACTTCATGGTCATACCAAGACTGATCTGAATAACTGATACACTGGAAAAGGAGCAACAACCATTCTGAATGATGTGTCAGAAGGACTTCTGAACCGCTGGATCTAGAGGTACATCTAGGGTACTTATGAATACTGTCTTCAAGCGTAGCCTGGATATCTATAGGAACATGTAACTGGCTGCTTCCATAGTAGACTCAACAATGTGATAGAGTCAGGTGACATTCAGGGTCTTCAACTAATAACTGAACGGATCTAAACCCTATACGAATCTCAACGATGCGATCAAGGTGTTAATGTCAAGCATGTGAGAAACAATCATTTAGAGAGGCACTAAGGGCTCCTTTCGAAATGATCTGTAGGAACTCACTAGTGATGGTGATGAGTCCAAGGCATAGGGACCTCTGGGTCTATCCTCTGGAATAGATTGGTTGGTTTTGACAGAGGGAGACTAGTAACTACCAAGGCAATTATGTTTCCTTGATAGGAACACGAGGTGTATAACGAAAGTGTGATAGTACCGATGATGGGACTGACATACTGTGGGGATGGGGAATAACTGGGGTCATAGAGTAGGTGGGCTCAAGTCTTCCTTTGTTCAGAGCATGATGACATGGTTGACTCGGCAACATGCGAAACTATCTTTGGGGACCATAGCTTAAGGGATCAAGGGTATATACTGTAATGGGATCAGGGGTATAGGTTGTAGAGGGTAAACTGATAATGGTATCAGTAAACTCTGAAGGTGGCATATCGCAGAATGCTCTGAACAAAGGCGACCAAATTGGGGAAGCTTCCATGATAGTGTGACTAAACGTGGTTGTGCCGCTGAGGAGCACCGTTGGGGCCTTCTTGATTGTTTAAGGAGCTCCAAGAAAGGATAGAAGTATGCTCTATAATGGTACCATCGTGTGGATTTGTATGAGCCCAAGACAGTTCATGCTCGTGGTTGCTTTCAGTTTTTAGAGAGTCTGAAAGCAGTAAGTAGACTCCAATGGTGTTCTTTTTTGTTTGTTAATCTCCAAGGCTCGAAAAAGCATAAAATAATGCGAATGGAGAACTCTTCTAGCTGATGTGACTAGAGTATTCCTTTTTTGTAATTAGTCTACAAGGTCTAGAAAAGGGTTAAACTTATACCAGGTAGACGCCCTTTCAAATAGGTTAACGAGCATGAAAGGAAGCAAGATTGCTCGGCGATCTTTTCATTCTTGTAGGAGTCAAAAAAGAGCTTAACAAAAACTCCCTTAGTGCCTTTTTTGTAAAGGAATTGATCGGTCCGAAAAAGGGATCAAAATTATAATGAACAAAAGTAAAGGAGAGGCAAGGAGGAAGTGTTCAATCAAAGGGCGAGTATGGGGATCAAGCACAGTGATAGGGGGCAACACTAATGGGGCCTCCTTGCAAGTTGATGAATGGGAGCAAAACAACGCCATAATTGCAGTATGGATGGAGTGGAGGGCTCATGTATAAGTTGTGATGCAAAAATTTGTAAAATTTGATGGTTGTCAATGTGGCACGCAAATAGAGGGGACAAGGTGTGAGGACACGTTGTCGAAAAGGGTGTCTGGTCAGAGTGAGAAATGATCTCTAGTATTATCACGAGCGCGGAAAAATGAATCTGGTGATATGAAATTGGTCAAAAAATTGATAAGGGCCGATGTGGCACGCAAACCGAGGCGACGACGGCTATTTGAAAAGATGCTCAAAAAATATGGGGGTGAGAGCGAGAAATGATCTCAAGCATCATCACGAGCGCAAAAAACTGAATCTAGCAATATAAAGAACGTAAAAAAATGGAGAATGGCCGATGTGGCACGTAAACTGAGGTGACGATAGGCATGAGAAAGATGCTCGAAAATGAGATTGGTGAAAACGAGGAACTGATTGGACCATTGTGAATTTCTCATCGTGCTGATTCTAGTGGTACCAAGGTTCGAATTCGTATGACTCCAGAATGGTTGATTGAAATTTGGTCAAATTTCTATAAATAGTGACTGGACCCAATGTGACAAGTGTCATTTTCACTGTTGAGTTTTAGAGAGTAATTGATTGGGTTAGAGCATTTTTTGCATTTGTGGGAGTTTCGCCGTTGGTTTTTTATTCTGCAAGTTTCAAGTAAGCCTATGAACCTTAGCCTTTCAATTTATTTGCTTTTGAGGGGTCTTGGGGTCTCAAAAGTGGTGAATACTCCACGTTGGCTTGCCAACGTGGATTATCACGGGTTTTGAGACTTTTTGCGCAATGTGCATCGCGGCTATGAACCAAACAGCCGTGATGTTCATCGCGGATGTGGGGATGATAGCTGCAATATGCATCGCGGCTATGGGGCAAACATCTGCAATGTGCATCGCGACTGTGGGGCTGACAGCCGCGATGTGCATCCGGGCTGTGGGTGCTTACAGCTACGATGCACATCGCAACTGTGGGATTCAAAGCCGCGATGGGGATCATTGGCTTAGCAAAAAATTTATTTGTATTTTTCTAAAAAATTTCGTGTTTGGCTTGGCAGGATGCTCAAGCGGCCGTAGGCATTGTGGCAGGAGAGAGAGATCGATGAGGCCATGATGGAGACTATTTGGGTGAGCCCTCATGTGTGGGCATCATTGGCTTTGGGAGGACTCCTAAAGTTCGCACAGATTCCTCTTATGCGTTCAGTCAAATTGTTGGTGAGCAAGTTGATTGACTTCTGGGACCGAGAGGAGCTAGCTTTTATTGTTCAAGGTGAGCATCTAGATCTCACCTTGAATGATGTGTACTTTCCTACTGGCTTGCACTTTTTGGGTGAGATCGGGGATACCTAGGCCAGGATTCCGGCTGGCATGGATATAGAGGATCTCCTTGAGAGATTTTTTCGTCGAGGGTCCCACGTGCAGAACAGTGCACTGGCTGTTTCGGATTTGCTAGAGCCGGAGATGCAGGCAGTGGTGGCTTGTGTTTTGCGGGTGCTTGGTGCACAGGCACCCCATCGCTTGTCGGGGGGGGCAGATGATGATGGTTCATCGTGTCATGAGTGGGACTTATTTTGCTTGGGCTTAGATGTACCTTTCTTGTGTTCAGTGGGAGCTGAGCAAAGTGAGGCATTAGGGAGGAGAGTTCAGTTATGTCTCTTTCTTGTGTTGCTTCTTCTTCGAGTGGGTACCTACCTTGCGGCCACGTGTGCCGGTTTGGAAGGGGCTGAGGAGTGAGCTGCAGATGTGGGGGGAGATGATGCCCCGGGGTGGTGGTGGTATTCGATAGTTCTTTACTACGGAGATGTATGAGCAGTGGGAGAAGATGCCAGTCATGTTTGACGACTATCCGTACCAGGGGATGGACTTCCGAGGAGACATAGAGATGCCTCGGGCTCAGGTTTAGGCTTGGGGGTTGGATGGTACATCTTTGTTTTTGTTTCTCTATTATATCATTTTTGTATGTCTATTATGATAGTTAGAGATTTTTATATGATATTGACGTATTTCAGTGTTGATTATTGCAGATGTGGGTCCGCTACCTCCACAGGATCATCGGGGCCATAGGGGAGGAGTGGTGGTGGTTGTACCTCCACCGGTAGTGGCACCCCCACCTCGGGCACGAGGGGTTGTGCATCATCGAGATGATAGCATAGAGGATGTACGTGATGCCTTAGAGGATTTTTTGGGTGATGTATCGGATGATGGTTGGAGAGACCTAGATCAACATGTGTTGGATCGTTGCTTCGATGCTCCGCGTGAGTGGAGGTCGATTCTACTGAGGGTCGCTGTGTTGGAAGTAGAGAGGAGAGCTCGGGGTCAGTATGATCCGGAGGAGGAGGAGCCAGAGGAGGCGAATGACCTTGATGATGCTGAGTAGCTTGTTGTACTTTTCCCCCAAATGCTGATGAGCATATGGGATCATTTTTGTGGATATTGTACTGTCGATGTATATTTTTTGTATATTCGGGTGCTGAGGGCACTTGTGACATGTTGAATCTTTGATGATATATATATATATATATGTTTATGCACATGGATGCATTTTGATGTATTCATGTATGCACATGGATTCACATCTTGTCACGTTGTATTTGTTTTTTTGCATGTGGATGCAATTGGTATTAGTGTCTGCCCGTGGAGGCATGTTTTAAGCACGTGGATGCACTAGTGTTGTTTTTGTATGCCTATGGAGGCACATTCTATGCATGTGGATGTACTATTATGATGTTTTTCTTTTTTTGTTTATATGAATTTTTATGCCTATGTGATTTGTGTTTATGCATGTTTGATTTACTACATGATTTGGTTGACGTGCCAATCTAGAATACTATTAGCCATTTGGTGTGCTACACTATTGAGGTTTCTTGGGACATGTGTGAAACAAATGGATTCAAATTGTCAACTCATTCGTTTAGTGCACAGGAATTTTCTAAAGAGAAAGGGATCACGTACCTGGTAGCAGTTGTTGAGGTTGGAAACAAGAAGCTAGGAGTCTAGGAAGACATTCAGGTGACTTATGCCCATTTGGAGAGCAACAGTCAGAAGACCGGCCACAGCATCGTACTCAACCTAATTATTCGTGGCAGAACCTATGCACACTCCGTCGAGGTGAATCAACTCATGTGAGGGGGAATAGAGTACCCAAGCTACGGAGGTGAGATTTGGGGACCAACGACTTGCAGCATCGGCAAAGCCAATATAATAGAGTGGAACAGGATCCATCTGTGGTCATGCAGAAAAAACACAATGTAAGGTTTTGGAAAGTTTTAAAAGAAATCAAAAAATGAAAATTGTACAATGTGGACTTGTGATGTCCAAGAGCATTTTATTGGTAAAAGCGTTTACGGTACAACCCGTTTCAGGGGTTGCACATGAGGTTGCCTTCTAAATCTGCTAGGGTGTATGCCCCATGTCCAAGGAAAGTATGTATGATGTATGGGCCTTGCCACATGGATTGAAATTTTCCTTTGCCCATTTTGTCTCGGGATTGGTCGTAAACGAGTACTAGGTCTCCTTCACTAAATATCCATGGGTGAACATGTTTATCATAGTTGAGTTTGGATTGGTTTTTTGCAGCTTCGATGGTTTGGAGAGCTGAGTGACGATCTTCATCGGCTTGCTCCAAAAGAAGTAAGCATTCTTCAATTGGTGAAGTATCCGGGAGGAGTTCAATAGCGATATGTAACGTCGGGATCTGACATTCAATGGGAAGGACAGATTCCATGCCATGGACCAAATGGAAAGGGGTAAAGCCGATGGCGGTTTTATTTGACGTGCGGTAAGCCCATAGTGAAAGAAAAAGCATTTGATGCCAATTAGACTTATGTTTGTCGACAATTCGCTGGAGGATGGTCTTCAAGATTTTGTTAATCGCTTCAACCTGGTTATTCCCTTGTGGGTAGTAGGTGGAGGAGAAATGATGTTAAAACTTAAGAAGGGTTGGAAATTCTTGCCAAACAGAGTCCTCAAAGTGAGAACCATGGTCTGAGACGAGTTGCTTTGGTACTCCAAAACGAGCAATAATATGGTTGAGGAAAAAGCGAGCTACAGTGTCGGCTTTGCAGTTGTAAGTGGGCATGGCTTCCGCCCATTTGGTGAAGTAATCCACGGCCACAATGATGTGTTTATGGCCGCCAGCTGATGCAGGATTGCAATCCATGAAGTCAATGGCCCATTTGCAGAATCGTCCAACGGTGGCTACTAGATGAAGGGGGGCAAGGTGGGTTTTTTCCTTGGGGGCAAAGAGCTAGTAGTTTTGGCAATGTTTGACTGATGTGATGCAATCAGTAAATAATGAGCGCCAAAAATAACTTGTGCAGATTATCTTTTGGGTAGTGGCCATTCCATAGAAATGGCCTCCGCAGGCACCGCTATGATAGTCATTAAGGACTTGTTTTGCTTCTTCTCGAGAAAGGAAATGTCGTAAGATGGTGTCGACGACACGTTGATAGAGGAGATCGCCTAAGAGGAGATAACGGGGGGCATGGTGACGTATCCGACGGCGTTCATCAAGGTCGATATTGGGTTGAAACTTCGGTGTACGGAGGTAAACCAAAATGTCATCGTACCAAGGGTCGTAAGACGAAATGATGAATAAATGATCGTCAATTAGTTCAGTATGGATTGCTAGTGATGACAATGAGGATGTTAGGTCCGTAATGAGCTAAGCGAGTGGTAGGGCTTTGGTTCTCTTTGGGATTTTAAAAGTCAGGTCATATTCTTGTAGGATAATCACCCATTTAGCTATGCAGCCTTGCAAAAGGTGACGTGTCAAGAGATAGACCATTGGGTTTGAATTTGCGATAACTATGGTATGGCTGAGGAGAATGTAATGGCACAATTTCTGTACTGAAAAGACGACGGCTAGGGCCATTTTCTCTTCATGTGGGTAGCGCAGCGGTGGGCCTGATAAGTTTTGGCTTACATAGTAAATGACATGGTCTTGGTGAGCAGAGTCTTCTTGGACGAGTACTCCAGAAACAACATAATCAGATGCCGAAACATAAAGGATGAAGTCTCTTGTGAAATCTAGAGGAGAAATCAAGGAGGCATTAGTGAGTGCTTTCTTCAGGTCTGTGAAAGTGGCTTCTACTTGGTTGTCCCATACGAAATGGTTATGAAGGCATAGTAAACGAAGGAAACCATGAACTGTCATGGCATAATCGGAGACAAAGCGACGGAGGAAGTTGGACCTCAACTGAAGGATTTGTAGCTATCTTAGTGTACGAGGTGATGGTAGGTCTACGATGGCTGGGACCTTTAAAGGGTCAACGATGATCCCTTTTTCTAAAATGATGAAACCCAACAGATGGCCTGTTGGAACACAAAAGACACACTTGAGTGGGTTCAAGCGGATTTGGTATTTTCGACAATGCAAGAAGACTTGTTGAAGGTCATCTAGATGGTCAGATCGTTTCTTAGATCGAGCCGTGAGGTCGTCTAGATAAACCGATATGATGTTAATCAGTTCATGAAAGCAATAAGTCATGGCTCGCTGGAAAGTGGCTCCAGCGTTCTTGAGACCGAATGGCATGATGCGATAGGAGAAGGTGCCCCATGGGGTAGTGAAAGCGGTCTTGTATTGATCTTCCTTGTGGATTTTGATTTGGTTATATCTGGTGAAACCGTCCACGAAAGATAGTATCTCGTGCCCCGCACATGCATCGATTAGTTGGTCAATAAATGGTGTTGGGAAGTTGTCTTTAGGACAAGATAGATTGAGATCATGGAAGTCAGTACAGACGCGAATGGTGCCCACTTTTTTATTGAGTGGCACTGGGTTTGAAACCCAAGTGGTATAGTCAATAGGGTATATGAAACTTGTTGTTCGAAGCTTCTCAATTTCGGCCTTAACGACTAGGAGCTTAGATGGGTGAATGGGGCATTGTTTCTGGCGGACAGGTGGTACATTGGGCCAAGTTTCTATGTGATGTTCTACAATGTTAGGATCGAGACCAGGCATCTTAGTGTAAGACCAGGCAAAGACATCACGAAACTCTTGGAATATTTTCTTATAGGCATGAACTTTTTTTTCAGTGCATGATGCACCTAAGGAGATAAGCTCAGGTTTTCCAGGTGTGGTCGAGATGTCAATTTTTATGATAGGCGAAATGTTGGCCATATTACCCTCTTCAAAGGCATCTGGTGCTGGGATTGGATCTTTGAACCAATCAACCTTGGTTCGTAAAAAATCTTTTGATTCGACGGACAGTTGGTTTTCCGTGGTAGAGGAAAATGCCTCAGGGATGAAGTATGACCGATGGTGCATATCGTCCCAGGCGTAGTCCAGTGTAGTAAGTGTTTCTAGGATTCCTTGTCACTACAGAAGTAGTGTGTCATCAAATCAATTGGTTTAGGTTTGTAGGTGGTTGAAATCATATAAATTGTATTGATTTCTTCCAAAGAGGATGACTTTGGTGGGTATATTTCCTCAATGAGGGGAGGATATATCTCTAAGTCGACATTATTCAACTCGTACAAAGCTGCTCTATAACCTGGTAGATCGGGGCAGTGATGTGAATAATGTCCATAAATGCCACATATCGCACAGGGTGGTTGGTACGCAGTGACTTATCACGCGGCTGAGGAGCTAGTTCAAGTTTTACCACTGGAATGCCAGCATCGTCGTCCAACATATTCATGTTTTTTTGAAGTGATGGTAACTGTGGACATTGATGGGTGGCATGGCCTATGTCGTCGCACAAAGAGAACCTGGGGGGAGCACGAGTAGTTAGGGGATTCTTTGCAAGTTTTGGGCTCACTGGGGGGGTGCGGGTTGTGGGTCCAGTGGTATAAGTTTGTGTGGTTCTGCCCCTAATGTTTTGAAATGGAGGGGGAGAATTACTAGATGTTGATGCCATAGTCACCGTTGGGGGTGGTCGGTTTTGAAAGTTAGTGACACCGGGGGGTGGGCGGTTGGAGGTAATGATGGGTTGCACCAGTTGTAAAATGACATTTGGTGTTGGGGGAGGAGTTAGGGCAGGAAGGTTCCACACAGGTAATCCTAAAGTTAATCCTGGGATATTGAGCGTGGCCATTACTGGTGAGCTGATGGTGGCCATTACTGGTGAGCTGATGGCTCCTGAAGGGGGAAATAAAAATGGGATAGTATGAATCGGTGTTGCTCCAATATGAGTAGGTACCGTGGGGGGTTGTGGTACTAATGGGGGATGTCGGGTAGGTGGTTGTGTGTTGTGTGAAAGGGTGCACAAGTCAGATATTTTAGTTATCCGCAAAGGGGGTGGGATAGATTGGAATGTGGAAGTCATTGGAGTGTCCATGTATAACCCAAGTCCAACTATGGAAACGAAAGATGTGGGTGCACTCTAAGTAGGTTGTTCAATCATGGGTAGAACATTTTGAGGAGCGGCAGGGGCATTAGGATCGTAATATGTTATCCGATCGATTTTTACGATATGTCCTTCATGGGGAAACATCATGAGGTGGAAGATGGATGAAGCGACAGCTTTCATGTTATACATGTAACTACCTCCAAGAAGGAGGTTGTAGTCCAATTGGGCGTTGATCAGTTCTATGTCTATGAGAACCATTTTCCCCCCTAATTCTACAGGTACGTTAGCTAAGAGGCCTTGCGATTGAGCTGAACGACCATCGTAAGCTCATTATGTGGTGGTAGATGGTTGTAATGTGGGGGATTCGAGTTTCTGCCAAACAAGTGTGGACATAACGCAGGTTGAGGCTCCTTCATCATTGATGCATCAATGGACAATATGGTTTCGAATGTTCACAGAAACTTGAAAAGCTAGGGTTGAAGGAAGACGTGGTTCAGCTTGGTCTAGGTCGAATGCCATCAAACATGAATCGTTAGGGTCTATTTCCCTTATGGCGAATAACAATAGTTTCCTCTGTGTAGGACAGTTTTTTAAGTCTTCTAATGCAGACATAGCAGCGGGGGACTGAGCTAGGTCTTCCACAATGTTATAATTTGATGCAGCTCGAGCATTAGGATTATTGTTTAAACGTCGCAAGGGGAGGCGAGGGGCTTTAGGGCCGCTGTCCATTGGCATAGTAGGTATGCATAATGGTTGCTCAGTTGGAAGGGTGTTGGTGGCGGGATCGGTATGGTTGGTCTCGGGGGCTGAGCCATATTGGTTATGGCGAGTTTGTAGGTTGATATCGTTTGATGACATCATTAATAAGTGGTGAGGGCCTGAATCTGTATGCTGGTAGTCGGTTGCAGCATAGGTGATTTGCTGATGTGGTGCAACGGATCCTTGTGGGGGATCCATTGGACAGGCATTAACTACTCCTTGGTTGGGTTAAGGATTCTGCAATATCATAGGTTGTGGTTGAGGAGGTTGCGCTGGCTATGCCGCATGTCCTTGGCATTGGGTGTCATCGGCCCAAAGTTGACGTGCTTTCACCAAATGGGGGCAATCATGTGTGTAGTGGCCATATACCGAACAAAAAGAACATGGGTGGTTTGTTCTTAAGTTGGGATTTTTACCCTGTTTCAGTGGACGATCAGGGTTTTGGTTTGCTGGAGTAGTGTTGTTGTTATTCGGAGGATTAGGTGGCTGACCTCCTTGATTTTGAGGTTGATTATTTCTGCGGTTGCATCCTCTTCCATGGTTCTGTTGACCTCCTTGATTACGCTGGTTGTTCTGGTTGTGAGGTTGGTTTTGTTGTGCGTATACTTGCCCTTGGGCAATCGGAGGGTTTTGAGGTCATGCAGGTGCTAGTGCAGGCTGTGGTGGATAGTAAGAAGGAGGGTTCGGAGGTGGGCCTAGTGCTTGTTGTGGTTGTTGGTAACCTTGAGCTATTGGAAGTGTTGGGGTAATAGGTGCTGCCTGTTGGGGGTAATAAGCCAATGGGGCTTGTGATTGAACGAGGGTATAATTGGCCTGTTGGTTATAATATGTAGGGGGTGCCTGCCCATAACACTATGGTGGACATGAGGGTCCATGAGTGTGGTGGGTGTGTGTCATCGTAGCATACGAATTTGTAGCTCCAGAATGGGATGTAGCCCTCAAAAGGTCCGGGGTGTTATTGGTACTCATCATGTTCAAGGGTTTGATTTGTGACGTAACCTGGCTAATAATGCCATCGGCTACATGGGATGCTCCCGGCGCGTCGTTTCGGGGTGGATCATCGTGCGGGGCATCAGGTAATATGGTGTAGAAATAACCAGACTGAGCATAAATCAAGTCGAACTGTTGAGCTTTGAGGATGGATTCTTCCTCCGACTAGGGTCGTTCAAAAGCTACATCTTTAGTAGTGAGGGGCAGAAGGGACTTGAGAAACCAATCCAAGAAGATACAGTTGTCTAGATTAATCTTGCATAGACTCTAGATTTTTCGCCACTCATGGATGTGATCCGTGATATGGGTTGTTGTGTTCTTCCTACAAGACAATGGTATTTCGACGCCTGTGTCATAGCGGATGGGTAGTTGAAATAATTGTAAAAAGGTCGATGCAAGGGATGTAAAGGTGGGGTGTGTCCCATGTGGTTGCTCGATATACCATTTGGCGGCAGAGCCAGTAAAAGTGCATTGCAACAAGCGCAAGTGGATAAAGTCATCTACTATGGAGCTTGAGGAACACCATAAATGAAATGACATGACATGGTTTTGGGGATCTTCCCCAACCTTCCCTTCAAACTTTGGGATGTCTGATGGGAGTTTTGTGGGCATGGGGGGCTAAGTAGGGTCATTCCTAATGGGGTCGTTTGTTAGTCTTGCCCATTTGGGTAGGTTAAGACTAGCCATAACTGGCAGACTAGCAGAGGGGTATGACATAGTCATGGGGGCATAAGTGCTAGTGGTAGCATTATGTATTGGGCCACTGCCCCCTAGGGGAATGTTAGTTATGGGAGGTATATTCCCTCCACCCAAAGGTATGTGGGAGGGGTCAATGCCCCCAAGTAAAACATGAGTTATAGATGGGTTTGGAATGGTTCCAATAATTATTGGGATCTGAGTAGTGGTGGTGATGGTGGGTGTAGGTCCCATGTTGGGAATACCTAAGGTAGGTGTGGGTCCTATATTGGGTGGGGATCCCATGTAAAAATACCTAAGGGAGTTGTTGTAGTAGTGGCCACTGTGGTGGCCGTTGTGGTGGCGAGGGTGGTTGATGTTGCACCAACAGTCCCTGTGAAGAAAGAGTCAAAATGTGAACCAACCATGGGGCTAGTGGGTGTTGTAGGATGTTCAGATCCTACCTCAGAGTCAGATGTGAAATGAGGTGCATCAGAATTGGATGACAGGGCTCTATGTTGATGACGTGTGGAGTCAAGGGATAAATCTCTTCGTCTACGATGAGTGGTGTCAAGTGGACTGTAATCCGGGGATTCACCCCAAACGCGTTGAGAATGTCTCAAGGTTTCAATGATGATAGTTGGTTGGTAACTTTAATGTGTGGTGGTGAGTGAAAAACTTGAAAACCCTAATGTAACCATGTGTGTAGAAGGGGAGATAAAAAATAAGGGCACTCGGGCCAAAAACTAAACTCAAAACACTTACTATAACAGCTGTGCGATAATAAGTGGAGTAATAAAAAATGTGGTCAAAATACCAACATGCAAATGACTCCTAGAAAATAAAAGTGGTGTACTCACTAGACCAAGGGGGGCAGCAGAGCATGCAAACATCTAACTAAAATGGTATTATGATTAAACAAGACTTATCGTCTGCAAGGTGATGAAATCCAAGTTAGGCCATATGAATTGTAGAACCAAAGGCTAGATATCCCTCTACCCGGGAGGGACATCGGGAAGACAATCCTAGAAGATAGGCCACTAAGCTACCCCGTTCATGACACGTCCAGAAAGGTGAAAGAGCAGCTTCATGTTCTATCACTGTTGTACTCCCATAGGGGTGGAACAACGAGAACAACGAGTAGGTATCCTTCGGTGACTAAATGGATTGTGGTATTCGACTCAGGCCTCCGGAACCAGTCTTGCTACTTCGACCCTCCTAAGGGAGAGGCCTTTTTGACAAGTTGGTTTTTAGCCGTGTCAATAAGTACTAGGGGATTTTTGGAATCCTAATGTCAACCACTATGTCTCAAAATGAAAAAGGAGTGAGGGGTGTTGTTGGTATTCCTACCCCCTCAATTTTACCTAGCTACAATATTCTTTTTGTGATCCCCAAGTGGGGTAAGAATGTTGGTTGAATTAAGCAGATTTTAAGGCTCACTTTGATTTAGGTGACATATTGTGTGCTGGTGTGGTTGAGTGCCAAAATAATTTTCCTCGCTTGGGCGATTAATCACAAATTAAAATGACGATTTCAATTTACAAGAAATAAAAGATGTTTTTAAATGTAAATGCTTTAAAAAATTGTTTCAAAAAATATGGATTCTTCGAAATTTTCAAGGTAAGGCAAATAACATAAAGCAGAAAATAAATGGATTTCTAAAAAATGCTTAACAAGTCTTTCTTTCACTGAACTGAAAATTTTCAAAAAGATGTAGTAAAGCAAATAACAAAAAATGAATATGAATTTATAATGCTGCAATAATAAAACACTATGCTGTCAAAAAATTGTAGAAAATGAGGCTGGAAAAAATGGGCCGAATGAGCAAAAACGCATGAAAAATGGGCCGCACAAAAACATGCGATATCGCGTCTGTTAGGCTAAAAGCCGCAATGTGAATCACGGCAATATGGGCAAAATCCGCGATGCGCAGTGCGGAAAACCAGTGAAAAGCCGCGATGAGCAGTGCGGAAAAAAGTCACACAGCCGCGATGTGTAGCGCAGAAAACAAATGAAAAGCCGCAATGAGCAGCACAGAAAAAATCTAAACAGTCACGATGGGTAGCGCGGAAAAGAGGTGAACAACCACGATAGGCAGCGCGAAAAAAAGGCGAACAACCACGATGGGTCGGAGGGAAAACGTCGCCGAAAAATGAACACAAAAATTGAAATTTTGGGTTGTTTGGGCTGCAGAAAGGGCCAATGGCTAGGGCAGCTATCAAGAAGCTGACTAGTATGGCAGATCTACAACTTTAAAGGTAAAAATCAACTAACATATGGGTCTAAATCAGAGATTCAATGATTCAAAAACGAAGTGGAGTCGCCAAAAATTGTTGCTTGGTTTTTCAACCAAGCATGTGCTAAAGAGCACCTATTAACTTGTAATAGAAGTCTCAATGTAAAAGCAAAAACAAATGTAAATAAACTAATGTAAACAGTAAATCTATGACAGTAAAAATATAAATATGATCTAACATGTGCAAGGAAATAAAAACTAGATTTAAGAACAATAAACAATGAGATCCATAAGAGAGACAGGAAATAAAGAATTTGAAACTTTATATTGATGGGTGAGCAATGGCTTGCAAGAACATACCGCAATGGTAAGGATTGTTGAGTTGGGGCAGCTGCAAGGTCAAGGTACTCCAATGTCCAATGGTCTCTCTTCTCCAAGGTGCTGCAATGGTTGGGCAAAAAACTCAAGAGGGATTTTGGCAGCGTGAGGATAGGATGAATGTGGATGAATAGTGAGGAGCCTTTATCAACTTTTTATAGTTTTTTGGTGATGGGGAACACCATTGTGGTTTGAGGAAACCAATGGTATTGACCAAAATGGTTTAGGTCTCTTTTTCCCTCTTTTTCCTTTTTTGAAAATATTTTATATTTTTATTCCCTTTTGTTGGTAGGCGGTTCGATAAGGAAATGGCGTAGTATCGCCGATGTTGTGACATATCGGATGAGGTCGCGAAAGAAGGATTATTTTATGTAATTTCAGGTTAAGTGTACCGCATTTGGCAGGTTTTGGGTCATTTGGACCACAGACTATGTATTTTATGCAATTTTGAGTCAGCTGTACGACAGTATGCGGGTTTTTGGGTCATTTGGACCGCATCAGTCAGATTTTAGGTCACTTATCCAAATGTCGGGTAGGAAGTTGTTTGTAAGTGGAAAAGCATTGTAATGGCAGAAGCCTATATATAGATAAGAGTTGTAAGTGTTGATTAATCTTGGCGAAGGAAAAAAACTTGTATGTTTTGGGTCATAATATCGTTTATGCACATCTGTGAGATATTGCCGAGATCTGGTTTTTGAGGAGATGTTGTATCAGGAATCTACTGAAGTAATATGACATGACGAAACTGTTTGGTGAAATTTCATGTGTAGTACCTGTTGCGATTCTCAAGTGATGCTATGATTTCTGTTGCAATAATGCTTTATGTTGTATTTGTTGCCGTGTATGTTTCTTTTGATTGATGCTATGAATATGACGGATGGTAACTTTAGATGCATAGATCTATCTTGAATGCTGCGATAAGTTAATGTGTATTGCCACAACCATCCTCCCTCATTCAGCGGAAACATGGTTCCGTCTACCCTCCCTTGATCGCCTCAGGTGAGACTTCATCTACTTCACAGGTGTCGGTTCAATAAGGAAATGTCACAGTATTGCCGATGCTGCGACATATCAGATGAGGTCGCGAAAGAAGGATTATTTTATGCAATTTCGGGTCAAGTGTATCGTAGTTGGCGGGTTATGGGTCATTTGGACCAAAGACTATGTGTTTTATGCAATTTTGAGTCAGTTGTACCGTGGTATGTGGGTTTTTGGGTCATTTGGACCGCGCCAGTCAGATTTTGGGTCACTTTTCCAAATGTCGGTTAGGAAGTTGTTAGTAAGTGGAAAAGCATTGTAATGGCGGAAGCCTATATATAGATAAGAGTTGTAAGTGTTTATTAATCTTGGCTAAGGAAGAAAACTTGTATGTTTTGGGTCGTAATTCTGCGCATCTATGAGATATTACCGAGATCTGGTTTTTGAGGAGATGTTGTATCAGGAATCTACTAAAGTAATATGACATGACGGAACTGTTTGGTGAAATTTCATGTGTAGTACCTATTGCGATTCTCAAGTGGTGCTATGATTTTTGTTGCAATAATGCTTTATGTTGTATCTGTTGCCGTGTATGTTTCTATTGATTGATGCTATGAATATGACTGATGGTAACTTTAGATGCATAGATTTGTCCTGAATGCTGCGATAAGTTAATGTGTATTACCACAACCATCCTCCCTCATTCGGTGGAAACATGGTTCTGTCTGCCCTCCCTTGATCGCCTCAAGTGAGACTTCATCTACTTGTAGGTGTCGTTGGACAGGGTAAAACCTGTTTGGGCCAGTGCTCAAAGAGATCGCGGGGTTTGGTGTCGACAGTGTTGGGAACCCCTGTCGACTGGGTTTGAGTCAGCAAATGGTTCTGTTGCCTGGACTGTGTATGCAGTGAAAGGAGGATATGTTGTGGCACCCGACGAAATTGGAGATCCAAGAATGGTTTGATCAGAAGCTGCAAGAATTTTCTAAAGAAGAAAGTCAAAAAACTCAACTGACGGTAGACCAGTGGGTGGATAGATACATTTACGACAGTCCACATGAATGGTTTTTCTGTGAATTTCCAGTCATTTTGTACGAGTGGTTGGCGCAATTGACCTTTCAGAAGAGGAACTTCCAAGGTGGCAAACCAACAACTTGGACCCCCGAGTTGATTCAGGAGCTACAAGAAGTTGACAACAAAGCATCGTGCGCCGTCGAAATTTGGATCGATAGCATCTTGGAGGGGTATATCACTGAATTCTGGGTCGATACACAGAATTCCTATTGCGAAGCCGAAAGATACTTCTTCTGCAAACCCCGGGGAAGGTTTCTACTGTCGCTCCAACTGTCCATTAGGATGCTTATCTGTGAGAAGGGTATATTGAAGATGCATCTAGATCAGTAAACAGCCTAGTGGGAGGAGGCTGTGGGTATCGTGACAACTGGGGAGCGATACATGGAATGATCAGGGGTAGATGGGTGAGGGTCATGATGATACTGTGAGTGAAGCTGAGGAAGAAAGTGGTGTTACAAGGGGAGGAGCGAGGTTTCGATAGGAAAAGAGGCAGAGGACAGGAGAAGGTCCTGCTGCGATCGAACCGCAAATTCACAAAGGAAGACCACACGGGACAAAGCGACCTCACAGTCCTGACAAGGATGACTAGGCTACACCCAGGATAGAGGTAGGACCAAACCCCAGCACCAACATACCCACAGCTCATCTCACTATATCTCAATCAGTAAGGAATACAACTTTAACACCACCAAGTTCATCAATTCTGCAAAAATTAATTACTGGTAATTCAGCGACTGGAGGAAGTAAGCCCAGGATGGCGAGCGAGAATACTAAGTTCCCATTGTTCCACGGCAATGGAATAGACAACACTGAATAGTATTGGTTTCTGTGTGAGGCGGTATGGACCATTAAATAGATCACTGATGATGATGCTAAAAAGGGACAATTGGTGACCACTCTTCGAGGTCGCGCTTTAGACTGGTTTATGAAATTTACGCAGGTTCCTATTGGCACCCCAGCAAAAACATTGGATGAGATTCGTGTAGGCTTGATCACTGAGTTCCGGAAGCCCAAATCCAAAGCGCAATATATTATAGAGCTTAAAGAGATTAATCAGTTTCCTAACGAGTCTGTGTGGGACTTCGATCAACGATTCAAGACACTAATGGCAAGAGTTAGTTTTGATATGAACACTGTTCAACATAAAGAATGATTTATTGCGGTGCTGCTTCTACATATTCGGATACCGCTGATGCAGCAGAATATTACAACGCCAAGTGAAGCATTGGATATCGCGATGCGGTTGGAAGCATCACCAATTGGGGAAACGATAGCTGGGATGTCACATATCTAGACACACTTAGACAACTTAACTATTCAACTGCAGGATCTGAAAAAGGGCAAAGAGAAACGTGAGGAAGTATGGTGTACACAGTGTCGGGGAGAGGGACATACCAAGGACAATTGCCCTGACTTCTGTAACTATCTAGTTTCAGGCACACCAAATCTGTTGGATGGTGGGAGCATGCTGTGGTGTTTCGTTTACCATGTATATGGGCACAGCCATGACAATTGTCCGTACATGCAGAAAATGGTCACGACTCCAAGAAATCTTTACTGTACATTTTGCAAATCTGTGGGTCACAATGACAAAGATTGCCATGCATATGGGTTGCTACAAGAGAGAATGTGTGATACATTCTATGTAAAGGATGACTAGCGTGCCATACAACAGTCGCAACCACAGCCATAGGTAACCCAACAGTTACCTCAGTCGCAGATGCAGTTTGTACCGCAGCAACCACAACCACAGCAGTTCATGCCACAATATGTTCCGATGCAGATGGCTCCACAATAGCCATAGTGTGTTCATCAATCGCAGTATGTGCCACAAGGGAAAGGTATGCAACAGATGCAGCAACCGTGGTACCAGCAACAAGGAGGGTACTGCGGACGATCCCGGGGAGGAAGCGATGGAGGATTTGGTCATGGTGGCGGATGAGGTGGTCGTGGACTTGTTCAATGCTATAACTGCGCATTATGGGGCCACTACCAGTGAGACTATCCACTACTACAGAACCAGTGTACATTCTGTTTTGTTAATGATCACACAGTTGAGAATTGCCCGCAGTTGATTGCACGATGGCAAGCAAGGAACACTCCACAGTTGCAGAATCAGCCCCAGGTACAGTAGCCTGCTCAGAACCAGGTACATAACCAAAATCTGAATGGAAATAATAATGTGAATCCATCGCTGAACCATCCTTAGGGAGCGAACATTGCGACAATTTCTGCAGAGCCAAGACTGTAGGATGCTTCAGTAGCTGTTATCACTTATGGAGGTAAGACAACCGGGGAGGATAGCTCACATTCGTTGATTTGGTTGGTAGGACAGAAGAAGGTATCATTTGACATTGATGTTGAGCGGGAAGCATTCCTTCAAGCATGTCGCGCGCTAGAAAAAGATCGAGGTAAGGCTGTTATTTATGATATGCCCTCTACTTTTGATGCCACTCCAGAGGCTGGTCCGTCGCGGAAATCCAGCACACTTCAAGCGTTTTTGGAACATTGTTTATCCATGGTAAGGGATCCCGATGCTCTGGCCGAGATTGAAGCTCTACTGCAGAGATCGGCTCAGGTTCCACAAGCGTTCACGGTCAATTCCCTACAACGACGGAATACGGGTAAGGAGATGCGGATGAATGTTCAGATTGGTGACTATGATGTTGATTCAGTTATTCTGGATCTTGGTTCGGATGTTAACATCTTAACTAAGCAGGCTTGGCAAAGGATGGGGAGTCCCCCATTGAGTTGGTCCCTTGTACAGCTCCTGTTAGCTAATCACGCTAAGGTGACGCCGATTGGCCGAGTTCCATGGCTGGTGGTGGACATTGAGGGCATGAAGACATATGCTAATTTTGGTGTAATAGAAGTAGTTGAAGGAGGAATTTCTTATCCCACGTTGCTGGGGATTGGATGGGCTAATGATAGCGGAGCAGTAATTAACTTCAAGTGACGGATGATGACTTTTGAAAACCTCGATCTCAGAGTCATCGCCCCATTGGATCCGGCTGAAGGACGTTGCTACATTGAACCACTGAAGGCCGACGATCCCAGCGAATGGGATCATGCATTTAATATTTATGAAGATTACATTCATCCGACTGCCAACGGTGAGCTTGGATGGCATAGTGCAAGCTTTGCATCTTCCGACTTTGATGATGCACTTGAAAACTGGCAGAACCTCTTGCATGAGGTGTCGCTCCGCAAGTGTGGGTTGTTGACGTAGTCCTTATGTCGAGTTGCAACTGAAACTGTTATGCTACCAATCTACAAAGGGCTATCAGGGTTATCTGACTTTATGGTGGAGTTCAAGGAAAGAGTTTTTGAACCACAGAGACTATTGGCATTAGAAGAAGCACTGAAGGCTACCCCAACACGGTGTTGGGCGACCCACAAGAAATCTATTACCGAATGGTCGCAGTGTCACCAACTGATGCTAATTTGTTTTGGCGATACCGAGGTCTACCATGTACGGAAGTACGATGGATAGAATGATCCAGGTGGTCACCTGATGGAGTGTCAGGGATTATGGGCATTACGACCACGATATGAGTGGGGTCCATGCTTTTATCCACACTTTGGATGAGATGTTGCAATCATGGTATACTGCAGCTGAGTTGAGAGGGGAACTTACCACTTGGTTAGCGTTAACAGTGAACTTTACCCATACGTTCAGTTTTACGGATGCTAATCCGGAGGTCAATAATGCATTACAGCTTATCTGTGATGTAGTTTTACAAGTTGTTTCGGTGGCATATCCGGTAGATCCGCACACGCATTGCAAGATGCAGTCTCTCATGGAATGTTTCAATATCACTGGTGGGCCAAAGGATGGTGATGATCCGCGGAATGTGAATATCCCGGAGTCCGAAGGTAGTCACGCTATGGTACCACCTGATGCGCCAAGTGATCCGTTCAGTCAGCCACTAAAGATTCGCAAGATCAACATTGGGGCAGAGGATAATCCAAAGTTTGCAAATGTCGGGGACTATTAGGATGATGAGATGATGAGCAAGGTCACGGAATTTCTTCATGAGTTTTAGGACATATTTCCCACAAAGTTTTCTGATATGAAGGGGATTCTGGGTGACTTAGGGGAGATGAAAATTCCCTTAAAGCCCGATGCAAAGCCGAATCGGCAGTGACCCTACCGATTAAATCCATGACATAAGGAGAGGGACAAGGCAGAACTGGATCACATGTTGGATGCCGGTATCATCGAACCCATTGAAGAGTCGGAATGGATCAGTCCTATGGTGGTACAGGATAAGAAGACTGGTGAAGTGCACATTTGCGTCGACCTTCAGAAGCTCAATGATGCATGTTTGCATGATCCATTACCAACCTCATTTACTAATGAGGTGCTCGAAGGTGTGGGTGGCCAGGAGATGTACTCGTTCACCGATGGGTTCTCGGGCTACCATCAGATCCACATTGTGAAGGAAGATCGCCACAAGATGACTTTTGTGACCGAATGGGGTTGTTTTCAGTATACGGTAATGCCGTTTGGATTAAAGAATGCATCTACGATATTATCGCGAGTTTTTGTTGCTACGTTCAAGGATTTCATTCAGAAGTTCTTGCAGGTCTACATGGATGATTGGACGGTCTATGGGTTGGTCCGTGATCATTTGGCGAATCTGCAGTTGATGTTGGAGCGATGCCGGCAGCACCAGATATCGCTAAACTTGAAGAAATGTATCTTATGTGCACCGTTTGGCATATTGCTGGGTCATATTGTGTGTAAGCAAGGGTTACTGGTCGACCCAACAAAGATCGTGCTTATCCTAAGCTTGACACCGACGACTACAGTTAAGCAGTTGGGGGCGACGTTGGGACACACTGGATACTATCGCAAGTTCATCCGGGGTTATGCAGCAATTACTGCCCCTATGGAAACGTTACTGAAGAAGGATTCCATATTCCAGTGGAACCTTGAATGTCAAGATAGTTTTGAGAAACTAAAGGAGAAGATGGCTTAGGCGCCGATATTGATATTTCCATACTAGAGAAAGGAATTCCATGTCCATGTTGACGCATCAATAATCACACTTGGTGTGGTGTTAGCGCAACCAGGAGAAGGGGACCTTGATCACCCTATTGCTTTTTCCAGTCGAAAGCTGTCATCTACAGAACAGAACTACACCACTACCAAACAGGAAGGCTTGGCGATGGTCTATGTGCTATAGAAGTTTCGACACTACTTGTTGGGCGGTCATTTTAAGCTGTTCACATACCACTCTGCATTAAAATACTTTGTCAATAAGCTTGTGTTGGGGGGGGAAGATATGCTGCTGCTTACTTCTCTTTCAGGAGTTCAACTTTGAAGTAATCGTGAAACCAAGACGATTGAATGCTGGACCTGATCACCTATCGTGAATTGAGATGGGGGAGGAGCCGACCAACATTGAGGACGAGTTTCCTGATGCACAACTGTTTAAGGTGGAAGTCACCAATAGCTATTTTGAAGACATCATTCAGTTTCTGGCGATGGGTACTACCCCATAAGAGTTTACCACTACTTAGAAGAAACAGTTGGTAGTCAAGGTTGCAGATTTCCAGTTGATAGCGAGAGAGTTATACAAGATGGGCACAGATGAGATATTGCGACGATGTGTTTTTCCGCATGAGCAAGAGCAGATCTTGGTAGAAGCACATGCAAGAGTGGCAGGAGGACACTATGGCAGCCGTGCGACCGCAAGGAAGGTGCTTCGAGCGGGGCTCTAGTGGCCTATGCTACACAGTGATGCGACAGATTATGCACGGTCTTGCGATGTCTGTCAGCGAACCGGGAAGCCATATCGATGGGACGAGATGCCATTGATGCCTCAGTTGACATTGCAACCATTCGACATATGGGTCGTGGATTTTGTGGGACCAGTCAATCCACCAGGCAAGTGCACTGGTGCACACTACATCATCACTGCGACAGAGTATTTGACCAGATGGGTGGAAGTTGCACCAGTTATTTATTGATCCATGGCCACAGCTGCATGGTTCCTCTTTAACCACATTATCACTCGTTTCGGCTGTTCCAAGATATTGTTGAGTGATTAAGGCAGCCACTTTCTCAATTCCACCATCAGCGTATTAATAGAGGAGTTGCAGATACAGCACAAGAAGAGCACACCCTATCATCCGCAGGTGAATGGGATGGTGGAAGCTTTCAACAAGATATTGGAGCATGCACTGACAAAGGTGTGCAATGTGAATCGTGATGACTGGGATTTAAAAATCCCAGCTATGTTGTGGGCCTATCGCACCACATGTAAAAGGATGATAAGGCAGACACAATTCAAGCTTGTGTATGGGAAAGAAGCGGTTATGCCAATGGAATACATCGTTCCAAGTCTGTGCATATCAGGATCAACGGGTATGGATGCTGTGACAACATTGGAGGAGCGTTTAGCACAGCTAGTCCAGCTCGAAGAAGATCGCTTCATCGCAGGTTTCCACCAAGGGTTGGAGAAGGATTGCTAGAAAGCATGGAATGATCATCACATCAAGAACAAATAGTTTCAACAAGGTGATTTGGTGTTGTTGTACGACAACAAGTTTATGAAACATCCCAAAAAATTGCAGATGCATTGGCTTGGTCTGTATCGCATCAGTAGCATCACTTCCGGTGGGGTTGTAAAGTTGTAGCAGTTGGATGGAGCGATGCTCCCAAAGTTGATCAATGGATGTCGATTGAAGCCCTATCGATTGGGCTTGGAGAGACACGATGCCTGAGTCGCATCGAGCAAAAAAAAAAAAAATGCAGGTGAATCAGTGGCACGATGGCGCACTGATGGTGACAAGAATGCACAAGCAGGGAGGCTTGTGTTGCAAGTTATGAATGGTGAGTGACAAGTAGCAGGGTCGCGACCGAGTCAAATCAGCAATAAATGCCAAAAGTTCCAATAGTTAATTAACGACGCTTGTTCAAATGATGGGAATTAATGGTGGATCTGACCAATCGGCTGCTAGAATCGACAGTCGATTTGTGTCATTAATCAAGAAATTCAGTTGAATTAATGTTGGATTTAGTCATGATTACGAAAGATTGGGTTGGACGCTATAAGAACGGGTTGAAGCTGGTTGGAAGGCACCGAGAATTTAGTTGTTTCAGTGATATTGTGGAGTGCTACAAAGTATCGTTGCTATTTTGTGAGTGTCGCTGCGCATTGGGAAAGGCTTGTTGAAGTTGCAGAGTGTTGTTTCTGAGTGCAGTGAGGTATGCTAGGTGCGCTGGAGACCGTTGAGATTAGTAGTGAAGTCGATTCTCCCTTCATCCCGGTCGTTGTTCATGAAGAGGTTGAGCCTGTGCCAGCTTTCAACCTTGAGGCCGAGGTAGAAACCATGCCACTGGGTGCATCTGTGATTGCTAAGAAGCATCAGGGAGGTCAGCTTTCTGAGTCACTGCAGAGCAAGCATCAGCTTTGATCCTCCACGGCTGTGGCGAGGGAGGCTCAAGGGGAATTTGGGTCATCCCACCACTGGGTTGATGAGTCCACTGCATGGGAAGGACTCTTGGCCACTGATATCCCAGGGTATGTCCCCCCCAGTTGCTTTGGGATACCTCCCCGGAAGCCCCAGAAGAATTCATAGTATCCATTGAAGATGCCCTCCCTGTCGGTCGGAATGGAGTGCTCTGTTTACATCGGGCCAGCACTACTGCGTCTGAAATATGATGACCATGATATGCTGGTGTACAAAGAGCTTGCGGTGGAACCTTATGAGCCAGAGTCCCAATTGAGCAGTAAACTAGTCCCGTGCGAATGGGCGTGAGGGTTGAAACAGGTCGGCCTATTAGGTCTTATCAAGATGCCCCATTTTGGATGGTTTTCGGAGGTCAATACCTGTGTGAAGTAGCTGTTGGCCTATTTTCATGGCGGTACATTGTGGTTGTATGAAGCAATTCCCGTCACGGTGCACTTGATTGCAGAGATCACTGGGTTGCCCAATGAAGGGATCGACCCGTCGCAGTACTTCCATGGTAAAGAGAATGACAAGAAGTTGGTCGCGCAGTTGGTCAAGTGATACGCCATGGAGACCAATGGTCGTGGTTATCGTACAAGTACCATAAATGACAAGGTGGTGCTCATCGACACCAAGATACTTTCCTGTAAGGTGGTATGCGACGGTCGGCCCAATTAGTGTAACTCAGGGATTATGGCGTGTGCCAAGCAGTGTGCGGCCGAGGTGCAAATGAACTGGTTGCTATTTCTACTGAATCAGTTAGCAGAGGATGCTACAGCGGCTCAAGGAGGTAAGGGATCCTTTACCTATAGCTAGCTTTTGCTATTGATAGCATTTGTGGCCTGGAAGGAGCCCGACATATACTAAGGTATGGATATTGAAGGAGCCCGACATATACTAAGGTATGGATATTGAAGTAGCCCAAGAGTGTCGCGGCACGCGGTATCAAAACCTGTGATTTGTCCGAGACCAAGAGCAGAATCAGGAATGTACATTGTTGTTTTGGGTATACTGGGAGATGCTCTGCGTGACTGCGATGAAGGTGCCCCGATTGTCCGAAGACACCGCAGCTTAGTTTAAGCTGGTCATAGCTTTTGCGATTCAACCACATGACATTTATGTTCAAGCCTACCGCGACCTAGATAACCAATGGTTGATGACACAGTATAAGGTAATGACGATGGAGGTAGCGACAATTGTGCATGACTAGCCAGAAGCATGGCGTGAACCTATGGGGTTGGCAGAGATAGAGGCTGGCGGCCAGACATAAGGCCCAAAGGATAGAGTATCGGCGCAGGATCAACACAGTTGTCATGATTCCGATCAAGAGTCGACAAGGACATTGACAATGGATGATAGTGACCGAGCTCTTGAGGAAAACAGATCAAAATGACACCAGGAGCATGCGACAATCAGTGGGTTGTCCCTACCGGTGGGGGCACAGTTGGGATGATTAATGACAGCGCTCAACCATGAAGCCACAATGGCAGCTGACAAGATGGCACTGAAGGTAGATGAGGGTTTCCATGCGCTCACTGTTTATATGGACTCTTTGTGTGATATAATTTTAAGGAAGGCACCTGGAGAAACACCAATGTAGGAAACGGCCACAATCAGCACCATGCCCCAGGTCTGGAATATAGATATTCCCCTGACTTTGGTTGTGACTGAAAATGAGGCTTTGAAAGATTTGTTGCAGATGGTTGACCAGGTGACTGTAAACATCAATGCACTACCGATGACGACGTTGACAACAATGCAGATGGTCGCCACCTGAGAGATGGTGGATAGGATGCACGAAATCAGCAAGATCTATCAGAACTTGCAGGGGAGTGAGATAGCCGCGACCACAGCAATCGATGAGCTCACAAGTAGGGTTGCTACAGTGCAGAAAGCTATGGCTGAACTCGAAGCAGACATTAAGAAGGAACGGGCCAAGAAGGCTCGCGCAATCAAAGAATTCAAGAAGGAACAGGATTTCCTTATTTTGGAGAAGGCCCGTCTGTGGGACCACATCGTACAGCTTGAGACATCCATTAGTGATGCATGTCAGCATGCGTCGGAGCTCATCACTGAGTCAGATGTGCTCCAACGAGTGTAGCGACTGGGGGCTACCATTGTTCAATTACGATAGGGGAATGAAGCATTGAAGGCTCAGATGCATCCCGGTACACCACAAGATGAAGTCGATGCCAAAAAAAGGGTGATTGAGGAGGTTGCCACCCAATTGGAGGAGCTAGAAAAAGTCATGACGAAGCTCACAGTTGACACTGTGGACTTTTGGGGCCAAATCATCCAGGATGAGCAGCACGAGCAACTCATGAAGGACCAGCAGGAAGTGGAGGGGTAGTTGGCGACACTCAAAGCGACGATGCGTGTAATGCCAGCCATGGAGAAGGTTTCCAAGGTTACGGAATTCAAAGCTCTGCAAGAGCATGTTGCCAAGGCGGATGAGCGACAAAAGAAGTGTGCTGAGCAGTTGGAGTAGTTTCAGGATATCGGGGACAATTCATGATCAAGGCAGGTGAAGTGCTTCAAGTAGTACAGACGGGTCATCAGCAAGTGACAGCAAAGAGCACCGAACATCCATCCACAGAAGACGTGGTCAATAGTCAGGCGGTGACTACGGACATCAATGAAATGGTGACCACAGTCGTCCAGCAATACGAAGACTTCATAGTGAAGACCATGGAGACCACATGTCTAGTTGACGTGGCTCGAGGGCGAGCCACAAGTTTGTGTTGGGGGCCTGTTGGCAGGCGGTTCGATAAGGAAATGTCGCAGTATCATCGATGTTGCGACATATCGGATGAGGTCGCGGAAGAAGGATTATTTTATGCAATTTCAGGTTAAGTGTACTACAGTTGGCGGGTTTTGGGTCATTTGGACCACAGACTATATATTTTATGCAATTTTGAGTCAGTTCTACCGCGGTATGCGGGTTTTTTGGTCATTTGGACTGCGTCAGTCAGATTTTGGGTCACTTGTCCAAATGTCGGTTAGGAAGTTGTTAGTAAGTGGACAAGCATTGTAATGGCGGAAGCCTATATATAGATAAGAGTTGTAAGTATTGATTAATCTTGGCGAAGGAAGAAAACTTGTATGTTTTGGGTCGTAATATCGTTTCTGTGCATCTGTGAGATATTACCGAGATCTGGTTTTTGAGGAGATGTTGTATCAGGAATCTACTGAAGTAATATGACATGAAGGAACTGTTTGGTGAAATTTCATGTGTAGTACCTGTTGCGATTCTCAAGTGATGCTATGATTTCTGTTGCAATAATGCTTTATATTGTATCTGTTGTCGTGTATGTTTCTGTTGATTGATGCTATGAATATGACTGATGGTAACTTTAGATGCATAGATTTGTCCTGAATGCTATGATAAGTTAATGTGTATTTCCACAACCATCCTACCTCATTGGGCGGAAACATGGTTCTGTCTTCCCTCCCTTGATCGCCTCGAGTGAGACTTCATTTGCTTCGCAGGTGTCGTTGGACAGGGTAAAACCTGTTTGGGCCGGTGCTCTGGGAGATCGCGGGGTTTGGTGTCGACAGTGATGGGAACCCCTGTCGACTGGGTTTGAGTCAACACCGTTTAATTGATTTTGGAGAATTTTGGACCCTTTTTGTGGGTTTTTGGTATTTTTTGAGGAAAAATAATTATTTTGAGGGGAAAAATATGATTTTTTGTCTTTTTGGTGACCTTTTGAAGGCTTTAGAGGCTCAAATGGTGGAAAAGTGGACAAATGGGTCATGTGAATGGGGAAATGAGATAGTGAGCACTTTTTGGGTGTAACAATGGGCTTGGCCCGTATACTGTTGTACATATTGCTAATGGTGGCACATCTTAGTTAGCCACATTAGCAGGAGATAACTTGCCGGGCTTAGTTAATGGAAGCAAACTTAAGCTCTATTGGGATAGTCCTACTTCATAGAACCCTTGATGATTAGAAGAAGGAAATTTCTAAGTGCCAAGTACAATTGAAAGTGGGCACAAGAAAGGGGGAAGAGTCTGTACACGATGCGTGATAAGGAAGTGTATATACCGTGTAGCACTGTTAAGATGTGCCGCTGTGCCAAAAAAAAGAAGAAGGGAAGATCAAGCTGAATCAGGAAGGAAGCTAAGTTCAAAAGCAAGAAATCAGGCACTGCGAAGTATCTGCGTAGGAGTAGTGGCGTCTTCCACGTAGTTCTATGCAACACTTAGAAAAGTAGTTGTTATAGTGTTGGTCAGAAATCTAGCCATTATACAGTACTTTGTCAGCGACCGCTTGGGAATTTAACGCAAAAATAGTCGTTCTGAACGAGTTAAGGAAGGAAAGGACCGAAGAATCTACAGGATTTGGCCAATGGATACCGCATTTAATGATTATCTAGCCGTTGAAGGGAATGGAGGAGGCTAGTTGGGCCTATAAATACTGTTGCATTCAAACTCGCGGGCATTACCGAACCCTTAGAATTTTCTTGGGAGCAATACTTTGCGAGTTGTTTTCAGCAAGCTATCAGATATCCTGTTGATATTTGTCCACTGAATGTCTGAGAGATCTACTATTGAAGAAGAGTTCACAGTCCAAGAGACTGTGAAGGTATTCAAATACAGAGGAATCGAAGGGTTGATGAGAACCCCTACCAAGAAAGTCATCTTAGAACAAGGTCAGGCGTCTAGAAGATCACCAAGACATGCTCCAACAATGGCAGACAAACGAAAAGATCCAGTGGGGCTGAAAGTGAAGCAACCAAAGATGAGTTCGACAGTGCCATATGTGCCGATAGCTGATAAGGAGATACCATTGACACTTACTCCTGACTATATCTCACCGGGTACACTGGACGCACCGGTCCTCAAGCTAATGAAGAATGCTAAATACGAGGTTCCACTATCGCCGATATCAAATCATGTCGACGTTGACAAAAATTTGCTAGGTAAGATCCCAGAGTTTAAGTGGGAAGACTATGATCTGCTTTAGATGCAGAAGGAGCCCAATGAGCCTAGGTTCCCACAGTTCTATCCCGACCAGTAAATGTGTTGGAAGAAAGATGTGAGAGGAGACCTCACCTTGGTCATGGAAAGTTGGTTGTCCGGAGTAGTCCAGTTAGGATTGCTCAATCTATTGAGACTCCCACACTTTGACAGAATGCCAGAATTAAATGTGGTGGTGCGAACTCTGATGTCGTGCATCCACTAGGGATATTTGTGGCTTGATCGCAATATCGACAAGACCATTGACATTATCCACCGGATCACCGGGTTGAGTAAAAGAGGTAAAGACCCGAAGCAGTTTTTCTTAGGGAAAAGCAAGGATAAAGAAGTAGCCGCAAAGATGAAGAAAACTCAAACTGTCACCAAGGGAAAGAGAGGCTTTCAAACGGAGGACATAGATGATAAAGCCACTCGGTTTGTCATGCAACTATTAGCAAGCAATATTATGAGAAAATGCAGGTATTTGGAGGTACTTGCAGGTGTAGTACGACTTGGTGTCATAGTCGCTGAAGGCAAGCAATTCAACTGGTGTCAATACCCGTTGAATGAGTTCTTGGAGGAACTAAATGACACACATTTCAATGGAAAAAATTTTCATTTTACATGGTTAATAGTGTTGATATCCTTCGTAGGGTGGAAGGAGCTGAAGGATTACGTTGGAGTAATCATCGACAACAATGACTGCAGAGGAGCCCGCTATTCAAACCTTTGGGAAAATTTGAAGTCACAACGATAGCACATGATAGCTGAGGTCTTCTACACCTTTTATGACTAGCTGCGCGGATCCATCATGCTCACAGCGAAAATAACACAGGAGGTAACGAGTAAGTATATTCGCACTGTTGATTTTTATGCTGACATGCATTGCATTCACATTTCATCCAAAGCGTAGAAGAGGAACACTGAATGGTTTGCAAGAAGGTACCATATATATGAAGATGATATTGATAATATCATGAGGGAATGGCCTACCGAGTTTCGAGTCAAAATTGTGGATGTCCAAAGCAACTCCGGAGAGGACAAACCCATTCCATGTCCCATTGTTGAAGAAAAGACATAGGAAAAAGAAAGGAATCCGAAAGCCCAGCACAGTCAAAGGGGGCGCGGGAGAATCAGAAGGCCAATAAAGGCTAGTCAGATGTAGTACTCCATGATGAGGATTATGAAATGATCACGGCAAAGGTCACAGATTAGATGGAAGATATGATGACTGAAAAGGAGAAAAAGGACAATGTGATTCAGGAAAGTCTGCAGAAGAATTTGACCACGCTGCAGGGAATTACAGAGAAAATTGAAGAAGTACACAAAAGATTACGCTTGCCGCAAGACTCCAAGTCTAAAGGGAAGTTAGGAGGAACTTCGCAGCAGAAGACGCCGCAGCTAGCCATGACCATTCCTACAAAGTCCCATATTTTCCATCTTGATCCATTAACTGTTAGCTTGCCAGTGCAAGAACAAATAATGTTGGACACGAAGGATGTAGAGCGTGTGGAGATCAATCTTGCAAAGATACCACTGTCAGGTCTACATTATTTGCATCTGTAGGTTGTCGAAGAAATGCATGAGAAAACTACCGACACGCTGAAAGGACAAGTTGAGCTACAATCAACTAATAAGCAGTTGGAGGAATCTAGCTCGCAGATAGCTATGGAACTGCAGGATGAACATGATCAGCGGAAAAGACTAGAATCCATGATCACTACTGTCACAGATGATATAGAATAATGTGATGTACAGATAGACCTCGTGGAAACTGTCATTAAGATCAGTGAACTGGTTAACAACATTAAGGCAGAGATGCAAGATATGGAGATCAACCATGAAGCTAAGGTTGCTTCCTTTGAGGAACATATCAACCCGCAGACTCCACCAGATCAGCAACAGTTAAGAGCAAAGGAGGTGAAGGCCGCAGCAAAGAGTATAGCCACCGAGGTGGCTAAGTGCTAAAGTCTGTTAGATGAGCTTTCAAAGGCATTCACTTCCCTTGAACAGGATCTAAGGTTGCTAGAAGTAAAGAACGCTGTGAAAGACAAGCAAACATCATTAGAACAGTTGGATGTTGAAGTTAAAGCACTGCCACCAAGAGAAAGACTTCAGAGGTACCGGGAAGTCAGCGCGCTGAAGAAGGAAGTTCAATCCTTAAGAGAAAAAGAGGCCACAATGGGAAATAAATCGCAACCCTTGCTGGAGGCAGCCCACACGATCTCCCAGGAGATCGAGGAGAAGTTACATGAGTTGTGCAAAGGCCAAAAATAGGTAGAAGTCCAAGTTGATGATGAAATAACACTTGAGATGCTGGAAATAGTGAAAAATGTTGAGCAAGACACGAAGGAATCAGTCGAAAAGATGATTGTCACATTTAACAAGTTCGCCGCGAAGCTCACTCCACAGGCGGAGGAACAGCTAGGAGAAGTCAAAGTTAAAGGTGGCTCGAGGACGAGCCATATGTAAGTGTTAGGGTCTTGCTGGGCCTGGACCAAGTGGGGCATTTTGAGGAAGACATATTTTGGAACTGCGGAGCTGAGCGCAGTTCAGTTGAAGGATTTTTCGTATAAGTTTTTGGTATGCTGTGAAGTTGCACGCAGCGCAGCGTTGAAAGAGCTACGAGGTTCACTGCTGCGAGGAGACATCGCTGTGATGTGTCCAGTCTATGGAGATCTGACAAAGGAGAGTGTTGGACAAAAGACGACATGTATTATGGTTAGACCATCAGTGGTCTATTTTTTGAAAGATGCTCCATGGGTGCCAAGCGACGGGTAGGAGCAATGCAGAAAGAAAGAGACTGGTTGCACATGCGAAAGAACCACTACCTGAACCAGTCGAACGTGACCGTTAGAGGAAGAACGACTCGATGAAAGTGACCTGTTGGCAGTCATGCGATAGGAAGGCCGATAGAGACGTGAGCATGCGCTGAGGGAAGGCCATGTTGGAATATTCGCTACCAGAATCCAGCAAGCCCGATGAGCTGGAAACTGTGACAGTTTTTGTAAACCTAAGGGTTTTTTCCTGCGAATTGTAAAGACATGACCTACGGGCATGATCTATAAGTAAGGCATACTTTGTATGGGAAAGGGTTAATCTCTCATTTTTGTGTTGTTGATTCTCTATTGTTGACTATTATTGAGAAATCTTTTGTAAGAGACAGTTTTTGTAACGGCTCTGCAAGCTATGTGCGCAGAGACCTATTGAGAGAGAGAAGAGAGTCTACAACTGAGTGTGCAAACAAAGAATTGTTGTACCCTTCCCAAATACTAATACAACAACAGTTCTTGTGGACATAGCTCCCATCCCGGGAGTGAACCGCATTAAATCCTATGTACTGTGATTGCTTGTGTGTTTACATTCACTTGTTTACTTCCAATGGATGCTTGAATTCTCATTTATCAGTTGTTGTGTTAATGCTTTTATATGTATTCTCCATAGGAGAAACATGGGAATAATATGTCAAGTATTACATGTCTGGATGAATGTTGAATGTGCAGTATTCTAAGTCAGTGAAGATAGCAGTCTGTTAAAACATCACTTATGTATGTAGGGTTCGTGTTGTGTAACTCTTGCAACGTGCAACATCAGAGCGTGCAGTATTGCATATTTCATCTGTTTACATTGGTTATAAGAATAATAATCTAAGGCAGTAAGTGAATGGATAAATACTGAGTAAAATCATCAATATTGGTTAAGTCTGTAAAGGAAGCGTAAGTCATTTGTGTTGTCCTATCAAGTGAACTCTACCGAACCGCGCAGTCCATAGATGTGATGGTTGTGCAAGTACCTCAGCTTGTAGAAGCGAGGACCGCAACACAGTCTATCGTCGCGCAGTATTCAGTCCGCATCGTGAGCTCTGTAGCGCACTGCGCAGTAGTCTGTTTAACAACTCATCACATCGCTGTGGAAACCTGATTTTGCAGCACCCCCATAGATTCGCCTCGTGTGATACCTCAGCGTGTTCGCAAGCTCTTTCCGAAAGGGACAGTGAGAAGGTGTTTTGTTGGTTCCTTGAAACTGCGAAGAACCTGGGTCTACATTGGAAACCTCTAGATTAGTATTTAAGCCAACATCTGCATATAAGCAATTCAGCTTTCCTGTTACAATAACAAACAGAAGATTTATTAGCATAATGATGCCTGATATCGAAGAATTCTCTACTTGAATTCTTTGTCCTTCCTCCCTTTTGCTTGTTACTGTCACATCACTATCCTTGATAATTTCAGTAACCATACACCTTCCATTATCATTAATAACTTCATACTGTGCTTCCTCCATCAATGCCATGCTTGCATTGGACATTTATTGCTAGTCTATTCTATTCTTCAACCAATCACTGCACGCTATGTTAGTCATTTTAACCTCATAATCATTTGCTTGCAAATTTACTGCTACCTTTGATTCATCTTTCCAATCACCCACCATTCTCTTATCAGCCATCATTAGCAACTGATTATTAACCTCTTCTTGCTTATCCCTGAATGGATGAAGACTATGCCTCTTCCCATTCATTTCAAAGGAATAGACATTCCTCTTGCCCTCCTGCACTGCTTCTCTATCAAACTTCCAAGGCCTACCTAATAAAACATGACAAGCATCAATCTCTATAATGTCACATCTTAACTCATCCTAATAGCTTCCAATCTGAAACATTACTTGGCATTGTTCACTCACAATAACTTGATGACCTTTCTGCAGCCATGCAACTCTATAGGGTTTTGGATGTACTGTCTTCCTCAAATTCAATTTGTCTACCATTTCTGTAGACACCAAATTATCAGTACTACCACAATCAACAATTAATTTACAACACTTACCTTCAACCTTGCAAACTGTCTTGAACAGGCTCCTCCTTTGGACAGACTCATCAATTACCTTTCTCAACAACAAGGCTTCACCTTGTTCAGGGTAATTCTCAGTCACCTCTAGTTCCTTCGCGGCTTCAGGTTCAACTTGCACTACTTGTGCTTCTCTTTGTCTTGCAACATTCTCAGGACAATTCCATGACATATGGCTAGGCCACCCACATGTGTAACATCTCACTTGTCCACCTCTTCCTCTGCCCCTTCCTCTTGAAGCATTTCTTCCACCTCTGTTATCATTGTTTCTGTCAGGCTGTACTTGCTGATTTGAACTGCTAGGTTCATCTTTCTACTGCTATTCCTTTCCTCCAGAGCTTCTTACCCTAGTTCTCTGACTCTGCTTTCTCATCATCTTCTCCTCATCCTTCATAGCAATCTGATATGCTTCTTCAACAGATCTTAATGACAACAAACTCAATTCATCTTGTATATCAAATATTAAACCATTGAAATACCTAGCTACCCTCTTAGGTGTGTCTTCTTTATGCCTAGATCTGATATTTACTTTATAAAATTCCTCAGTATACTCCCTAACTGTCATTGACATTTGCTTAAGGTTTTGCATTTTCCTAAACAAAATCAACTTGTAGTCTTTAGGAAGAAAATTACCTCTCAACTTAGCTGTCATTCTACTCCAACTATGGATCATGGCTTTGTTCTTCAAGATTCTCTCCTCTTGCACACCATCCCACCACAAGGATGCATGCCCTCTTAATCTTGTGACAGCAAATTTGACTTGCTTGTCCTCCTTCACTTCACCATAATCGAAGTGTTTGTTCATAGCATTTATCCAATCAATTAGTTCTTCTGGATCCAAGCTTCCACCATAGAATGGCACATTGGCTCTTGAACTAGAACTTGCACCAAAAATAGACCTCAACACTCTTACCTCGGGAGTTTCAGCAGTTGTCTCCTCCTCCTCTTCAGGTGTCTCTTCATCACTTGTGTCTCCAGTGCGCTCATGATGTCTGCCAGTTTCTAAGGCTTCTGGCCTTGCTCTCATATTCCTTATCTCATCTCTCAATTCTGCATTGGAAACAGGTCTTCCTTGCTTGCCCTGACCTCTTCCAACTTTGACCTCCATCTTCTGGCACAACAAATCACTCTTCGATAAAATTTGACTGTCAGTACTATCCTTTTCTAAATCTGTTAACAACTTAGGAACAAACACAATATTGTTTTTCATTCAAAAAAACTACCCCAACCCTTAACACTAATAACTCCACAATATCAGAAATAAAATATTATATTGATGGCTCTGATACCAAAAATGATAGCCTAATTCCCTCCAATGCTATCACAAGAGGATCTTCATCATGTGTATATAAACAATATCGAAATTCCCAGTTTTAACAACTTCCAAAATGTGAAAATATTAGAACTTTCACCTCTCAGCTCTGCCATTTATTATTTTGACTTTGTTGCAAACAAATAGAAGAGGTGCTTACTTTAATCCCTCATTCCTTCTCATACGAACAAAACCTAAAACCTTTAGCTTATCATAATGGTAATTAAGTCACTCGTGCTTTTGACTGCAATATACACAATTGATCGTCGATCAATTGGATGCTAGATCTCTGCCTTTAGGACTGTCAATGGTTTATTCGACCATTCAACATCGTTGATCTACTTCTATACACCCAGTGACCATCGATTGACTATCTAAATACTCGTCATTGGACCTCTGCGCAATAAACCATTAATTCTACCTGCAATTCTCACGTTATATCCCTAAATTTATAACATTCCATTCCAATATTGATTCACATGATCATATTATATAGATTAAAATAGAACTGAGATCAATAAAAACCTAGAATTCAATCAATGACTACTCTGTGTGCAAATGTATTACACAAACTATAAAATCTCTACGTAGAACAACAATTATACGTACAAAATTACAAATTTCTCAATAATGCACAAGAAATTGAATTCAATAGAGTAAATAACCTCCTTCAAGCTTGAATTTCACAATTTGATCCTTACAAATAGAGAACTATGCCTCTGTGTATGCTCCAGGAAATGGATTCCGAGCTCCCCTCTGATCTATTCTCCAAGCTACCTCGGGCTAGCTAAAAACTCCAATGAGCCACCTCACAGATTGCCGATGTTTCTCATAGCATCCTCAGTCCAACAATGGAGTAGTAAATGAGGCAGTCGAACCCAGATTGGTATTGCTGAGGGCACATCTAGTCCAGGATAAAAATATGAAGTCCATCTGTTTAGATACATTCCTCTTGTACCAAAGAAGTAAGGCTCATTGCAGAAAAGAAGATCTATGTAATCTTTTGTTTCGAAGATTAAAAAAAATCCCCTTCCACAAAAATAATGAGAAAGCTTTCCTTTGATTAAAAAATCCTAGTTATTTTTAACCAGGTGGCCATGGATCTTGGAGAAGGCAAAATCCCTATAAATTGTCCAATCAGACCTCTTTCTGCCAGGGAAAGCACCATTTTCCTAGAAGAAGAGGTCGGCAAAGAAACTTTGGGGATGTAATCAATCTCAGCCCCTACATTTCCACCCATGATGTCTGCTTTAGATTCATAGGGGTTTTTGCATCCTCCAAGATGACCACGGTTTAGTCCAACCAAGGCTAAGCCTATGTCCCTTTAATTCTCTGCGTAAAGCAGAAGTTTTTCAGATTCCAGAGCTCATTGTAGCAGAACATTAGAGGGTTTCGCTCCTCAAGCAACTGCATGAGTCTAGGTAGAAAAATCAAAATCTCAAGGAGTAGGTGGCTATGATGGAGACTGAAATTAAGCAATTACAGAATGCAGGCATACCAAGTGCAGTCATGCAGAGTTCACAAGAATAGACATAAGAACGACTGGCTGGCGCAATAGGAAGTAGTAAATGTCCTTTAATTAATTCCAATCACTAAAGATATTATTGGTGCAGAAAAAGCAGGACATATAGGACCTGCAGAAACAAGTTGATGATAAAGACCAAGTTTTCCAAGAGGTAGAAAAGGTAGAAGAAGAATTGAGAGTAGAGCTAGAGATTCTGAAGAAGAAGCATCCAACAAGTCAGCCTTGAGGGGTGCCAAACATATTATATGGGACAAAATCCTGAAGTTGGTTACTGAGCAATGGACCCAGTTGTCCCCTGTACATGACAAGACAGATCTAATTATTCAACGCAAAAGAAACATTGCTCAAATAAAAAAAGAATTGGAGGATAAGCCTCACAAAGCTCAAGTATTGATCAGGTACTTAAATGCTAAAACAAAGGAGGAGCTTCAGAGTATGAATGTCACTGACAGGACTGTCACAGTGATGCAAGCCAATAGGCTTATCTCTAAATAGATTTTATGCAATTTGCTGAATAAAATCTAGGTGAACTAATTGAGTCAGTGAAGGCTGCAAAGGCTGCATTCAACCCAGCAGTGAGGAAAGGACTGCCATAGTTCATTGAGGGGAATGGTTACATGTATTCTCAAGACAGGTACCAATAGATTCTTATGGATAAAAGGAATTATGATACTGATTTTAAAGATCTGGATGCAGTCAAAGGAAACGATATTTTAAATATACTTCGTAAATATTTTTAGGTCCTTATAATGTTAAGAGACATCTTCAAGAGGCTTCCCCCTTTAGACTATGTGCATATCACTAATATGGACATCTCAATCAGAATTGCAAGGGAGTATGCATACCCCTTAGGGAAGTAATGGGGTCAGTTGATGGTCTACATAAAGTTGGCATTATAAGCTACCCAGCACACTAAAGCCTCAACTAGCCATCAAAATCCAGCGCAACAGCAAAGAGCTCAATAGTCTGCAACCTTGCAATCTACTCGACAAATGACATAGTGAAGGAGGGACAATTTGGTAACAATTTTCGAAGCTAGTGGAAAGTTTGTTACAAAAGGGATCCACTCTTATTCAGCTTTTACAAGAAATAAAAGAAATTACATAAGAGAGACCCTAGGTCTCCTTGATTCATTTGACCATGATGAAGTCGTGAATTACTTCATTTGTATGAGCCTATGCTCCCGCATCACTCAACAACTCTCTAGATGCATTTTTCCTATATAAGCTCAAAGTTAGACGATGATTAATGACGAAGCTTGCAACGGTCTTTTCTCTTCGAATTGTCTTATTGACCCATGGAAATTTGGCTAAGTCATGCAGCAATAAATCCAAGCAATGAGCTGCACATTGTTGATGTATATGTAACTTCAGAATGTATTTCATATATATATTTATTGTACTCCTATAGAGATGTATTATTCCTCTATACGGAAGTGTCGTCATTTGTATTGACAAGTGTCGCAAGTGTGTTAACTTGCCGATGGGTTATTAGACCACCTTGTAAGGGGTCGGCCCAGATTAATGTAACATGAGATTATTGTGCTAAGCTAGACAAGTCGGCCCCATAAGTTTATTGGGCAGTCAGGACAAGTATAAATAGAGATCTCCCGATCTCTATTTTGATCACTTTAGAACTCACTCTTCTTTCACTCGGAAAGTGGCGCACATGTGAGGAGGAGGATCATCTGCTAGGAGGAGTCTATCTCTATGTACTTTGGTTGTATCATTTCTCTATCTATCTCTGAGGAAGTTGTGGGGTTTTTCACCTTAGGGTTTTCCCCACGGAAACTCTGTGTGTCTATTGTCTCTTATGTTTGCTTCTTGTGATGATTGACATGCTTGCTATGATTGATATGCATTGATATATTGTACATGTTATTCTCTCAGTAAAGATCCTAGAGTATCTTGAAATAATGCTAAAAAATTAACACACATGAGGTCCAATAAATAGTTCTATACTTCTCCATAATAAGCTTCCCCACACCGACACAATTTGAGGCATTCTCAATTACAACTTGGACCAAATTTTTGTCCCCGACTTCTTGAATCGCTTCATCCAAAATGATGAAAATGTATTATGATGTTTTGACCTCATTCATTGCATCAACTGCCTTAAAAAAATATACCCCTTGAGGAAAATAAACAAGAACATTTATCAATGGTCGATGGCATGAATCGGACCAACCATCGCTCAAAATCGTGCAATCTGTACTCTCCCGAGAATTTTTAATTTCAGCCCACCTGTTTATCACCCTTTCCTTTATATTTTATAGAGAGTGGCCCTTAAGGCTTTGGATCTAGGAGCAACATACCCCTTGACAAAATCAACTACCTTTTTAATTGCATTTTTAAAATATGGACTTCTTTCCACATTGAAAAGAATTGCATATGCATAAAACATTTCAGCAATAGGCATCATCAACTTTATGTTTGTCTACAGGTTTCCAAAATGTATTTAATGTAGTTGTTCCACCTGTTGTTGCTAGGGTGGAACTTAGCTACCAAATTTTGAACTGGAGTCTGAACAGAGATGAATATCCTTGAGTCGGGCTGTCCACTGTTGGGGAGAGACTGCCGACTGGTGGCAGCCGCAGGCACAGTAGTTGGGACTTGGAAGACGCGGGACTCGAGTGATAGGTTGACAGATCCCACAGGAGACTGGATTCGGGCCTCAACAAGACTGAAACTGGAACTGGAAGTGGTGTTCCATTCGGTGTCCAGACTCCGCACTCTTCCCTCGAGCAACGAGAGGCTAAACCCTCTCCAAAAAGAATCTACGATCGCGGCCTACGATTGATGAATAAGAATCGATGGTAATTCCTCCTCCGGGATTCCTCCTCCGTGACTTAGGTTGAAACAATGGTCGTTGGCGGCCTCCACAAACAACTCCTGTTGTGGCCTGTCACTGACTTAGTTCACGAGTAGACTAGCAGTAGCATGCAATCGGTGGTTGCATAGTAGTTTAGTAGCAGTGAGTGGCTCGAATCGGTCGCTCGAATGTGTAATGAACAATGCAATAGACGGAGGAGGACTCTCGGAGGTGGTCTCGGTCAAAGGGCGGCTAGGGTTTACTTTGACCCGCGGCAAAACGAATTTAAACATTTTTCTGCCATTTTATATAAATTCGCTGATTTTCTGGTGAATTTAATCGCCTTGAATTTCTCCGAACTTTAATGTTCGAATTAGCTATTGAAATCGGCGAACATAAACAAATAAGTTTGGCCAGCATAAAAAAATGGTGAATTTCGAATTACATGGCGAAAATTCACCGAAGACGGTGACTTAGTATATACGGAGCATGATTGAGATTTGTTGTTTTCCTTTCATTGTTTTTATATTAAACATGATATATATCTCCACCGAAGTTAAACGTTTAATTTATCAGGTTGTGGAGATGCCAAATGTTTCTTGGGAGGATATTCTGGGTTTGAAAAATGTCAAAAGAGATCTTAGGAGGTATTAAAATTAATGTGTATTCTTCTATTATCTACTTTCGTTTTCGAGGACCTGAATAGATATTCGCGTGGAGGGTTCTTGCTAACCTATAGGTGGAGGGAGAATGGAGGGTTCTTCCTAGCCTATGATCTACGGCCATTATAGGTGTTTATATCCATTGGCATATTACTATTTGCAGACTGTTCAATATCCTGTGGAACATCCAGAGAAATTCGACATGTTTGGCATGGCTCCCTTGAAAGGTTTCCTCTTCTATGGACCACGACCTCCTACCTCCTAGTTGTGGTAAGATGCTACCTGCTAAGGCCATTGCCAATGAGTGCCAGGCCAAATTTATCAGTGTGAAAGGGCCATAGCTCCTCATAATTTGGTTTAAGAAAGTGAAGCCAATGTGCATGATATTTTTTTATAAGCCTTGACAATAAGCACCATGTGTCCTTTTCTTTGATGAGATCGATTCACAATGTGTTTCAGAGAAAGTAAAGCCAATGCGCATGATATTTTTTATAAGGCTTGAGAATCAGCACCATGTGTCCTTTTCTTTGATGAGCTCGATTCAATTGCTACCCAGGCAAGTAATATTGTCATCGCAATCTACATTATTTATCTTCTTGTTATACAAATTTACATAGCCAGAGTGTTGTAGGAATAGTGTGTTTTAAGTAGGCAGCGTTGAGTGATTTTTAGGGTGTCCATGTAGCGTGGTAATAGTGTGGGGGTGCAACAGACATAATATTGAATCAATTACTGACTGATTGAATAAATTACTGACTAAGATGGATGGCATGGATGGCATGGATGGAAAGAAAATTGTTTTCATTATTGGGGCTACAAATTAACTTGATATTATAGAAACAAATTACCACCAAGATAATGGCAGTGAACGATAGTGAGGATAAATGATGCATCATTATAAATACACAACGAATGCCTTTGCAAAATTGTCAATGAAAGTTATTAAATAACATCATTTAATGGCTAGTTGAAGTAAATACTTTTCAACAAATAACAAATTTTAAAATAACATTCAACATACATCTTCTATGTTTTCCATTCGAATTTTAACAAGCACTTGGCAAGTACTTTAGCCATTAAACATCATTTAGTGCTAGAATTCGTTGTAAAGAAGGTAGAATTTGAACTATTCGATTAATGGTGAGAAGAAAGGAAGGTATTGATATTGCCTTATCATTCAATTATTGGTTAGAGGAAAAAAAGGTACTATTATTGTGTTATAGCCTTAGCAGGAACAACATATTTACGCCGTAAGGTGTTTTATTTTAACTTTGGGGTGGAGCCGGGGTGGCACATTTTTCATTTAAAAAAAAATGAATGGCTAGATTTAAAAGATAGCCGAATATTCTTCGTCTTACTTATAAATAAAGGATTGGGATTTAATGAATTAACTCGGGTGCATGTTTAAATAGAACCGTTGCCAATAAGTATTATAAAAAATTACACTTATTTCAAAACTGCAGCGCTGTGTTGTTTAATTTGTTGTTTTATGTGACATATGCGCTATTGTAACCGGAAGATTGAAACGTTTGGGTATCTGTATCCGTTTCACATATGTGTAGCCACGTTACCGGAAGATTGAAACGTTTGGGTATCTGTATCCGTTTCACATCTGTGCAGCCATGTTATCGAACCGTGCAACAGATATCTGGAACGGTGTCTAGATCTCTACAATAGTGGCTATCAAGCTATCGAGGATTTGTAACCACGCCTGTATGATGCTAGATTGAGCAATATTCATTGATGGAGGTTATGCATGGATTTGGAGATTTAGCCAGGAATTTTTTTGTCCAGTGAGGAATTTGTCTCAGGATTTATCCCTGGACGCTTGATCAAAGGATTATACTCGGCTTCAAACAAAGAAAAAGGGTCGTTGTCATTATTAGATGCACTCATAAAGCCCAGCCAAACTTTGCAGGAAGATTCTACTGCTTCAGGCGTCCTTTGTTTTGATTCAAATCTCAAGCCAAAGTCCAGGCACACAAGGAAAAAGAGCACATTTAGATGTGGGCGATTGTTGAAAGGTCATATGCACTTAAGTTCCTTCTCTGCAAACCCTAACCAAGCTGTTAAGTCCGCCTTCCTAACTGTGCTATTTTTGCTATTGGGGCTATTTCTTGCGTTCGTGATATGAACTATTCTACTTCATCTGATAAATGTAAGGATACAATGGATCGATCAGAAACACACTTCTTTATCATTTGTAGGTTTTTTACCAAATAACCAATCACTACAGAATTGAAGAATTGAAAAAACAACTTCTGCTGGATTTCTGTCTAATTATGAATGATTCTATAAAGTACTTGATGCTTGGTACGGGCATCACTTTGGATAAACCTTATATTTATGTAGGAATCCATCCATTATTTGGTTCCATTTAAATCGAATAGAGAAAAAAATTCTCTTATTGGGAAGAAAATGGAACCCTCGAAATCAAACCTTTCAAAGGATTTAACTCATGGTGTTTCCAAATTTTGGTTGAATTTCCCTTACCAGTGGTTTCACGTGTTTACTTTGGTTTTCATCGCACTGTACAAAGTACTGGTAGAATGCTTGAATGATGTAAAATTATTTCAAAGACACATAACTGTTTGGCAATACCATTAACTTCTCAACAACTAGTGTAGAAAACACTTATTTTTTTAGAATTATTGACTGGTTTTAAAGCTTTAATTTACATCATCAAAAATGAAAAAACTAGAAGAAACTAATATCTTAGAACCATCATTTATTTTCATTTAGTATGAATCTCTTTCTGAGAAATAGAATGCCACAAATCAAATGTGAAGACGGTGGGCAGGGAACGTCTTTGTTTTAATAAAGAAGTTTAAGCATGTCTTAAGTATATTCTTTGATCAATTTTAATGTTCTGTTATACATTTTTCATTTCATAAGTAATGTTAATTTTCTTTTAATATTATATATAAAATTGTTTTCAATTAATTAAAAACTGTAACTACATTGGGATTGCATTCGCCTTTAAAGCCTTTAACACAGTGTTCTTTGTCAATATAATCTCAGCGAAGTAGGTGGCGTTGGTTTAATATATTGGTTTAAATATATGAATTCAAAACATTTATTCAATAGCGGAGATTATTCATCTACATGATTTAAAATAAAAAAACATAAGTTATCCAAATTTTTGTTTTAAAAATTTATATATATATATATATATATATATATATTTGGGTTTAGTTACATAAGTTATAATGAATTATAAGGTTGTATCCCATTTCAAACATAACCTATGCAGCTTGAAATGAATTTGGCTGATGTTTAAAATTAGGGTTATTATAACTTTAAATGCATGTATTCAATACCACATATTATTATATTGCATTGTAAAATAATGAGAAATTTTGTTAAATAGATATACAAATAAAATTCAACCAACTATTATGTGTAAATTATTTGCATGATTTAAAATCAATTTGGTTTAAAACATAAGTTACCAGAGTTAAAAACCAAGTTACGAGAGTGAACCCAATTTTTTGTTTAAACAAATTATATTGATGTTTTTTGTTTGTTTTATTAAATCCAATTTTAAACATAAGCTACCCAATTTAAAATGAATTTGGTGTATGTTTAAACTTAGTTTAAGGTAAGTTTTACTAATAAGCTACACCACTCTCAGTAAATTTTATGCAAACAACATTGCCGATCAATTTTGATGAGATTGATGCGATTATTATTAAAATTATATTTTAAAGTGTTTATTTTTTTTTTTGAAAATTTTAAAGTGTTCATTTTTGTTTAAATTGAATTTTGAATATAAATATAGTTTTAAAAAAATTTTGAAACATAGTTTTCAACAATTAATAAAGTATACATTTTGATATCAATTACTTTTAAAATTTAAAAATTTTATTATGATTAAAATAAATTTCTAATTTTAAATATTTATTTTTTAAATAATTTATTACTTTTTAAATCAAATTTCAATCCAATAATATTAATATAGTTTTAAAATATAATATTAATATAAATCTAATAATATTAATATAATTTTAAAATATTATTATAATGTTGATATGATATGAATCTTAAAGGTTTTGTCCATATAAAAATATGTCAAAATTATTATAATAATATATTAAATAAAAAATTTATTATAAAAGTAATATTAAATAATATAGTGTGAAATTTAATATTCTATTTTATATAATTGTTTGTAAATAATATTAATATAGTTCTAAAAAGTTAATATAGTATCGATATAATAAATCAAAAATTCCAATTCAATAATATTAATATAGTTTAAAAATATTAATATAATACAAATAAACAACATTGCATAGTATTGAAACAAAGCTCTATATTTATCTTAAAAAGTAAACTATAGTAATGACATTAAAATAAACTAAAAACCAATTTCTTACTTTGTAGGTAATGAAATTTGTAAGTAATGACATTTCTTACTTTGTACGTAATGAAATTATTGTCATCTTTATATGACATTTTTTAAATTATAAACCAACCATCCCATATATATATATATATATATATATATATATATATATAATCGAAAGTTATCTTATAATTATAAACCATGAACAACCAAAGATAATTATGAATAACCATGCTATATAAATTTATCTTAACATTATACACCATGAATAACTATGCTTATCCATCAAAATTCATAAACAATCATAGTTAGCCTTGAACATCAATGGTCAACCATAATTGACCATTAACAACCATGGTCAACCATGGTCAACCATGGTAAACATACATTGACCATAGTCAACCATAGTCAATAATAGTCAACCATGGTCAACGTTAATCATTTTCACCTGGTTATCTCAACCATGATGCACTAATTTCAACCACGCCTAAAAAGTGATCAACCATGGTTTAAAGTCTACCTTAGTTTAACGTCAACCTTGCTTAAAAATCAACTCTGGATTGAAGTCAACCATAGATTTAAGTCGACCTTAGATTGAAGTTGACTTTTGATTGAAGATAGGCTTGTATTAAAGTCAACCTTGGATTGAAGTCAACTATGAACTATTATTATCTATGGATTGAAGTCAACATGGTTGAAAGTCAACATTTTTAAAAAGTCAACTATGGATTGAAGGAAACCATGGTTCAAAGTCAACATTTCTTAAATTTCAACTATGGATTAAAGTCAACTATGGATTGAAGGAAACCATGGTTCAAAGTCAACATTTCTTAAATTTCAACTATGGATTAAAGTCAATGATGAACTATTATTTTATTTTTGTTGAAGTCAACCATGGTTCAAAGTGAACCTTTCTTAAAATTCAACTATGATTTAAAGTCAACCATGGTTTAAAGTCGAGCTTTCTTAAAAGTAAACTATGATTTGAACTCAAACATGGATTGTAGTTAACCATAGTTCAAAGTCAACCTTTCTTAAAAGACAACTATGGATTGAAGGAAACCATGGATTGAAGTCAACCATTACCTATTATTGTCTATGGATTGAAGTCAACATGGTTCACAATCAACCTTGGTTAAGAGTCAACTATGGTTTGAAGTAAACCATGGATTGAAGTCAACCATAGACTATTATTATCTATGGATTGAAGCTAAGCATAAACTATTATTATCTATGGATTGAAGTCAACCATGCTTCAAAGTCAACCTTGCATAAAGGTCAACTATTATTTGAAATCTACCATGATAGTTCAAAGTCAACACTACTCAAAACTCAACTGTTGCTTGAAGTCAACCTTGCTTAAAAGTCAACTATGGATTAAAGGAAACCATGGTTCAAAGTTAATTATCAACTTTTGAAAATGTGCTTGTGGTTTCTTAATATGGTCAAACAATGGTTGGCCATGTTCTCTTAGTTATGTAAACCATGGTCAATGTCAACCATATTCTCTTGCTTATTTCAAACATGATGCAGTAAACTCAACCAAGCCTAAAAAATGGTTAACCATGGTTCAAAGTATACCTTGGTTTGACGTCAACCTTGCTTAAATGTCTACTATGGATTGAAGTCAAACATGGATTCCTCGGATTGTCATCGACCTTAAATTGAAGTCAACCACGAACTATTGTTATCTATGGATTGAATTCAACCATGGTTCAAAGTCAACCTTTCATATAAGTCAACTATATTTTGAAGTCAAATATGGATTGTATTCAACCATGGTTCAAAGTCAACCTTACTTAAAAGTCAACTATGGATTGAATTCAATTATAATTTGAAGTCAAATATGGATTGTATTCAACCATGGTTCAAATTCAACCAAATTCAACCAAATTCAACCATGGTCAACCAATGTCAACTATGGTCAACCAAATTCAACCATGATTAGTCACAGTCGACCATGGTTAACCAATGTCAACTATGGTCAACCAAATTCAACCATGATTAGTCATAGTCAAACATGGTCAACCAAAGTCAACCATGGTCAACTAATGTTCAACTAAAGTCAACCATTGTTGAACAAAGTCAAAGATAATCAACCATATTCAATCAAATTCAACAACTGTCACACAATAGTGGAATTATAATCAAACATATGATTTTAAATTCAACCCTTAGCGTCACCCATGATGGAGCGAATAAGTCTACCATAGTCAACCATATGTTATTAAAATCAACCAAAGTCAACCATAGTTAACCATATGATATTAAAATCAATCGAAGTCAACCATGGGAAACTATAGTCAACCATGCAACCATAATCAACCATGGTCAACCATAGTCAACCACCGTAAACCATGGGGAACTATAGTCAGTGATGGTCAACCATAATCAACCATGGTTAAGCATCGTCGACCATTGTCAACCATATTCAACTGTGGCTAACCATGGTTAACCAAAGTCAACCATGGTCAACTAGAGTCAACCATGGTCTACTTAGGACAACCATAGTCAACTGCCATTAGCCATGGTAAACCATGGTCATCCACCATTAACCATGGTAAACCATGTTCAACTAGAGTCACTCAACGTTGATCAACCATGGTCAACCACCATTAGCCATGGTAAACTATGTTAAGCCAAAGTCAACCATGGTCAACTAAATTCAACTATAGTCAACCATAGTTGCCCATGGTCAACCATGCTCACCCATGTTCAACCATGCTCACCCATGTTCAACCAAAGTCAACCATGGTCTACCATGTTAAACAATGGTCAACCAAAGTCAACTATAGTCAAACATCATAAACCATGGTCAACCATGTTCAACCATAGTCAGCCAAAGTCAATTAAAAGTAAACCATAATCAATGATGATAAACCATTGTTAACGAGAAATCAACCAAAGTCAACCATGGTTAACTTTGGTCAGGCAAAGTTAATTGGCTACCAAATGTTATAATAATTATAATCTAATAATAATGTTAGTTATAATTCTAATAATAATATGGCTAAATTTATATTAATAATTATTATAATAATTATAATATTATTAATATTAATATTATAACTAATATGGCTTAATTAATATTTATTAATATTAATATGGCCTAAAATTAATATTAATATTATCATTAATATGGTTTAATAATTCTTTGATATTGCTTAAGTATTAATTATTAATTAGTATAGCTTAATTAATAATTAATAATTATGATTATTTAATTAATATTATTATTATCACAACTTAATATGGAATAATTATTACTTATTGATATTAATATTATAATTAATTCTTATAAACTATATTCCTACTTTGGTATTAAAATTAATTATAATATTATTATATAATAATAATAATAACAATAATCATTATTACTATTATTATTATTATTATTATTATATAATAATAATAATCATTATAATAACAGTAATTATTATTATAATAAAATTATTATAAAAACAATGACAATTATTATAATAACACTTATTATAACACTTATACTTGTAATTATAATTATAAGTATAATTATAATTATTAATATAATATTGATTATTTATTATAGGAAATTATTATTAGTAGTATTAATTAAAAATAAATAATTTTTAAATAATAAATAACCAATATAATAATAATAATAATAATATTAATATTAACATAATATACTAATTGTAATAATAATTATTATTACAATAATAATTATTATAATATTAACATTTTTAATACTAATTATAATAATTATTAATTATAATACTAATTAATATTTAAAATTTTAATTATAATAATATTAATTATTAATTATAATACTAATTATACTAATTAATAATTCATCAAAGCTGATGAGTGGGCCGATCGTCAACTAGCAAGCCATATTAATAATTAATATGGCTTATATATGTCGATCGGCGTATATCAACCACATTTAAATGTGTGGCCATGGTTGATATACACCGATCGGTGTATGTAAGCCATATTAATTATTAATATGGCTTGCTAGTTGCAAAATATTTTGAGCACAGTTTCTAGTGATTTCCCATCACTTGGTTGAATCACGCTAACTACTTTTGTGCAGAATAGACATCACCAATGACCTTTCTATCATTCATATTATATTTAATACATTCTTATTCCTAATATTTTTCTAGTCTGTAGAGTTGCACTTCTCTATGATAGATGATAGCATGGCTTAGGCTTCTTGTTCTCGACGAAGTTATGAAACAACATCTTCAAAGGAATTGGGAGAATAGCGAGAGCTTCATCCACCGTGAATAAACAAAGGCTCATTTCTTCTTGGTAAGAATACATGAACTTGAAAAAGATAATATATTTGTTAGTAATGTGAAAACTTGTTACCTTATGTTTAAGAGTGAGGTTTTTATATTGGAAGATCAACACCTACAAAATATGGTGTGATAAAATTCAAACTTTTTTATAAACCATATTTATTTCTTTATCATTTGAAGTAATAAAATCTAGTTCTCACATCGTCTTGGTGTTTCCTCGACTCAACTGTCTCTCCATGGAAAAATCGAGACACGGGTGATCCATCAGGACGTAAAAGCTAGAAACATCATGCTCGATTCCGAATACAAGGCATGACTGGGAAATTTCAGCCTTTCTCGTCTGATTGAAAATAACCAGAGATCCTTCACAACAACCGATCTAGTGGGAACCATGGGCTACATTGCACTCGAGTCCTTTTCACACTGGGTGAACCTTGGTAGAATTGGACGTGTTAAGTTTATGAGTCACCCTCCCACATTTCGTAGCCTAGAAGTGTTAGATCTAATCGGTTGGGTTTGGAATCTATATTGCCAGAACAACAAGCTCTTGGAAGTTGTTGACACTTAGCTGACCAAGTTTGGATGCATCAACGCTATAGGGGACATAAAATGTTCACTAAATTTGGGATTGGTGTGCTCCAATCCAAATATGGAGGCTCGTCCTACTATGAGGGAGGTTACCTAGATAGTGGATCGCACCATGCCTCCTCCACCATATGTATAACCTCCCTTCGAGATGACATTCATCTGGTCCCATGTGCACATCGATATCAGTTTCACAACCACTTACACCACCAGTTCAATAAATAGTAGTTGGAATGCACTATGATCCATGAATTACTTATTGTTTTCATCTGTTCTAAATGGAAATGGAATTTCCAGGTGACTTAGCATCGGAGTTAGAATGCCAATATTAAACCCGATGTATTGTATTTTTTTATCAAGGGAAAAGCACACCGCGTGTTGACACAGATCTATCGACAGGGGTTCACTTCGCACTGTGGTCAACAAACACCAACCAAACACCCTTAAGCACCATCCTAGAAAGTTTTTACTCTTTCGAGCAACACCCACGAAGCGAGTCAATTCTCACCTGAAATGGTTAAGGGAGGCTGCAAGAACCAAGTTTCTACAGTGGGAAAAGGACATGCATCTACTTCAATTCTATCGCAACAGAAACCAGAGATTCACATTCGCATCATGCTTTAAAATTCAGACATACATTCATCATTCGCATATTCGCTATGTAATCAACATTCGCATTATCAGATTAACACCAGTGATCACATCAATCAGAACTTACAGGAAAGCAACATAAAACATTCATCATTCGACATGAATAGAGGCAAAAGAACATATCCAAACATCTTGTTGGCTGCTTTCTTGGGCAGACCCGGGTTTTAATGAAGCGCAGCAACAAAACCCCTTGGCGCACTGGCCCTCTCGGCAACGAGCTGCGCAGCAGCTCGAGGTCTCACCCGAAGTGGCTATGGGGGGGTTAAGGAATCAGGTTTCCTTAACCTGGGTGACGCGGAGATTGCTCTTCCTTGAATGGTTCCTCAGATATCGGCGGTCGGACTTTCCCGCAGGCCGCTCGGCGCAGCTGCGCGGATTCCTTCCTTGGCAGGCCTACTGCGCAGTTTCTCCTCTCTAACGCAGAAGGAAACTATTCCTTGCGTCGGCGCGCTAAATACTTCCTCGCCCTTCACATCCAGCGCAATAACGCAGTCTTCTCTCGCAGCAGCGACCGCGCGTTACTACTTCTTCGGTACTTAACACTTATAGCTAGCAAGGGACCTTTCCAACTCGCTCAAACAGTCACAAAGATAATACAGGAGTCTTGCATACACAAATAATGAACTCTAAATAGTCATCATTCACGCAAACATTATAACAAGAAGATATATGTGAAACTCATCTCCTCGAGGAAAACCACGTCCACGGGAGTTTATATTAACCAGAAAACCATAGAGTTATACAATATGCTGCGCACACAGCTGCAGCCTTAGATCTTTACAGGAAACTCCGCGCACACAGCTGGGAGCCCTTCTCTTCACTAGTCTCTTCTCTATAGAGATTACAAAGGCGCAGACGTCACACAGACTGTCTGGCAACTCAGGGATTAGCTCCTCGGCTATCCGATTCTACTCTAGTTCTACACACAGTAGAAACATACCAAAGGACAATCAACACATGATCTATCCTCAAGAGTGTCTAACTCTTACTTGCTAACTTTCTCTCTATCTAACGTCCAACTCACTCTAGCTAACATTTATCCATTACAATTGTTCATATATATAGGTGGCCATGGCGGTCGCACCTTTACAAAACTGTGGGCCTTTCCCAACAGTGATTCCCAAAAACCCTAACCACGCACATGGCTAGGTGTACTGTAGGCGCCGCTTGCAGTCATGTCGCCGCTTCCTGCAGGCTCCATGAATTCCGGCGCAGATTGTGGGTATGGGCGATCGTCCTTCGCCTTCAATGCTCTGGTCCATTGCTCCTCCTTGATCCGAGCAACCATAACTTCTGTACTTAGCCTTTAAATGAGGGTAGCTGAGCCCTCTACTCCATCGCCTTATTTATTATGGTAGCTGAGCCACCTTCTTTCTTCGATGACGTGCGCGCGAGCTCCGCGATTTCCGGTCCATAATATTTACTGAGCTTGTCCATCTGGCACCGTACTGCGCACCGTCTCCTTCTTGCCCAAAACTTAGTGCTTGTTCCAAAATTAGCACTTTCCTTTCATACTTGTGTCTTTTCCCCAAAATTCGCAGCTTTACCGCAGCTACGACCTAGGCTCCAACAGGCCCCTAACACTCACTTGTGGCTCGCCCTCGAGCCACTCGCACTAGCGCGTGGTCGTTTGATTTGCGCCTCTGCTTTTGCTTGAATCTCCGCGAATGTTTTCTGCCACTTCGCAATAGCGGAGTCCAATTCCTCAATACACTCATCAGCTGTTTGCACCGTTTCTGCGGTCGCTTCGTCTTTAGTGAGGGTATCAATGATCTCCTGAGACTCAGCAATCTCTTTGATTTTTGTCTCAACCTGGGCAACGATTTCAGCATACTCATCCATGAATGGCTGAATGCTGTTGGTGAGCTTCTCATCTTCAGTTCTGAGCTTGTGCAGTTGCTGCTGCATTTTGCGCACTTCGCCCATTTTCTTCATTTTTGGTAAGCCTGTTAGGGCCTTAGCTTCTTCATTGAGAACAGTGAGAGATTGTTCTGCAGCTTGCACCTGTTCTGACAGTCCCACTTTAAAAGGGAGGTTCACAAGCTCTGTCCAAGCTTCCATAGCCTGGTTCATCAGGTTCTTGGCTTCCTGTAATCGATCTTTCATCTGTGTGGAAGCTCTGCTCAGTGCTTCAAATTGTACCTGCGCATCATCCGTAAGATGCGCAGCAACGCGAGCTTCTAGCTCAGCGATCTGGGTTCTATGGCCTTCTGCCATAGCAACTATTTCTTGCTCCAGGGTTTTCGCCCTTTCGCCAATCATTTGAACTTTTGCAACCAGAGGGAGGTCTGGTTGAATCTCGCAAGTCGGCAATAACTGGGCAATCTCATCCACTGCGTTTCTGATACCGATGTCTTGCGCCTCATAAAGTGCAAGCTTCTCAGAGGTATTCTGATGGATTGCCTTCAACTCTAACTCCTGCGATTTCAGTCTTTGATTTTCCTGGAATGTAGAGAGCTCTCTAGCTCTCAACTCAAGAGAAACTTTCTCATGCACTAGCTGTAGAGTCTCTATAGGAATTAGAGACAAATTAATTTCAACGGGCCCAACGGCGCTTACCTGTAGTGCAGCTAGCGGATCTGGAAGTGTCATGCTGGTAGGCGGAATATGCACGACAGTATGCCTTTCAATGAGTTCTTCAACTCGCTCGGCACTTGGAATTTCTTGTGGTGCCTGCGAAGTAGATGCTGGCGCATGGGTCTGCGCAACTCTTCCTGCGAGACCTTTTATTTCCACAAACTGTAGGTCTAGAGCACTTCTGATATGAGCGTGCGCATTGCGCAGCTCGCGAAATTGCTCATGTATGTACTGGTCGATCCCCGAGGAAATAGCCTCAGCGGGATGCGACACTTTTTGCTTCTTGGTGGCTGGTTCTGTGGATCCTTCGTCACTTCTCTGCTGACGGGCTTCCTTGCCCTTAGCCTTCTCTTTTGTAGCGGCGGTTGGCAGCGCGGATGCGAGATCGGCGGCCTCCCTCCACTCATCTGACCAAGACTTGATGGTTTCTTCAACATCCTCGGTGGTCATTCTGTAAAGGCCTAGCGCCCATTCATCTGAAATGCCGCAAGGGCGGAGGTAAAGTTGATGTAAGTCGGCTGTAAAAGCCAACTTCCCATCATATAACGTGGCTGTCTCCTCGCTCAGCCTTGGCATTTCTTGAATAGTATCTCGGAGGAGATAGTAGTACTCACAAAAGACAGCGCGATTCATCTTGCGCTTCGCGGGATTAGGGGAATCCCAGAGGTTGATGTAGCGCATGCCGGCAACCTCTCCTGCGCGGCGCGGAAGGAACTGAGTATTCGGGGGCTCCTTCCACCCAACGAGAGCGCATAAAATTAGAAGCCATGAAAAATGGAATGATTGGGCTGCATTGTCCTGCACATTCAGGCAATCAGCCAGAAAAGAATTCAGCAGAAAGAGAGACCAGTTGTACTGCTCTCCCTCCGCAGCTGCGATGGCGAGCTCCACGACAGCTCCAGTAACTTCCTTCGGTCGGCACTTTGTGAGGAGTCTGCCTGCAAGCAGACTTCCTGTAAATCGGAGTGCCTCATCTTCTACTGCAGTGAGGTCATAAGCCCGACCTCCTCTTGTTAAGTTGTACTTCTGCACCACCTGTGCAGTCAATTTTCTGTCCTTGTCCTTTCCCGCAAGGTGAATATTGGGATCCTTACCAGCCTTAGATAGACCAGTAATGCGGTGAATTAAATCAACATTTAGATCAATTGGCCTCCCGAGCCAAAGGTAACCTCCATGAACGCATGATAGCAGTGTTTTAACGACTGCGTTCGCTTCATTGCTACGCCCAAAGTGCGGTAGCTTCAACAAATTCAAGAGTCCAGGGCGCTCAAGATTTGCTGCAAATCCCTTCGGGATGAACTCGTCAACCTTCCTGGTGGGATTATGCACTATATCCAGATATCGGTCTGGCTGGAACTGAGGGTATGTCTTATAGTCTCCGAGGTTGAAGTCAGAGAACTTGACCAGTGGAATGTTTCCCAACAGTTGCCCTTCTACCCGCACACTAGCCGGTAGTGGCGGTAGCGGAATAGGATACTTTGCATTCTTCGGGATCTGTACTTCTGGCGCATCATCTGGACGCGGCGGAATATAGTTTTCCATGGTCGCCAACGGCTCTGGAACAGGTTCTTCTGGCTGTGATGGCGACGCTCTTGTAGCCGGAGATTGTCTAGGATCCTGATAACCAGGATGTACATAAGTCGAAGCTGTGACTGGAGTAGTCATGCCGAAATCTAATCCTCGGCGCAGGAATTGACGAACAACTTCTTCAGTTGATAGGTTCTCCGTCGTGAATCTATGTAGGGAACAAAAACTTTGGACAGCAAATGGCGGACCTTCGTAGGATGTGGACGCTGAAAACAAGGGAAAATACTCTGCACAACTCGGCTCTGAAAACAATAACTTGGATTCGTAAACAAGATAGCAACTCGAGGGAAGTAACCCAAAAATTATAGAAGTGTGAGGTATTTATAGCCAGAGGTGAGTAAATGCGACCAAGTGGGATAACGTAGCTATAGGCGGCTATAGATGAGTTGACAACACGCTATCCTCCTTGCCGTAGTGGTGCATTTAGTGTGATTGACGGGTTCTGACAGCCTTCCGGGAGAAGCTAATGCTTTCGGCGCCAGAGTTAAATGCAAATCTTTCGGAGATTAAGCCGAATCCGTCAGAACGGCTAGACTTAAATAGCGGACTTATCCTTCATTTATTCAGACGCGGCTACATAACTGCTGTAATTCAAATTTTCGGCGGGTCATTTCAACTTAGGAAACTGTGCCTCTAGGGGTCCACAACAAAACTTTTTCAAGCGGCAAATTATCAAAGGGAACTCCGCAAGAGCGATAGTTCAACGGTCCGGGGAGAAGCTTCACAAGAGCGCAACTATGTTCGCTCCAACCAAACTTTAGGCATGCGCGGATGTTTCTAGGAACTGCGCAGGAAGCCGGAGACTGGGTGTCTCGTAACTTCCGTGTAGACTGAATGCGGTGCCTCTTTCAACTACACTGGGCATCTGCATCTCTTTCAGCAAAATATTAGGTCGACAGAGCGGAGTGGCCGTCGCGATAAAGCTTGAGCCGACTCCCGTTGATCATTGTAGGTAGTAATTCTCCATCCAGCTTTGCAAGCTGAACTGCGCCTCCGTCTGTTATTTTTATCACCTGAAAAGGGCCTAACCAGTGTACACGAAACTTGCCTGGGAACTTGGTAAATTTACTATCATAGAGGAGTACCAAGTCTCATTCCTGAAAGACTTTATTCTTAATATGCCTGTCATGCCAAGCTTTCTGTCTTGCCTTCTGTACCTGTTGATGGAATCCGGCTAAGAGTCTGTCTTCTTCTAAGGCAAGTAGTTGCGAAAGTCTTTCATTCATAGTATCAGGATCTGCCATTTCTGTAATTTGCGCAATTCTAAGACTGGGAATAATGTATTCCATGGGCATAACTGCTTCTTGTCCATACACCAAGCTGAAAGGTGTGTGACCTGTTAGTTTCTTGCAAGTGGTTTTGTAAGCCCATAATACAGCTGTGACTCTAAGGTCCCAATCATCTCTTTGTTGATTACAGATCTTCGTCAGGGCATTCTCAAGAATTTTATTGAATGCTTCCACCGTACCATTAGCTTGAGGATGGTAGGGTGTACTCTTATGGTGATTAATTTGAAATTCTTCAGTAAGGGCCTCTATAGTCTCATTGAGGAAATGTGTACCCTGATCGCTCATGAGAATCACTGGACATCCAAATCTAGTGATAATATTCTCGAAAATGAACTGTGCGGCCGTAGCAGCGTCGCAGTTCTTAACTGGCTTCGCCTCAGCCCATCTGGTGAGGTATTCAGTAGCTGTAATGATGTATCTTGCGCCAGTTCTTTTTCCTGGTGGGTTAATAGGTCCTACAAAGTCAATGGCCCATTTATCAAAAGCGCGCAGTGTGATCTGGGGTCTTAGCGGCATTTCATCTCTCCTTGAGGGTTTTCCTGTGCGCTGGCACACATCGCAATATTTACAGAATTCCTTGGTATCCTTGTGCAATGTTGGCCACCACAGACCTGCGGCTAATATCTTTTGTGCAGTCGGCTTTCCTGCGAAATGGCCTCCTGCAGTACCTAAATGCGCTTCTGCGATGATAGAGTTCTTTTCATGTGGTAAGATACATCTGCGCAAAACTTCGTCAGGGCCTAACTTATACAGCTGGCCTGCTATCAAAGTGAAGTCTGCGGCTCTAACAACAAGTTGCTTTTTCTGCTGGATTGTAAGCTCAGCCGGTGCTTGCCCGGTAGTGAGAAACTCAAGAATATCAGAATAATATTCGTCTGCTGCTTGAATAGAAAACAACTGTGCGTCAGGCAGATTGTCCTCCAGACTCGTAGGTTCCTCTCCTGACTCTATCCTGGATAGATGGTCAGGCCCTGCATTCAATCTGCTTGGCTTTACAATAACCTCAAAATCATACTCTTGAAAGAGCAGTAGCCATCTGCAAATTCTTCCTCCTAACACTGGTTTATTGACCAAATATTTCAGAGCAGAATGGTCAGTATACATTTTAAAGTGAGCTCCTAACAGGTAGTGTCTGAATTTCTGTAGGGCATACACCATAGCTAATCCTTCCCTTTCTGTAGTGGTGTAGTTCTTCTCAGCTGTAGATAGCTTTCTGCTGGAGTAAGCAATCGGGTGGTCAATACTTCCTTCTCCAGACTGTGTAAGCACAACCCCTAATGCTATAGAAGAAGCATCAACATGAACATGAAAAGGTTTTCTCCAGTCTGGGAAAACTAGAATAGGCGCTGTGATCATCTTTTCTTTAAGTGTGTCCAAGCTTTGTTGGCATTCCTCTGTCCATTGGAACTTCGAATCCTTTTTCAGCAATCTCTCCATAGGTGCTGTGATCTTTGCATAACCCTTGATGAATTTTCTGTAGTAACCTGTATGTCCCAATGTAGTGCGCAATTGTTTAACTGAGTTGGGCGCAGGTAAATTAGCAATGATGGCAACCTTCGCAGGATCCATCAGGAGTCCTTGTCTGCATACAATATGTCCCAACAAAATACCAAAGGGCGCACAGAATATACATTTTTTCAAGTTAAGGGAAATCTGATGCTGTCTACATTTTTCTAACATCATGCGCAGATTTGCAATATGGTTCTTTAATAGGCCAAATACAGTCCAGTCATCAAAATAGACTTCTAGAAACTTGTGAATGAATTCTTTGAAAACAGCAACAACAACTCTAGAGAAGATAGCAGGTGCGTTTTTAAGACCAAAGGGCATTACCGTATACCGGAATGAGCCCCATTCAGTTGCAAAAGTAGTCTTGTGGCGGTCGTCCGGATGGATTCTGATCTGGTGATATCCCGAGAAACCATCAGTGAAGGAGTAAGCCTCTTGTCCTCCAACATTATCAAGTACTTCATCTGTGAAAGGAGTGGGAAATGGATCGTGCGCTGATGCATCATTGAGTTTGCGCAAGTCGACACAGATTCTTATTTCACCTTTCGTTTTCTTTTCTTGGACCACCATAGGACTAATCCAATCGCTTTCCTCTACTGGCTCAATAATACCTGCTGCGAGCATCTTGTCAATTTCTTCTTTGACTTTTTCTTTATAACGCAGGTTCAACCTGTATGGGCGCTGCTTTACTGGCTTGGCGTCTGCTTTCAGAGGTATGCGCATCACTCCTAAGTCTCCTAGGATGCCTTTCATTTCTGTGAACTTGGTGGGAAAGATATCCTGGTAGTCACGTAATAATTCTGAAACATGTCCAACAGTTTCATCATCCCAATAATCTCCTATAGAAGCAAACTTTGGTTCAGCTTCTGTACCAATGTTAATCTTCTTGAGCTTGATGTGTTCTGTGATGGCAGGGATGTCAAGCTCAGGACCTTTAATATTGCGCGTCCCTTCTGATTCTGGGATGTTGATGTTGCGAGGATCGTCCTCCTCCTCTTCAGCGGTGAAGTTATAGCATTCCAGGGCATGTTCTATCTGGACAACCCAATCTGGTTGGGAATATTCTGATAAAGGGCATTCTTCAAATATCTTCTTTTTAATACACTTCAGAGCCTGATCAATACTTGGATGCTCTGATTCAAAGCTGAAGGTAAGTTGAAAACTTTTTATCATAAGAGGCTACGTGAGAGTGTCTTTCCGCAATTCTGTTTCAGTATACCAGTTCCTTGGAACTGTATCCAATGTGTGGATGAATAGGTGAACCCATTCATCTGGCGGAATATCTGACCATTGCTGAATGCATGCTTCAATGTGTGACCTGGGGTCACTCTGTCCCTCATATTTGCGCGACACTTCTGCTGTAGTGTCCTGGAATCTGCGCAGTATCAATCTGCGACAGTCTTGCCATGTGTGAATATTCTCCTTATGCGCAGCCCACCATCTTGCGGGTGTAGCGCGCAATGCTATATCTAGTGCCTGTATGCGCTGCGGTTCTGGAAGCTTTTGTTCATATTCCTGTATGAATTTAGTTACTTCGGTTAGACCATCAAAAATTGGAGTGTCAGTTAATTCTGTGCCAATCCATCGAATGGATTTAGTCATCATTGCGCAACGTCTTGCAGAAACCTCATGTAAACGATTCTGCCAGTTTTCCAATCCTGTATCTGAGTCTGATGTGCACGAGCTATCGCATCGCCAGCTGAGATGGCCGTCTGCTGTGGGGTTGACATAGTCACTGTGATTAGTAGTCATTTGGTACAAACTTTCCATGTGGCGCGCTTCCTCTTCTGCGCGAATGGGTTCTATATACCTTGGTCCTTGAATAGGATCAAGTGGTGCGATGACCCTAATCTGGTCATCCTCAAAGGTCATCTGTCTTTTCTTCAAATTAATGACATCCAAATTGTCAAATGCCCAGTCTATTCCTAAAAGTGCTGGGTATGGTCTACTATCGTCCATGATTTTGATTACTTCAAAATCTGCAGAGCTTCTAACTCCTTCAATATCAATAGGTACATTGGGTAATCTGCCCAATGGAGAGACTCGTTGCTGATTTGCGAGTCTTAGCTGGATAGGGGATTTTGTAAGCTGAGGGCTTCCCATCTGTTCCCATGTCTGCATAGTGAGAACATTGGCTTCGGAGCCCAAGTCTAACATGACTTCATCCATTTCAAATGCTCCAATCTGCGCTGTAAGCCTCATCTCTTTTCCAGTTCTAATGTGACTCCTAATCTGGTGAACAGCACATTGCGGTGTGTTCATCGAAGCAGACTGTTGGCACTGATCCAACAGGTGTTGGAGTTCTAGAGTTGCCTTTTCATTGCGCAACAATTTTAAACATTGTCGCAGGAACGCATGAACACTGCCTAGTGCATGCTCGTCGTCAGGCCTTCCAGCTGTAGTGGCCTGTTCTTGTACCAGGTTGTCTTGTCTTAGCACTTGCGATCTAATATTGTTCTGCGGGATTGTGGCAGAACTTGAAGTTCTCGGATCTGAGAAATACTCTTGAGCTTGCTTGAATGCTTCTTTTTTCTTCTGCAGGTTAAGTGGGGCTGGTTTAATATTAGCGCGGCGCACCCATTTCATCGCTTGCTTTCCCGTTCCCATCTCTTGCGCACCAGTGGTTGCTCCATTGCGTGTCACTATATTAACTGTAGGGTCTGGTTCTCTTTTTTCTGCTGCAATCAACTGAATATTTTGATTGACCTGTGGGGTCTTTGGTTGCATCTTAGCCTGTAACTGAGGGCATTCTTCAATGATATGGTCAGAAGATTTACAATACCTGCAGAGGGTTGTAGGATTTTGGCAATCCCTGGCAAAATGACCTTGTGTTCCGCAATTATAACAAGTGATCTGTCCTCTTCCACGACCAAAATTTGTTGTGCGTCCGCGTCCCCTGTAATTTCCTGCTCGGGCGTCCCGAGTTTGGTCATAAGGTGGACCTGCTGTGGGTCCTGGTGTCTCTGCTTGTACCCTATAGACATCATGCTTCCTTTCTATCATAAGATCATATGCTCTACAATTGTTCTCATCATGACCTACTGATTTACAGAAATTACAATATAGATTCTTTGGAGTTTGTACATATTTCTGAAGTAAGTGGCATTCTTGTGGTCTATGACCTCTAGTTCTACAGATTTCACACCAAGGCCCTTGTGCCTGTGGTAAAGGGTTAGGTGCTCCAGTTGCAATATAGTCTATAAAAACGGGACAATGGTCCTTTGAATGACCTTGGACTTTACATTTTGTACACCAAATTTCTTCCTTAATCTCCTTGCCTTTCTTAATATCATGCACTTGCAAGGTTAAGTTTGCTAATTGGTTCTGTAAATGCGCAACATCGTTGCTTGTTCCCGCAATAGGCGAAGCTTCTAGTTTCATAGCCATCTCTAGAGCTTGTTCCTGAGTATTGAGATTCTGTTGCATAAGAGGAAGTCTAATGTGTGGAAGCAGCGCAGCAATGAACCATTCTTTATGCTGCTGTGGTGCAAACTCGAAGCTTACTTGATCTATCAAGGCTTTGAACTTCTGGTCAAAATCCCATACTGATTCTGTAGGTAACTGTTTGATGTCTTTGAGCTCTGTTATACACTGTGATTCTGATTTAGGTTTCTTAAATTCTCTAATCATAGCATTTCTTACCTCAGCAAGCGTTCTATTCTGTGCTGCTGAGTATTTCATGAACCAAGTCAAGGCTCTTTCTCTTAGTGTAGTTGCTAACTGAACCAGTTTAACAGCATCATCATTAATTTGCTTAATTGTCCAAATAGCTTCACATAAGAACCAGTGCTGCTCAGGGTCTTCTATCCCTGTTCCTCTAAAAGTTGGTAGCTTCATGTCATCACCCATCCTTCTTGTGTTAGGTTGAGGTGAAGCTGTTGTAGTAGTGCTTCTGGGCTGGTTAAATAAAGGTGGTACAGAGGTACTGGAAGTACCGTGTGGGCTACTAGAAGGTGTTACTGCGGGGTTATACTGAGCTTTGTCTGGCTTTTGCGGTGTAAAAGGATAATAAGGGATATGAGCACTCTCTTGTCTTTCTATACGGCTTGGTCCAGGGACTTGACTATTGTCTGGGCTAGACTCAGAAGAATGTTGGTCAAGGCCTACTTTATACCGTTTTCCACTACGAGTGCAACCAATAAGTTCAGGATCGCTATCAGAATCTACGGACATTACTTGTCTATGCTATTCATCAGAAGTAATACATAGCTTTCCTTTTTCATACAGAAGCATTTTAATCCATAAGTTCAAAGAATTTAAGAACTTACCTCTGTGTACTTGGAAGAAATTCCTCTCAGCTTCACTGAAACTCTTTCTTGTATCTACTGAAAACTCGGTGATGAAGCCTTTCAATAGACTAGTCAACCAAAAGTCTACTGCGCGGGACACAGGATTGTCTATCCGCTTCACAATACTGACTAGCTCAGGCGTCCAAGCGACGGGTCGATCAATATGCACAGTAGGCCTAGAATCTGCTAACTTGGCTATCCAAGCGTGTAACTCCAGTGCAAAGGTAACAAAGAAAATTTCGTGAAGGTCAATGTAAATATACTTCTGTAACCAGTCTTCTGTTTGGATCATAGAACTTCTATTTTCTTGTTCAGCGAACTCTTTAGCCTTTAAATCAAACCAGTCTCCAATTTCTTTAGCTGTAGGATTCCAGTAACACATTTGTCAACTGAGCAAGTCTCAGTGTAACAGAACCTTTTGCTGGCTTCAGCAACGATCTCAGATGTCTTGGAAATAATAAGTCTCACAACAGTAAGTCGCAAGACAACGGAATCATTTGTTGGCTCAACAACAGGGTTCAAAGCAACGGAACCATTTGTTGGCTCCTATCTTGCGCGTCTCTGAAATAACAAGTCTCACAGTAACAAGGTCACTAGGCAATGGAACCATTTGTTGGTTCCTATCTCGCACGTCTCTGAAATAACAAGTCTCACAGTAACAAGGTCACTAGGCAACGGAACCATTTGTTGGCTCCTATCTCGCGCGTCTCTGAAATAACAAGTCTCACAGTAACAAGGTCACTAGGCAACGGAACCATTTGTTGGCTGCTTTCTTGGGCAGACCCGGGTTTTAATGAAGCGCAGCAACAAAACCCCTTGGCGCACTTGCCCTCTCGGCAACGAGCTGCGCAGCAGCTCGAGGTCTCACCCGAAGTGGCTATGGGGGGGTTAAGGAATCAGGTTTCCTTAACCTGGGTGACGCGGAGATTTCTCTTCCTTGAATGGTTCCTCAGATATCGGCGGTCGGACTTTCCCGCAGGCCGCTCGGCGCAGCTGCACGGATTCCTTCCTTGGCAGGCCTACTGCGCAGTTTCTCCTCTCTAACGCAGAAGGAAACTATTCCTTGCGTCGGCGCGCTAAATACTTCCTCTCCCTTCACATCCAGCGCAGTAACGCAGTCTTCTCTCGCAGCAGCGACCACGCGTTACTACTTCTTCGGTACTTAACACTTATAGCTAGCAAGGGACCTTTCCAACTCGCTCAAACAGTCACAAAGATAATACAGGAGTCTTGCATACACAAATAATGAACTCTAAATAGTCATCATTCACGCAAACATTATAACAAGAAGATATATGTGAAACTCATCTCCTCGAGGAAAACCACGTCCACGGGAGTTTATATTAACCAGAAAACCATAGAGTTATACAATATGCTGCGCACACAGCTGCAGCCTTAGATCTTTACAGGAAACTCCGCGCACACAGCTGGGAGCCCTTCTCTTCACTAGTCTCTTCTCTATAGAGATTACAAAGGCGCAGACGTCACACAGACTGTCTGGAAACTCAGGGATTAGCTCCTCGGCTATCCGATTCTACTCTAGTTCTACACACAGTAGAAACATACCAAAGGACAATCAACACGTGATCTATCCTCAAGAGTGTCTAACTCTTACTTGCTAACTTTCTCTCTATCTAACGTCCAACTCACTCTAGCTAACATTTATCCATTACAATTGTTCATATATATAGGTGGCCATGGCAGTCGCACCTTTACAAAACTGTGAGCCTTTCCCAACAGTGATTCCCAAAAACCCTAACCACGCACATGGCTAGGTGTACTGTAGGCGCCGCTTGCAGTCATGTCGCCGCTTCCTGCAGGCTCCATGAATTCCGGCGCAGATTGTGGGTATGGGCGATCGTCCTTCGCCTTCAATGCTCTGGTCCGTTGCTCCTCCTTGATCCGAGCAACCATAACTTCTGTACTTAGCCTTTAAATGAGGGTAGCTGAGCCCTCTACTCCATCGCCTTATTTATTATGGTAGCTGAGCCACCTTCTTTCTTCGATGACGTGCGCGCGAGCTCCGCGATTTCCGGTCCATAATCTTTACTGAGCTTGTCCATCTGGCACCGTACTGCGCACCGTCTCCTTCTTGCCCAAAACTTAGTGCTTGTTCCAAAATTAGCACTTTCCTTTCATACTTGTGTCTTTTCCCCAAAATTCGCAGCTTTACCGCAGCTACGACCTAGGCTCCAACACATCTTCATGCATTGACTCGTCAAAACCTACGATATAAAATTCGCAGAAATAGTTCAGAACATCTTATCGCGGATCCATACAACATTGCCAAAAACATAGGAAAACATTACAGAGTTCATCCGCTCATCTATCGATCACTTATCATCTCATACTAGGATCGGATCGAATTATGCCCTTAGGCTTACATTCATATTCTTATTTATAGCCAACTATGGCGGTTACAAAATGGTCCAAATGATCCTTTCTAACAAACTAAACTAATCTTGTGCTTCCTCATTCTCCGTGAATGGTACTTTCTTCCGCGGATGGTCCTTCTTCGTTGTTGTCGGCTTCCACACTTCATGCGGACTAACCCCATGCCAACACTGCGTAGTCAATTCTAAATTAACTACGCAGTAAATATTTCTTTTATTTCGCTTTGGAACTTTGATGGAAACCCCAAATTTTACTTCACCAAAGACTTTCACTTCGTCGAGCATTTACTTTGCGAATATTAACTTCGTAGAACTTCATCTTCGCACAACTTGACTTCGCATAAATTTACTTCGCACTTATGCGAAGTTCCTAACTTCGCGAACTTCTTGACTTTTTCGATGCAAAGCTTCTCACTTCGCGAAACACTTAAACAAAATTTATATTCAAATATTCCTTGCTAAGACATAAGAACCAAAACATTTAAGTGAAGCTTACGTTGAAGTTACTCCGGGTTAAAACATAACTTTTACCACCGTGAAATATTTGGAAATCTTGATTTCTTTTACAGATAGTAAATGTAAACAACATTTACACAAGTAAATTTGGAGAATATGTGTGACATGCAGTATTCAACATTCTTGAGAATGAATACATAATACTATAGACTTATATATATTACCGCAGTAAAACAGGGCAACTTGGCCGCATTACACAGAGATGAGATTTTACTTTGATCTTTCATTTCTTACAGAGCTTGGGCTCTCAAACACATCGCATACATATTCTTCTTTTCCTTTCTTTCCCACATCTCTCTCTCTAATCCTCTGTGAGTGATTTTCATTTATACACAAACTTGGTTTCGCTTCACCTAGAAGCTACAGAGATACATTAAAGACTGTAATTAATTTCTACCTAAGAATTTTTTACTTGTGGAATGCAAACGTGGCTGAATAAATACAAGGAAGTGTGCACGAAGCCTTAAGACAAACTGGTTGACTGTATGACATCTCTGTAACTTTACGGACTAAGAAAAAGACTGACTGAGTGACTGAGAGAGCCGGCGTGAACTAGATGCGCAATCAGTTTGTAATTACATTTTTCCAACAACCCCCCTTAATTATGAGGAGATGGGGATCATTAAACAAAAATAAAATATTACAAAATATTTCAGAACTAAAACATGCTCTATGCATGACGAAGTTCACTCTGACAGTTACGCACACAGCACAGGTTACAAGTGTTATACTAGCGCTACACCTCCCATCGCATCAACGCGGAAGGCCAGTGTATTACCCGCGCTACAAGTGCACCTATTTTGTATTAACACACACGTTCTACACGGAAGAGTGTGGTTTAGCCTCTCTACTGTTATTTATTTGTGTTTTATCTGCATAGCTTAGTTTGGAATTCCAAATACTTCTCACTAGTGAACTTAAATTAAGGCTAATTCGCATAATTACTTAATTTTTTAGTAATTAGTTCACCTAGACTAAGATTAGTTAGTAAAGAGTTCATCTCTCTTGAAAATTACCTAGGTAACCAACTTTGAGGCTTCCAACGAGCCCCATTGTTGTCAATAGTTTTCAAGACCAGTTCTTGTTTATGCACCAACTGACAAGTTTTTAGTAGTATAGCTAGTGTAGAATACACTTTTTGCACACAAGCAAGGACCTAAATACCCTTGTCTCCAAAAGTATGCTCTTCACCTCGCACTTCATGTGAGTTTGGTGAATCAAAAAAGGGTGAGAAGTGTTAAATAGCTCCATTGCACACTTAGTTAGAATATTTTATTTGCAAAGGATCATTAGCATCTTTTAGACACTACAGAATTTGAACCCAAAATCCGACGACATCCCACGAAAAGGACTGTGTCGTCGGATTTCACATTCAAAATTATGAAATTTGATGATTTTTTTAAAAATTGATAGAAGGGTCCGTCGGATATCCGATGGCCCGTGGATATCCGACGAGCTCTGACGAATAGTGACCAGTTTTGTTAGATAGTTGACCAAATATTAAGCCTAAAAATGTCGGATATCCGACCATATATTATGGTCCTGGCTGTCGAATTACATCATATAAGTGTTGGATTTATTATTTGTTTTTTATTACTTGGTTTTATTTTGAGGGTAAGAACATTGGCTTATAATTAATTCATTTTATTGCAAAAGGTCTTCAAAATATGAGCTAACCTAGCCCTAAACTTTTTATAAAGTTCTTGTGCATATGTTATAAGGAAAAATCAACATAGCACATTCCGACAGCGCAATTATTGAATTTTGCATACGCTAGCCCTGCCGGAATCTCGAAATTATTGCAAAAGGTCGTTAGCCCACATCCAGTTCAGCACATTCTTTCTAATGAATGAGGACCCTGAGGAATCTGTCCGCCATATTATAGCAAGTGGCAATTTATAATTTCAGCACTTATGATTCAAGTATAAGGGGAAGCCACGTACTTCTCAAACTCATAGAGCTATCAAAGATTTCTACCATAGTAAGTGTGTTATCAGGTTATCAGGTTATCAAACACAGCAAGCATGGGAAGGAGTGGCAAACTCTATAGATTGTAGCCAGAAAACATTGAATGGGATAAAGAGTTCCCGGAATGTGCATAACTGTTTAGGAAAGCCGGGTGGTTCCAAATTTTTGAGAAGATTTCAGGTTGTAATTCAAAGGTTACTAATGCTTTTGCTCAGAAATGCTCAGGATACCGTGTTATCTTCAACACTTTAAATTTTGATTTTACAGAAGAGTTAATTGCTGAGGCCACTAGTATAGAAATTGAAGGGGAGCGTTGGTTCAAGAAGATCCCATTTGAGTTCAATCCAAGTCTGTTCCTATTGCCAGGTTTCGAGTCTCTTGACTGGAATAAGGGTATCCATCTAAGTAATATAAAACCAGAATGGAGGGAGGTCGTTGGCATCGTGCAAAGCTATATCACATGCGAGGGTAGGTTTGCATCTGTTTACAAATACCATGTCAAATTTTTATTACATTTGAGTGATCAATAAAAAATGAACCCCCCCTTCTATCTATTAAGAAGTATCCATAAAATGTTGAATAGGGTTAAAGGCCATGCATATCATACGAACCAGTCTCTTTTCCACCATAGTTTGGTCAAATTAATTGTTTTAGCAGAGCTGGAGAAAATAAATCGTAGTTGGCAGCATTTTTTGTTATGGTCAGGGTTTGAATAAGAAAACAATGAACCTGAAGTAAAGTTCCTGTCAAGAAAGCAAGTTGGATTTATAAACAGGTTTAAAAGAAGCATTGTTGAAGAGGTGCATAAAACTGAAGATGGTGATGTATTGGAGAAGATTGTAAAGTCAATTGATGCAGAACAAAGACAACTATTAATGGATAAGCAGCAAGAGTGTACCCTTGGAGACCATACTCTTGTGCTTGATGCTCCTGTGCTGGAAGGAGACAGTCTTGTTGAAATGTGTATTTCTGTTGCTAATAATGAAGAAAGCATTGATTTAGTTGCATAAAGGAAGAAATGTACCTCTGAAGAACATACTCTTGTGCTTCATACTCCTTCTATGAGTGAAAAAGAAGACATTAAAATAGGTATTGTTCATCTTCCCGATTTCAAAGTAGATGTTAAATCTATAGTGGATCCTGAAAAGCCTAGATGGAGACCTAAAACTAGAGAAACTAACAAATTAAGATTGAATGTAATGAGAGAATCTTGAATCCTAAATTGGGTAGATAACAGGTTACCATTATTCAGGATTCCTCGAGTGAGGAAGATTTCAGCAATGGAAAATTAAATTTGAGGTTGCAACAACTTGTTAAGAACGGAGGAAAGGAAGATCTAGATTCTACAAAGCCAGTGAGAAAGTATGATGAAGTTGTAGAAGAAGAAAATGTTCCAAGTCTTGAATTAGAAATGAGCTCGGAACTTCTCCATTCAAATGCAGTAGTTAAGGAATCAGGTGAGACTTATAAAGCACAAGAAGATTTGCTTATTGAAAATATAGCCTTTCCAGTAGGTTCAAATGAAGATCCAATACTTTAAGGAGAAATTGAAATGAATTCCGAAGTTGAAAATCTCAAAGGATCATTACAACAACATAAAAGACAGATTGGATTTCTAAATGAAACAAATGAAAGGCTTGTACTTGAAAATAAGAGACTTAGGGAAGATCTTGAAGATGTCAATGGTCATTATCAAGAGGTTATTACAGTTTCTAAAGCGGTTTTGAAAAGAAAAAGGAATGCAGAGGGACAAATTGAGGAGCTAACAAAACACATTGAAGACCTAAGCAAGCAGTAAAAGGAGTTGTCAAGCAAGGTTCATGTCATGGAAGCAGAGCAGGATCGCCTTTCCAAAATGTCACAAGCACTGGATGGAGCAACCCTTTTGGCAGAAGTAGCGAAAGAGTTATGATTGCCACATATGCATACAACTGTCCCACATAGTTCATATCACATTTTTGTTGATAAGTGTAAAGTCCTATTTTTAGTAATTAGTTGTTATACTTTAAGAGACTCCTTTTTTGTATATAATTCCTGAACAGTTTCGAAGCCTAAGAAAATGGATCTCAAACCAATTTACTTTTGATATTTTGTAATTATAAGAGAAGGAAGAATATATAGTAGAGGGGTTGGATTTTGGTATTGGAAAGGATTGGAGCTTGCAAGCTGATGTAACTAGTCTCATATGCTGAACTCTCAGTGAGTAATTTTGCAGACTGAATGTTTTGAAATGAAATTATAATATATGGCATACTATTACCCTTATGTTTTGGTTGTAGTTTCTGATCTGTTTGATCACCCTGTTTAGAATTTCATGTTTTGATAAAAGTTTTTATCATAAGATGCTTTTGAACCTGTGGACTCAAGCTAATGCTTTTTGATCTTGAAATTTGTGATGGTTTATGTCATTATTTTTATTTTGAATATTCAGTTTCTTCAAAGTTAATTATTGATTAGTTTTTGTATGTTATTCGTATTTCCTTGCACCTTTCCATGCTTGGTTCCTACATCATTTACAGAAAAACAAAACATCATTTTGGTCTTTATACTGGATTGCTCTAGCTTGTATCTCTTTGTAGTCTACATACAATTTCTAGGACAAACATTCATCATCATCTTCATCATCATCTTCTTCATCATCATCATCTTCTTTATCATCTTCGTCATCATCTTCATCATCATAGTTGTCGTCATCATCACCATCATCTCCTAGTATGTATATAGCCTTAATAAAAATTTACTTGAATCAAAATAATATTAATGTTGGCTCTTCAAGTGGAGAATATTTTAATATCGGACAACCTTAGTTTATGTATGTATAATGTTTCCCTATTTATGATAATCCTAAAAGAATGTTTCACATGGAACAACACCTTGTTGCGTAAAATGTTGTTTATATGCAACAAGAATCATCATCTTTGTAATCATCATCATCATCATCATCATCATCATCACATCTTTGTAATCAATGTTGTCGTCAACCTTCTACTACATACCTACCTTTCTACTAGCTGATATGTTCGTTGTTCCTATAACATCTTCGTCGAAACGTTTTGGAAACTTGGGGTTTAGGGAATAGGGGCCATGATGTTGAGAAATATTGGTCTGATGATGTAGCTAGAATAGGAATCGAGTGGACTAGGCCAAGAACTACTTGGATAAACTCACTCACAACATTCAGAAGATGATTGTCCAAGAGATTAACTATGTTATTGATTAGACCATCTAATGGGTCAATCAAAACTAGCATGCCAAGCCCCATGATTTTGGTGGAAACAAGAAGGCACTAGATGCCATTTCATATTTAAATAATGATTTAGTATTCTATATGGAGGAAAAAAATTAAATAAGAGAAAAAAACAAACACAAGAAATAAATTATGAATCTTGTGCAATTTATCAAGTTGTATATGAATATGCTAAATTTAGATCTATATACTTAGGCATGGCCAATCAGTAAGCTATTTGGATTGGCCTCTAAGAGTGCCTTAACCCCTAACCGCTCACCCATTGAAACCTATCCCACTAACCACTAGCCACTTACCACTAATGTACTATTTGATTATCTAACACTAACACACTATCCCACTCACTCATTAACTATTATGATCACTAACACACTATCCCAATCACTCCTTAACCATTATGACCCATATCACACTAACCCCCTTACCAAAATGAACCCTAATACACTATAATATCGAACCATAGTTTTGTCCCTATACACCAACCTCCCAATACACTATATGACCATTTAACCCATCTAACCCCTAATAAATTGATCCCCTAACCACTAACTACTAACAATTGTGGCCCCTTAACACACTATGACCCTTAATGCACTAAATCCCCAATACTATAACCTCTAACACAATTTAAAATTTAAAATTAAATTAAATTTTAAAAAAAGTAAACAAAAATAAATAAACAAACAAAACTTAAAAAAAAAACCATACAAATTTGAAAAGTAGCTCCCGACTTGCCCATTTGTCCCTTGCTGCGTCATTGGAGAAGCTGAAATACTCATTGGAGAGATGACTGAGAGCGTGATAGTGTTGACAGTGGTGCCCTCGTGGATAGCCTGGTCAACCCCTTTGTTCCTTGATTTATCTCCTACTACACTGCTAGAGAGGTCTGAAATCCTCATCGGAGAACTAGACAGAGACATAAGTTGATAGTGACAGTCTTTCCTCGTGGAGAACCATGGTAAGTTTTCACCTTACTCTACATCTACAAATTGTATATGGTTAAAGCACTTGTGGTATTTTTTAAATATATGGGCTTAGGTTTTAGGATGGAACAAGGAGCATCAAACATTTGTGTAGGAGTAGGCACCATTGAGCTCGATAGGGTTAGAAAACATGCCAAATGAAAACCCGGTTCCACTGTTTATTTTCTCTGTAGGTACCTATGCATATATATAAGTCTCGTCCCACCGGAAAATTGGGAAAAAAATAACCCATAAGCTTTGTATAACTTGTTTTAAAAAGTGAATGATGAATGCCAGCAACTAGATAAACTCCTCTCACATGAGGTGAATTGAGTCTATGGCTTCATATTCATTTCACATGTCTCCAAGTGCTCGATTGGAACTCTAAGCGGGGATTCCCCAAAGGCTGCTCCTAGTCCGTGTCAATTAAATCCAGACCATAGATGCCAAAACGAGCTCCAAGAAAGCTACTCGCTACAACAGCTACATCAAATGATTTGGTGGGTTGAGTATACAACCCTAAGTGTTGTGTTAGGAGTAGGCACCGTTGAGCTCGCTAGGGTTAGAAAATATGCCAAATGAAAACCTGTTTCCACTGTTTATTTTCTCTGTAGGTACCTCTGTATATATATAGGTCTCGTCCCATTGAAAAATTGGGGAAAAAATAACCCACAAGCTTTGTATAACCTGTTTTAAAAAGTTAATGATGAATGCCGGAAACTAGATAAACTCCTCTGACATGAGGTGAATTGAGTTCATATTCATTTCACATGTCTCCAAGTGCTCCATGGGAACTCTAAGCAGGGGTTCCCCAATGGATGCTCTTAGTTTGTGTAAATTAAATCCGGACCATAGCTACCAGAACGAGCTCCAAGAAAGCTACTCGCTAGAATAGCTGCATCAAATGATTTGGTGGGTTGAGTATACAACCCTAAGTGTTGTGTTAGGAGTAGGTGATCCAAGTTGTGGAAGGAAAAGAGACTTGGAATGTGATCCTTCATAAACATATTAGGCAAGGGGTTCCATTGGTAAAGAAAATTACAACAAGCCATTTTTGTTTATATTATCTTGGTGATCCCATGCCAAGTAAAAAATATAAGCACTTATCTTTTACAGAGTATTTGGAGGGGATTAGAACTTAAACTCTTCCTAACATGAAAATAAGCCTCTCTCAAAATGAGTTGTCTTTCAATGGTCATTGCTTGTGGTGACCAGCTTTGATTCTTTATGTAGGTAATTAATTTGCCAAATCATCTTGATTCTTGGCCTTAAGGATATTTTGGTGATACATTCACTCGACCAATAATATATTTGATGGCCCATTGAGGGATTGAATCCCATGGGCTAAGATAAAAAGGAAGTTTTGTTGGCTAATGCTAATAATATTACACATCCATGAATATTTAGTGTTAAAAATTGAACTTCTAGCACCTCATGCATGATGGTGATATTGGAAATGGGGTTCAACCAGTACTCTTCTCAAATGCAAGCTAGTCACGGGATACAAATGAATATATAGTAATCTTGTGATTGAATATTGTTTGAAAATTATTAAGGCAAAAATTCAAGCAAAAGACATGGTTGTTTCACTTTAACCAATTTTTTTTGTCTAGATTTTAGTGGTGGGAGTTCTCCTTTTGGATAAAATTCTCACATACTTGGGAGTGCAAAACCTACGTTGTCCACAATGTGGTCATGCATAAACTTTGGAGCACATTTTATTCTGAGTAGGTGATCCATAAGTAGTGTTTCCATAACCACACCATATAGAACAAGTGGATCAACTATAACCAATTGATCCTCCTCCTAAGACTTAACATGAGATTGTTAAGTCTAGTTAGATTATAGTTGTTGTTAGTGCTATGTTAGATTGGTTATAGTTGGTTATATACACTAATACCAAAATCTGACATTGTTAACTATGTCACTATTGCAATAGCCATCACTTCAAAACATATTTGAATTGCTCAAAGCTGTGCAAAGTATCTCAATTCAAAATGAAAATCCATCTTGTAAATTCAATATGATTCCTCCCCCCGTGCATAAAGGAAATTGGGGATCTATGTTGGCTCCTCCTCTTGGAAACAATGTTGGGGTGATAGTCCTATTGGTTGATGTATTGATTCCAATCTTTCCCTTCATCCAAAAGATGCATGTGTTATTGTCCCCCTCCCTGGTGGTTCATGTGTTGATTCCAATCTTTCCCTTCATCCAAAATATGCATGTGTTATTGTCCCCCTTCCACTAATTGATCCACTTGTTCTATATAGTTGGTTATATTAAAATTTAAATTCAGCGCACCAAGCTGTTTTTCTACAATAAACAACTATATTCCTTTTTTGGAGATCTCCCAAATTTGCAAAAAAAGGTGGTTTTGGAGTTGGATTACACAAAAACTGTGGTGAGATACTTAGACATCTCTCAAATAGGTGTAAGGAGATGAAGGGATTTGGCTCACAATGTAGAAGAAAAATGGGAAAGGGAACCTTTCATACTCTAGGATTTATTGACAAATCCATCTATTACTTTTTTTGGTGATTATATTTTGTTCTAATGACAAAAACTTTGAAGTTTATTGATTGTTGTGAATAACTATCTCTAACTAATTAGAAAATGCTCATATTAGAGGGAGAATAAACCCAAGTGGGATACACATCATTTATTCATTTATATTATCTCTCATACTATCTTACCCTAGATATAAATGACTTTGGATTAGTCCTACCTTATCGCCTAATCCAAACTATCTCAGCTCTCCCATAATCTACCTCCTAGCATACTAAGCCTTCCCTTTCACTCAACTTTACCACAAATCTAGCCTATTTTCCACACACTTGACTACTATTACAATCCTAATCTTCCATAAATCTACCCTAATCTATCCTAACTAACCCTTAGACAGTCTCTTCTAAAACTTGGCTTGTCCCGATTACCCCTTCTACTACCTAGGCTTGACTTGAAGGGTCATCTTACTTGCTAGTCTGAGTAATTATAGTCCTAGTCTACTTACAAAAGTCCTCTAACAGTCTCAGCCTATACTATCCTACCCTAGATGTATTCCACTAACCTAACAAATGTTCATTTATTAACCCTTTCCACTATCAAACACATACATTGATAAACTTGTTGGGATTCTTACTATCATTTTCTAAAATCAAATCAAGATTTGATACAAGTATAACTTGTTGTTGTTGCAAAATTTTACAGTCATAAGGTGACCATATTCCATCCTCTTCAACAGTTAGAACCAATCCACAACAAATTAGTTTACTGCTAGTGGTTTCTAATATATCAGTCATCTACTTGTTGGATTAGATATTGGTTGGTCTCTAACTTTTATCCATATTCAACACATATACATTAATACCAAAATCTAACATTGTTAACTATGTCACTAACTTTTATCCATATTCAACACATATACACTAATACCAAAATAGAACATTGTTAACTATGTCATTAACTTTGAAGATAGGTTATTTACCTATGTAAATATCATATCGTTGTAAGGCCAATTCACATGTGTATCATTGATTTGTTTGATCACTTATAAAGAGTTAAACCTACATATGATTGTTGTTTTTTTGTAATTAGAGTAAATATAATTGATTTCATAGGAAGAAACTTTCAAATATGAAACCGCTTCCACCTTATCCATTGTATGTGCACTCTAATTTCAACATTAAAACTCTGTCATTTCTAAATTCTGATCATGAACTTCTATTGTAACATCCCCTTCCATCAGCAAATGCAGGGAAGAAAACATTAACAACACACTGGGCTTTTGGAAGAATTAGCCCCAATATTTTTACTCATAAAATTCATAAGAATTAAAAACTTCTGTGTGCAGATTCGAACTTCAATAAAACACAGCGGAATTAAACATAACAACACACAGAAGCACAAACATAAGATGATTCCATATGCAGGGATTCAATCCCATTCTTATGCTATGCACAGACTTCATTACAATATCAATCTCATGAATAAATAACATTCAGATTTAGCGCATTGTAGAACACAGAATATATATATAAATTAAAATCACAGAGAGCACTTATCTTGCAACGCAATGCCCAACGACTGGCTACGTGAGAGCAACGTTCCACCCAACCATAGATCTCTGTCCAACCTATATTCTTTCAGCTGAGAGATCACCCCCAATCTAGGCTGTGTATCCACTAAGGAGGAACTAGATGGCTCACTCACAGTCAGGGTTTCACTCAAACAGCCATGCTAAGCCAACACACAGTTGGGTTTTTCAAGCATGTAATAGGAGATGGAGGAGGATGCTAGCCCACTGAGCTCAATCCCAGAGCCACATACACTTCAAGCTGGACTCAGCAATCCCATCCTTTGTTCATACATCCACTCTTGGATTTCTCACATCTCTGTCACAAATAACCCCAAATCTGTCACTGATTTTCTGGGCAGTTAATACTGGGTTTTCCCATGGATTTTGGGGTATCTATTGCTCCCAAATTCACCCTAAGGATCATACCAATGGATCCCCCATTGGATTTCACTGTCCAATACCCCTTCTGGGCGTTTTTGGCTTCCCAAAACGTGGGTTCTCTCACAGTTGCGATTTCTGGTTTTGCTCCCTGCTGGGAACTCGTTTTTGGATGGAAAATGATGATAGATCCTTCCACCATGGAATGGGGATGAGGAAGAAGCAACTTCCAAGAGGTAGAGTGACTTGTGGCACAAGTAAAAAGAGCCCATACCTACCCATACGAATTTCAGGGCTGCCCATGCTCCATTGAAGCCATGGGCTGAAATCTCAACCACTGCCTTACAACAGGCATAAATGTCATCTAGAGAAGTCAATGGGTTCTCATAATGACATATGGCAGCCTAGGTTTTAGCCCCATAGCCCCCTCACCACTCCATAGTGGATACACGTGGCCCCTTCTCATTCGTTGCCTCCATAGCCAGTCTTGGAATTTTATTGCATGATGTTTATTTACATCCTATTACAATTTCCATGGCTTAAGAGCACATGGGAATCAAATATGTTGGTTAAAATTATTGATATTTAATTCACCTCAATTTAATTTATCAACCGGAGAATCGTAGACTTTGAGCTGCTACACTATATGTGCGGGTAAAGTAGCCTCAATGCTCATTCCTCGAGAAACCCTAATCTACTTACAACAAAATGAAGCTAACACTAAATGACCAATGCCAAGGATAACTAGATCTGTACCATAGAAAAGGAAACTAATTTACTAATTCCTATCTCACTGTTGAACTCAAAAATAACCAACAAGGAATTTCCAAATTGCAATTCTATGATTTTTAAAACAAAACACCCTGCTAGAGAAATAAACACAATCTTAGGCTACAGCAGTCTTTAAGGCAACTAATAATCTCTACAGCAATCTAAGTTATTGTAACTACAATCTATATAAAAATAATCAACCTGTTACCAACCAACGCATATGCTTAATTGATCTTGTTTCCTAGCTGCACTCCAAATATAATGTTTAAATCCACACAAGTATTTCCAAATTTGAGATAAACCTATGCCTTTAGATTTAAGTTGTCAATACATACAGTCTATCAAAGGAGAGCTTGACTGTTTAGTGAAATCCCAACATACTCTGTTCATAATTTGTGCATATAAATGCACATGAAGAAACACCAAAACTATCCAAGTTCTACTCATCAAATAAAGATTAGAACTGTGTAATAAACAGTCACTGGTTTGGTTTAGATTGTAAAGCTGATTCAAAGGAACAGGGTTATAGACAAGGACTCCTTCCAAAAACTCGTTCAAATACAACTTCAGTTTCTACTCAACCCTTCATCCAAAAAGAGATAAACCTTAAATGCTTTATGATCACAACCTTCAAGCCCTCGACTCATTTGCAAATGATGCTCAAATCTTGCAAATTCGACAGTAAAAGGACAGGCTGTTTATAAGCTACTCTCATGCTGCAACACAAAGGTTTTAATATATAGAATCAAATTCATAATTCATGTACCAATATTACGCCACACACTGGAGATTAAAGGAAAGATTTAAATCCAAACCATTCCTGAATTCATTTTACAGTCCTATGAATAAAACAAGTTCAAAACCATTCCTGTAGCTATTATTATAACACCGTATGCTGGTAAAAATGGAAATATAACACTCAATCTATTCGTAACCATTCATAGAATCGAATCTACCATAACCTATATCAAGTTCATCACACGATTTATGCATACCCTAGTTTTAAACAACAGTTTATCCTAAAAACCAGATGAAGTCTTAAATTCAAACCGTTAACAAGCTCAATCCATTATTATTAACTGTAAATGCTATTAACTAATAATAACAGTCACACCTTCTATTGCAATCCAGTGATGAGCAAACCATTTATATTCTGAAAAGAAATGTGAAATGATAAAAACGCCAATCTACTGCAAACCACACACTACTGGAATATCACGATTTGGTGTTGAAGGTGGGCCCTGCCCTCAACGCCTCACACACTTAAATCACAGATTTGATGAAAACACACACTGAATCGTATTGATAAAATGAAGTTTGTACAAATCTCCCTACTTAGGGTTTCCACAGTTGCTTTTATACTGAATTATACAGAGTGAAATCGCCCTGGAAACAAGGGTCGATATGAATAACAACCCTCAGATATCTCAGTAACTCTGAGCCAAAAATGGAATCTCAGATCCCAGAATATAGACATATCATTAAGGAGAAAATAACAACAACCCTTGATCAAAGATCATGCTTAAAATAGCAGTGGAGTAATCCTCAAAAGCATCTGAAAGATGATATGGATCCAGGAAAAACGCCCCCATTGTAGATCGAATCCCCGATCTCTTCATAAACCTCCTTTGAACGCTGGGCCAGGTAACCAAACGAACCCTGTATAAAAGAGAAACCAATCTTATTATTACCATATGGTTTAATGAAACCTAAAACCCAAAACATATGCATAAAACAAGAAAATACAATAAACAAATAATTAAAATCACTTACCATAGCTTTAGCAGTGTTAACCTCCAAAAAGACACATAAAACTGATTATTATTGGATTCCATTAAGACTTTAAATGCTAGAAAACAGTACACTGAATGGGCAAAAATAGAGGACCAACATCTCCCCCAGACTGAAGGTCTTGCATGTCCCAATGCAAGGAAATTCAGATAGACAAAATTTAAATCTTCAAAGTGGACTGTCAATCCTTGGACCCAACTCCAGAGACTGAAGCTGAGGTATTAAACAGGACTTGCACCTGAGGAGGAGAGGGGGCAGAGTGTTGCTGTATGCTAACCAACTGTTCAAACTGTTTGTCCTTCTTCTTTAACTGTTTTCGAAGGCTGTGATTTGTCCCTTTAACTTCATCAACCAGGGTTTGCAAGGACACTATTCTAGCCTTTAAAATGGCATTTTCTTGTTTGACAACCCGATCCAACCTCACATATTCTTGCAGCTTCCTTTTCAATTTGATATTCTTTTGCCTAAAATAGTCAATCCCCTGTGTTGAATCCTCTGAACCAGATCTGGAAAGTGATGCCCTGACAGATTTTAAACTCGATTTGGAAGAGGATACTTTGACAGATTTCAAGCTCGACTTTGAAGGAGATCCTTTGGTAAATTTCAGACTCGATTTTGCAGGGGATACTGGCAGCAAGGGTTCACTGACAGGATTCGACGATGCAGAATGATGAGGAGAACCAGGAGCATCGGAGTTAGCATGGGTAGAGGAAGCATCGGATGATGACAACTCAACTTGAACAGGTTCTTTACCCTTAGATCCCTTTCTCCCCTCTTTAGCGGCCATGCTGCGAGTAAAACGTCTATTTGGAAAAACAAACAAATTTTCCTGCTCCTTATCCCCCCCAGACCGAGAGCTAACACACTTCCTTTTAGAGATTGGGGACTTCTTAGCATATAATGGAGCAGTTTTCTTGCAGCTATTAACAACGGGTTCCTGAGGGCAATCATCTTGAGGAACTGAATTGTTTGTGGAGGAAGCTTTCTCCATTAGATCAGGAATACCAGGCTCACCTGATTCATTCCTCAATGGTGACTAAAGATGAGGGTTAGAGAGTTCATACACAAACTGTTCCCATCCCCGACCTTGCTTCTTTAACTCAGCTAAAACGAGCATTTTAATAAGCCCATGATGGTAAAGACTATGAGTTGGATGCTCTAAGTTCTTCCTCACTTGCGAAGCCATCTTACTCAAACTTTCCCAAAAATAAAATGGGAAGTTCAGAAGCTTACCAAACTCGAAGTGAGCTAGAAGGCGAAAATGACAGGATTTGTAGGTGGAGAATCGACCTTCACAGGTAATTAGCTTGGTGATGATCATCAAGGAATTATGAAATTCTTCTCTGACCCACAGCTTGGAGAAACCCTTCTCACCCTTCACAGCCAAATATTCTGGTTTGAAAACACAGTCATATTCTTTTCGTGGCAACCGAAAATTCTTAAACCATCTATCACCGGTGCGTGGAAGTCCCGTGGCAACTGAAATGGACTCCTCTGTCACTGCAAACTCCAGGTCCCCCACTCTAGCAGTATGCCCATCGAAACTCAGGGCGAATTGTAAAGAGACAGCGTCATCGTGGCCCTGTAAATTAGTTAAAAATGCATGCCATCCAGCCCGAGTAAACATATCCTTGCATGCAACGAACTCAGGGATGGCTAATAGCTGCTCATACGCAGAGGGTTCATGTCGGTTGAGCATGGTGGAGACATGAAGATGGCGAATTCGCAGAGAATTAGCAGAGAATTCAGACAGACAATTCGCAGGCAATGACAATGGTAAGGATAGAGATTGTAAAAACCTGAATGAACATGGTAAAAAAATGATAGGAAGTGAGGGTAATGAAGACAAGCATCGTGACAAGAGAAAATCATTACAAGCGGTGGCACATACTGCCCACTTCGCAGGGAATGATAACCATAATGTAACACATTTTAAACTAAACTTAATCTCATAACACGTAAGAACCCCAATTATAATAGAACAAGGTTATAATTCATTTTATCAAAGGTTGCCAATAATAGGGGATGAAATATTATCAAAGGTATTTAAGGTAGTTCATAACTCGTCGAATTTCATATAATGGCATAAATATTTAATTATAATCCTTATTAATAATTAAGATTTAGCCAATCGTACGCCTTTCCTTACCTCCATCAACGTCCATTACCATATACATGCCAATTTCCCCAAGATAACTTCCAGCACTCCTTACGGCACTCAATCCGGCACTTTAACAAATACAGCAATGCTTTTAGGCTGATAACGATGCACAACAATTTACCAGTATAAAGGTAAGTACCAGCATCTGGAGCAGCTGCTAGGCTATGAATAGTAGTGTAAAACCATTAATCTCTCAAATAAACATCACTTGGATGAGTTCATAAGCAAATAGACTGGATTAAAAGATTCGTTGGACCCTCAACAGTTTTTATGGCATGATTTCCTTATTGTAACGTTGCTGCTATATCTAACCACACAGGAAACTCAATTGTGCCATGAAGCCATCTTTTATTGAAAATACAAATAACAATAAAAAATGCAGACTTCAATCAATCACTCATAACTCAATAATCAGAAATGCAAGCTTCATCAATCACTCATAACTTAAACAATCAAAAATTCAGACTTCATCCTTGTTATCCATACAGAACTTTTTCCACCAGGACATATGCCACAGGACAAGGAAAATAGCAGCAGAAGCTAATGGGGTACTGGTCCATTTTGACTCAGCTTCACACAGGATAATTTGAGTAGTAGAACAAATAGTACTACATTTCTCAGCTATGTTTTAGGCATCAAACATAAACCTTTTTTTTTTTTTTTTTTGGAATCAGGTAACCCAAAATGCAGAACAGTTGGAGATGATTATCAACTGGCTATCATTTTATTTTTTAATGAATTTAATAAATTTTAATTAACCATCCTCATGGCTTCTCTTTTACCTTCACATAGGTACGTTGTTCATATAGACAAGTATAGATGAGGCTGTTAAAGAAGATATTAAAGTCAGAACCCACTGCCAGCAAGCCTGGTCAGTACTCCGGTGGGGTAACTATAACATCTTAAGAAGCTTCTTCCCCAGACAGATGCCCCATTGCCAATAGGCCTGTTCAGAACCCTGATGGGTTTGCCTGTTCATACCACAGGTTGGTACCCGCTGCCAGCAGACCTGTTCAGTATCCCGGCAGGTGAACCTCTTACACCCTTTTTCTATCAGAGGCTCTTGTCCCAATTTCATCTTAAAGATAAAATTTATGATTTGCTCAAGCATAGATGAGTGGGGGAGCTGCTCTGAAAACCATCTAGGAGTGGGATGGTACCAGAATTGGAAGAGTATTCTTTGTATATGCCTGTAAAGATTTGCCCATATGAACAACTAACCTTCGTAACTGTAGAAAGTGAAAGTCATAAAGTGGCTAAAGACAGTATATATATGTGTGTTTAATATTATAACAGCCAAGAGATAATAACCCCCAAACTGCTCGATCTTGAACACCTTTTTAACATGATGCCTATCTTAAGAATAACTTCATGCCCATAGCTGTAACTAACATCAATTCCCACTCTTTATCTAGTGTGAAACCAGATCAAATGGTCCTAGCAGCCCATAGGTTCATAAGCAGAAAATATTTGGGAAGCTTAAAGCATTAATGTAGGCAATGCCTGGTGGGCAAGTACTCTTATGAATAGCCAAAACGGTTCTGAAAAATCTGACACCAAATGCAGACATTCCAATAAATCAGTGAAACTCAGAAATTGACCCAAATTTACACAGTCCTTAAAAATGTTTTGCAAAAATAGGAAAATAGAGTAGTGATAAAACACCTCCCTTAGGTTTCAAAACATTCTGAGTCTTACTGAAAAGAATATCTGCACCCTTTCGAAAAGAAAAAAAAAACAAATCCCTGTACATATGTACAAAAAACAATTCCATTGAAGATTACTGAGAGAGAGTAGGAGATGAAGAAGTCTTTTCCTCACCTACCAGTTCTAGTTCAGACTGCTGACTCATGTTATGGATGAACTCTTGCTTAGAGAGAGGTTTATGATATACCTTTAACCGATGTCCATTCACTACAAAGGCAGTTTGTTCTTCATCTATTGTTTTTATTTTGACAGAACCATTATCAAAAACAGTCACAATTTCATATGGCCCCATCCATCTAGTGGTAAGCTTACCTTTGAAATGTTTGAATCGTGAGTCAAATAACAGAGCCCAATCACCTTCTTCAAAAGTCTTCTTCTTCAAAAATTTATCATGCCACTTAGTCCGCTGATTCTGTATCAACACAGTTTGTTGGACAACATCTTGTCTAATTTCATCAAGTTCATTTAATTGCATCAGCCTCTGCTCCTGGGCTTCATCTAAATTTAGGCTCAGTTGTGCAGCAGTACGAAAAGTTTTCACCTGAAATTCTATAGGAATCAGGACCTGTTTACCATAAACAAGTTGATATGGGGTATACCCTGTGGTATTTCTCCACGTAGTTCTGTAAGCCCACAATGCCTCGGGTAGTCTGTCTGCCCAGTCCTTGTGATGTAGCTGCATAGTCTTAGTTAAAATGGATTCTAGCACTTTATTGGTTGATTCCACCTGACCATTTGCTTGGGGGTGGTAAGGAGAAGATTTATAGTGCTTAATTCCATATTGTTCTGTAAGTGCTTTCATTGATTTAGAGACAAACTGTGCTCCATTGTCAGTCACAATTTCACGAGGAATACCAAAACGAGTAAAAATCTCTTCGTAAATAAATTCTATGATTGATTTCTCAGTGGCCCTCAATAGAGCTTTTGCCTCAACCCACTTAGTCACATAGTCAGTGCATACTAAAATATATCTCTTTTTTCTTGACATTGGTGAGATTGGGCCAACAAAATCCAATCCCCATTTTTCAAAAGGTTCAATTTGTACCTGGGCTTGTAAAGGCATTTGATCAGCAGCAGTGGGTCTCCCCATTCTTTGACAGCTGTCACAGCCCTGTACATACTTCTCAGCATCTTTAAAAAGGGTAGGCCAGTAATACCCTTGATGTAACACCTTATATGCTGTCCGCTTGTCTGAAAAATGACCTCCACAGGGTCCATCATGACAGGCTTGGAGGATGTCACACATCTCATCCTCCCTCACACACCTCCTGATAATCAGATCTGGACCGGTTCGAAAGAGGTCATTACCCACCCATGAATAATTAGCACTTTGCTGTATGATTCTTCGTTTTTCGTAAGATGACAAATGAGCAGGTAGTTTCCCTGTAACCAAATAGTTGGCTACATCTGCAAACCAAGGTGTTTTAATAGAAACAGCAAACAAGTGTTCATCAGGGAATGTATCATCTACAGGAACATTATCATCAGCATGAGTCAATCTGGAGAGGAAATCTGCAACCAAATTTTCCTTCCCTGGTTTGTCAACTATGGTAATGTTAAATTCCTGTATCAAAAGTAACCATCTAGTAATTTTGCCACTAGTGATTGGCTTATTCATTAAAAATTTAATAGCAGAATGATCGGTATGAACAAATACCTCGTAACCTGTAATATAATGTCGGAATTTATTGATGGCATGAACTACTGCTAGAAACTCTTTCTCAGTCACTATATAGTTCAGTTCTGCAGGTGTTAAATTTTTACTGATGAAATAAATAGCATAGGAGGACTGATTTTCTTTCTGTCCGAGCACTCCCCCCAAGGCAGTGTCTGAAGCATCAGTTTGTATATGGAAGGGAAAAGACCAATTTGGCCCCCGCAGAACTGGTGTGGAAGACGATTCTGACTTTAATGTGTCAAAGGCTGTCTGACAGTGTTGATCCCAATCAAAACCACTGTCTTTGGCCAACAATTTGAACAGTGGGGCTGCTATCTTTGTAAAATTAGCAATAAACCTATGATAGTACCCTGCGTGTCCCAGAAAACTTCTGACTTCTTTTTGTGTAGTTGGTGAAGATAGACTAGTAATGATTTCAATTTTTGCTGGGTCAACCTTAATACCTTCTGATGAAACATGGTGCCCTAAAACAATACCCTCAGTTAACATCATCTTACACTTTTCATGGCTTAAAGCAAGATTTGTTTCTTGGCACCTAATTAAAACTTTCTCCAGGTTATCCAAGGCTTCCTTGAAATCATTACCGTAGACTATAAAATCATCCATATATATTTCCACACAGTCATGGACCAAATCAGCCAAAATACCTAACACTGCCCTCTGGAAAGTGGCAGGAGCGTTACACAGTCCAAATGGAAGCACCTTGTAAGCATAAGTTCCCCATGGGCAGGTAAAAGTGGTTTTTTCTTGATCCTCTGGGGCTATTCTTATCTGGTTATATCCACTGTATCCATCCAAAAAAGAAAAATATTTCTTTCCAGACAATGTATCCAAAACCTGGTCTATGAAAGGAAGAGGGAAGTAATCTCTGAGAGTTGCTTTATTTAACTCACGAAAATCAACACATATTCTCCACTTACCTCCCTTCTTCGGAACAATCACCAATGGAGATACCCATTTGCTATCAGAAATGGGATAGATGAAATCTGCATCCAACAATTTTTGTAATTCATCCTTCACAATGTCTTAAAGCGCAGGATTCATTCTTCTCTGTGGCTGCCTTACTGGTCTAATATTTTCCTGCGTATAGATGTGATGCATGCATGTGTCAGGGTGAATGCCTTTCATGTCTGTATAAACCCAAGCAAATGCCCCAGACTGTGCTTTAAGTAAATTAACTACCTGATTTTGTTGGCTTTGAGACAGATTCCCATTAATAAACAAAGATCTCCCTGGACTAATCTCCATTGGTATAGTTGCAGCTTCAACCTTCTCATCTATGAATAAAACTACTGATGATGAGGTGGCTGAAGGGTAATAGTGTTCCTGAAAATATTCTGTGAAAACATTGTCTAAGTCAGAGAAGGACTGAGGGTACTCAATACTAGTGGTGGCTGAAATAAATTGATCTAGGATATCATCCTCAGTCTGGTGTTCCAGCCCCCTAGTTTGACTGATGGACAATAAGGGTTGTCCCACATCCTCATCCCCATAAGGATTCTCTAACCATAACATGTTTTCCGATACAGGCTGTGCTAGAGGATAAATAATTAGGTTTTGTAGAGAAGTGCCATTTGATATAGTTAAAATACCTTCTCTGCATCCTATAAAGGCATTGGCAGTGGCTAACCAAGGCCTGCCTAATATAACAGGATGTTCCCCCATTGGGTGTTTGGTTTGGAGCACCAGAAAATCCACTGGATACTCCCAAGAAGCTACTGTGACAGTAATGTCATCTAAGGCCCCCACAGGTTTGACTGTGCTCCTATCAGCCAACTCCAAAATAGTAGGAGTAGATCTGAGGAGATTATGCAACTGAAGTCTCTGCATAGTGGTCATAGACATGACATTAATGGCAGCCCCCAGGTCAACTAGAGTGTTTCCTATTGGAACCTCATTGATGTAAATGGTCACCACTGGATTCCCCGGATTTGCAAATTTTGGGGGTAAGGGGCAGCCTGAAATATAATTGGACAGCTGGCCTAAAACATTTATCTTAAGTGGGTCTTTCTGTTTTCGACCAGGTTTCTTTAAGCACAGTTCCCTTACCAATTTTGCATAAATAGGGACATCTCTAATAGCCTGAAGTAATGGAATTTTGATGCAAACATTTCTCAACTCACTTTCCAAATCAAACTGTGGACGCATCACAGGCTTCTCTATTAATAACCTCTCTGGGTAAGGGGGGTTGTTATTTACCTGTGGATGAGCTGGTGGTTGGAAATGAGTTCCTAGTGCTTAAGTATTTTCTGAGGCAATCTGCACTTCTTCTTCCTCTGTAATCTCTTTTTCATCACTTTCTTCTCCAGTCTCTTCATGAATAATCACTGCTGGAGGGGTTTTATTTAATGTTTTCCCAGACCTTAATTGTATTTCCTGTAAAGGAGCTGAATGAATTACATAAGTTGGAGCCATTTGAATTTCAGCATTATTAAGAGGCTAGGGGGGTCGGTTATTAGGGTTTGGGATAGGTTGGGATGGCAACAACGTGGGTCGAGGTGGATTTGGATTTTGATATTGTTGTGGAACTGGGGGTATAGGAGGAAGGGCAGGTGGTGTAAAGCCTGGTAGTAGCTGCTGTATATTTGGTGGCATTGGACAGTAACTAGGAGGGGTGGCTGATTGTGTTCCTCCATAGGGTTGTCCTTGTGGTCCTCCATATGACTGTCCCCGCCAACCTTGCTGCCAAGGCTGGGTTTGAGTAGGTTGAGAGGGCCAATTCTGCCACATTTGTGGACTCCATGGCTGCTGAGATTGCTGCATGGGATAATAATATGCAGGGTTCTGGAAAACAGGCTCTAGGTACATGTTTTGAGGTCTAGGCTGCCAAGGCCTTCTTGATGCATCGGTAGGTTCAGCATTAAGCTTGTAAAAAGCTTGTAGTTCTGGTAAAGAAGGGCAATTGTCAGTTGGGTGTTGAGCAGAGCAAAGAGCACAGACTGAAATGGTATTTAGAGGGCACTCTTTCAAAGGGTGTCTTTTTCTGCATTTGGGGCAGAATATGTGTAATGCTGCTATGTCCTCCTCCTCTTGCCGTTTCTTTGTCTTCAATGCATCAAATTGGGAGCTTAAGGTGCCTAAAATGTCAGTTTTGAAATTTTCTAACAGGTTTCCCAATTCAACTCTTGTGACCCCACTAGTTCCTGTTGTTCTAGAAATACGAGAAGGACCTTCCCTTGTGCTTTTTCCTGCCTTGGCTCTACTCCTCGAATACTTTCTGCATAGTTCAGTAATCTCCTCAAAGGATTTATGAGATACATCACCTGATGCCATCAAGTTGAGGATTTCCACATATTCATCCAGGATCCCTTTTAAAAAAAGGGTTCTGACTACATCCTCCTGTAAGGTATTATACTTAGACTTCTGCAATACAAAGCAGAATCGTTCCAGGAAGTCCTCCAGACTCTCCTCTTCATGCTGTTGCATTTTAAAGATATCATTTTGGGAGTCTCGAGGCCCACAGTAGTCTCGGTATTTTCTGAGGAAAGCACTCTTCATTTGTTCCCAAGTTCGGATGGTGGATTCCCCCAAGCTCATAAACCATCTAAGTGCAGAATCCTTAAGGGTGGCTGGAAATAGTTTTAACTTTTGAGCATCCTGTAGATAATTATAACTCCTACATAAGATGTCAAACTCAAATAGAAAGGTATCCGGATCTTCAGTACTTTTTCCATAGAAGGTAGGTAATGAAGATGCTGGGATATTTTTCATACTGACATCCCGTGTAAGATCCAGAATGGGGAAGCCAAAAGTTGTTTCAGTTCGTCCCTCATGTTCTCCTTCTCCTTCCATCTGGTGTCCAGTTTCCTGATCACCCATGACAAGAGGGTTTCTAAACCAGTTGACACCTAACCTGTCTCTTCTTGGAGATAGAATAGAATCCCAATGGTCTGGCCTAGGCCAAGTTTGAAAATTGAAAGGTAAATCTGTAGTGGATTCTAATTGAGAAACCACCGGATTCTGGTTATGTCCAAGAAGGAAGTTTACTTTTTCTATGTTTACTGCGTCAACCAAATTGGTATCCTCCTTTAAAGGTGAAGTTTGTTGGATCTGTGGGATTTCTTCTGACTGTAACTGTTCACTAAGTATAACCTCAATTCCTACTGGTTTGGTCCCAAATTCCGCTGAATTCTGAATGTTGTTGTTTTCAATTTCGTTGCCGGTATCCCTATCCCTAGGGTTAGTGAAGGGGGGGGTTTTGTTGTTTACAAAAAGATCAGAATGAACCTTAATGAATCTACCCTTACTATCTCTAGGTCTCATCAAAACAATTTCTGAAAAATAACAAGACTTTTAATCAAACTAAATTGAAATACCTGTGCCACAGTTGGGTTTGAAGGAACCTGTTATGAAATGCGCAAGTTTTCCTTACCAATCCTCCTTCTCCAATCTGCCACAACTAGTCACACCTAACAATTGCTGTAAAATTAGGTTTCTGGAATTAAACACACTTCTCTTACAAAAGGATAACCACACTTGTAAACTAAAAATAAACACTTTTTACAGGAAAGATAAACACACTTCTTGTAATAAGTCAAACTTGTGAAGAAAAACAATCACACTTACCAGAAGGACACAACAAAAATTCGGGGTAACCCACTAAAGTGGCTGCGGCAGGCTGTCACACCATTGGAATCCCAAAGTGAATTCGTCTTTGCGTCTTAATGTTTCCCCTCCACCTTGTTGTGTATTGTAAAAAGATCCTATCTACCTGAACTTCTCAATCAATCAAAAAAAATGAGCAAAATACCAGCTTACCTTGGAGCAACTCCCCGGCAACGGCGCCAAAATGTTGGTTAAAATTATTGATATTTAATTCACCTCAATTTAATTTATCAACCGGAGAATCGTAGACTTTGAGCTGCTACACTATATGTGCGGGTAAAGTAGCCTCAATGCTCATTCCTCGAGAAACCCTAATCTACTTACAACAAAATGAAGCTAACACTAAATGACCAATGCCAAGGATCACTAGATCTGTACCATAGAAAAGGAAACTAATTTACTAATTCCTATCTCACTGTTGAACTCAAAAATAACCAACAAGGAATTTCCAAATTGCAATTCTATGATTTTTAAAACAAAACACCCTGCTAGAGAAATAAACACAATCTTAGGCTACAGCAGTCTTTAAGGCAACTAATAATCTCTACAGCAATCTAAGTTATTGTAACTACAATCTATATAAAAATAATCAACCTGTTACCAACCAACGCATATGCTTAATTGATCTTGTTTCCTAGCTGCACTCCAAATCTAATGTTTAAATCCACACAAGTATTTCCAAATTTGAGATAAACCTATGCCTTTAGCTTTAAGTTGTCAATACATACAGTCTATCAAAGGAGAGCTTGACTGTTTAGTGAAATCCCAACATACTCTGTTCATAATTTGTGCATATAAATGCACATGAAGAAACACCAAAACTATCCAGGTTCTACTCATCAAATAAAGATTAGAGCTGTGTAATAAACAGTCACTGGTTTGGTTTAGATTGTAAAGCTGATTCAAAGGAACAGGGTTATAGACAAGGACTCCTTCCAAAAACTCGTTCAAATACAACTTTAGTTTCTACTCAACCCTTCATCCAAAAAGAGATAAACCTTAAATGCTTTATGATCACAACCTTCAAGCCCTCGACTCATTTGCAAATGATGCTCAAATCTTGCAAATTCGACAGTAAAAGGACAGGCTGTTTATAAGCTACTCTCATGCTGCAACACAAAGGTTTTAATATATAGAATCAAATTCATAATTCATGTACCAATATTACGCCACACACTGGAGATTAAAGGAAAGATTTAAATCCAAACCATTCCTGAATTCATTTTACAGTCCTATGAATAAAACAAGTTCAAAACCATTCCTGTAGCTATTATTATAACACCGTATGCTGGTAAAAATGGAAATATAACACTCAATCTATTCGTAACCATTCATAGAATCGAATCTACCATAACCTATATCAAGTTCATCACACGATTTATGCATACCCTAGTTTTAAACAACAGTTTATCCTAAAAACCAGATGAAGTCTTAAATTCAAACCGTTAACAAGCTCAATCCATTATTATTAACTGTAAATGCTATTAACTAATAATAACAGTCACGCCTTCTATTGCAATCCAGTGCTGAGCAAACCATTTATATTCTGAAAAGAAATGTGAAATGATAAAAACGCCAATCTACTGCAAACCACACACTACTGGAATATCACGATTTGGTGTTGAAGGTGGGCCCTGCCCTCAACGCCTCACACACTTAAATCACAGATTTGATGAAAACACACACTGAATCGTATTGATAAAATGAAGTTTGTACAAATCTCCCTACTTAGGGTTTCCACAGTTGCTTTTATACTGAATTATACAGAGTGAAATCGCCGTGGAAACAAGGGTCGATATGAATAACAACCCTCAGATATCTCAGTAACTCTGAGCCAAAAATGGAATCTCAGATCCCAGAATATACACATATCATTAAGGAGAAAATAACAACAACCCTTGATCAAAGATCATGCTTAAAATAGCAGTGGAGTAATCCTCAAAAGCATCTGAAAGATGATATGGATATTGGAAAAACGCCCTCATTGTAGATCGAATCCCCGATCTCTGCATAAACCTCCTTTGAACGCTGGACCAGGTAACCAAACGAACCCTGTATAAAAGAGAAACCAATCTTATTATTAGCATATGGTTTAATGAAACCTAAAACCCAAAACATATGCATAAAACAAGAAAATACAATAAACAAATAATTAAAATCACTTACCATAGCTTTAGCAGTGTTAACCTCCAAAAAGACACATAAAACTGATTATTATTGGATTCCATTAAGACTTTAAATGCTAGAAAACAGTACACTGAATGGGCAAAAATAGAGGACCAACAAAATATCAATGCTTGCCCTTTTAAATCAAATTCAGGCTTTCACTAGCGGGGCCTTGGCCTTGAGCTCCACGCTAGGAAAACATACATTACATGTACACATTATTTACATTAAATGCTAATACATCCTAAGAGTCAGAATGGGGTATTACAATCTTCTCCCCCTTAGAATAACACCGTCCTCGGTGTTCCAAGACTTAGGCATACATATACAATCTGCACATGTCCAAAACTTCAAAAACTTTGCAGATCTGCCCTGCATTCTGTTCTTTACTTTGAACTTTCAGGACCAAGTCCTTTGATTTTCACGAGCTGCTCCTGCTGATTCGAATGTTCCAGCTCATCCACAAGTCTGAAGGTATGGATCGATCGCTTTAAATCTGGATTTCATATATCCTCTTTTGCAATATTTAGAAATAACAATTTCTCCACAAATTGCTTTGATTCGACCAAAACTATCTTTTAGGTGCTCAATGAATAACATTAAAACTGGAAAAATACATCTATTGTTAATACTGATCTTCTGAATGAAAATCTGGAACTGTTTGACTCCTTTGACCGAAAATACTTGCTTGACATGTGCTTTGTTCCATCAAATCTGAAATTATCAATTTGCTTTGACTAAAGGTTCCAACTAAAATTTAAAGGTATTTGTAAAGATCCAGGTGCTCTGCTAATCTTTTGTCTTTCTCCTTTGAATTAATTAGCTTAGATTCATTGGGAACAATCCCCTGACTTAGTTCACGAGCATCCTCCTGAAGGGAGCTCACAATATTTGAAGCAAGGTCCTTGACAGTGGTGTACAGTTTTGCTGCCTCTGCCTTCAATCTTGGATCAAGTGTTGGTAGATATTTTAAAAAATGTAGAATAATCAAGTTTGAAATTCATAAAATCCTATAAGAGTCTCATAAAAATCTACAAATGTCAACATAAAAGGAAAATCAACATCCTCAGGGATAACTTGTTGCAGAACATCGGATGTAAACAACGTAATTTTGACCATCAACTTCTTCCTTGTAGTATATTCCCTTCAGAGACAGAAATGTCTTACATAAAAATGTGTTCTATAAATGTAGACCTGCCACGCCAGAATTAATCTTTGGCCGCTATGAACACACTCAACAGGAATCTCATGTGTCTTATTTGTAGGAAAAGCTTTAAAAAGATGCATCTTTGTGAGAACATCATCCAGGTCACGAAGAACATCAATAAAGGTCGGATACCTATGATTCACAATATGGTCAGGAGTATTTGAAGGCCCATTATTCTCCAAGCGAGAAGCCAAATTCCTGATCTTCTTTGCTAAAGCTTTTCTTGTCTTCTCCTTAAAGGTATTGGTCTACCTGCTTGTGAAAGACACTTAAGCATTGACATGGCATTCAGGATTGAGTACTTGACATTCTACTTTGACACTTGGTGGCATTTGAGTTTGAGCGCTTGGCTTTTTCTGAAGGCCTTCTTCTTTCGACCACAAGGCTAGCAAAATGACTCTTGATTTTAACCTTAATATATAATTTTGACACAAACTCAATTTGTTGACATCTACTTAAAGTTCATCTCTTTTTGGACTCAATGATGTTTCCCTTGGCGCTACGAGTTGGATGCCACGCTAGCTTGATAGTGTGAGGGTTCACCTGTGATGAGATTTGTATTGATACTTGGTGATGAACACGGAGTAATTAATTAGCTGCAAACACATAATTGACTCTGCTTCAATCAGTTGTCTTGGCTCATTCCTTGGCGCTGTTTTTCTTTGAATATCCAGGATAAATATCCCAGACACAACCAGAAATGTAACTCTACATTGTGCATACTTGGGCGAACTCGCTTGACGTCAACACATTGATTTTACTCTTTCGTCGGCGCTTGGATAGAGCAGTGCATTAGCGCAATTGACATTTGATCATTTTTAAGTCGTGGTAAAATTGATAGATTTCTCTCCTGGTGAAAAATTCTTGGTTACTTACAGCAGCCACGAACCAAGTAATCCTCTAGACACACAGGTACTTGTTGAGCCATTGCATTATTTAAAATATGTTCTATTTTTATTAATTAGCAATTAAGTATGGGGAGCATATTCCAAAACACTAACAGGCTTTGGCAAAAGATTGTGCCACTGACTAACAAATTTCAGAGGTTGAAAAACTCAGTGAGGTTGGAAAGTAAGAGTTCTACTTATACTTGTCAAAAGCTATAAAACAAAATTTTGTAATGGCTTTTCTGGCCTTTTGGCTTATTGAGTTTTATATAGTTGCTCACTGAGTTTTTTTGGGTTCACAAGTCAAAACCACCAGGCTGTGAATGACTTTGTGAGTACTTGTAAATCAGAGTTTGACTCTTGATTATTCCTGAGTAAAAAATGCTTCTGTGAATCAGACTTGCTGGAAGCATGTGTGACTAGCCAGTGCATCAACTTGCCTGTATTAGGTCCTGAGATGGAATTGACTTGTGAGTTTGATTTAAATCCTTGAGTTCTGTAACATTGTCTTAAACAGTAATCCTGTAAGTTGCATAGAGATTGATGCCAGAAAAACGGCAGACACCAACCTACAGAGATATTTCTCCCTACAAAACACTGAAAGCCATGTAGGGGAGAGGCAAGGTCTTGACTCTCCAAATCATGTGTAGACAGGCATACGGCCAACATACTATCTGTTATGCTAATGTATTTATAAGGAAGTTTCCTATCAATTACATCGACACCCAAATGTCTTCCTTTTTCCCTAAATGGCATCTCAGTATTTAATAACACAGCTTCCTATCATTGTTTATTGCTAACCCACTCCATCATGTTATAGACTGTAGTTGCCTCATGTAATTTGAAATTGCAGATATGTTTCAATAAATCATAATCAGTGGAAGAACTTGGTAAGTTCAGTCAACTGCATTAGTGCTTTCAAGGTGTTTGTATGACTAGGTATGGTTTTCCTGCTGGCCATCTTTAAGCCAAAGATGTGCTTCTATAAGGTGATCCCAATGCTTTATGCTTTTGAACCAAACAGCTAATTTAATTCATCTGTAATTATCTTTGCAACTTTTAGGCAAGTCCAGGTGATTTAATTGCGTATCAGACATTCCGAATCTGATGATAGTTTCAGCTTTATCATTCTTTATAGTCCATCTAACTAGTTTATCTTATTTAGAGGGTTTTTGTTCAAGGCCATTGAGAATGCTCCATATTGTCAGGTTCATTAAATGCAGTTTTAATTTGATTTTCCAGTTATGAAAGTTCAATCTGTTCAAACTTCAGCTTCTCTAACATAGGTTTCTCAATTTTCAGAAAGAGAAACAACAAAATCTATTTTTTCTGTGTATTCCTGCCTTTGTTTTATGAAGAATCTTCAAGAAAAAATTAAATAGCTCCAGTTTTTCCTTTTCCCTACATACATCCGGGAAACATTCCTAGGGAGACTACATCTGCAAAATGTTTGCCTGGTATTTTCATATTTTTGCCCTAACAGGGCATCACGTCTTCAGGGCGGGTCAATATTCTCCTCTTTCATGGATTTTATAGCTGTGCACTATGCAAGCATTTTCAAACATTCAAAGCCTTTGCTTCTGGCAATTGTATTCCCTAGCATCTTAGTTATGGTCTTGCAAAGTGAAACTGTTATCATTGTCTGTATGCACCATTGCACTGCCTATAAAAATCATGACATATGTTTGCACTACAATCCTGCTTTGATATTTTAATGGCAATGATACTTTTGCTGCATATACAAGTCGCTCATTGAGGAATACGCTGATAAGTCAATTTGTAAGCTGCCATTGAGAGGTCTACCAAGAAATTTGGTCAGCTGTTGCCAGATTATTCACTCCATGTCCTTGGCATGCAACCAGATAATTCGTTGCTTGGTTCCAATTTGTTTTCCATATGCTTTTTCTCTCTGCCTATAGATTGAGTTATATGCCTTTGAAGTTTGCTGTCTAGCCGTTGTGCCTTTGAATTATATTTTCTCCTCACATGATATTTCTTCATATGCTGTCTGGCCGTTGTGCTTTCTTTTAATCCTTTGTAAACTTTAATAAATTATACCCTTTTTAATTCAATCAACCTTTGAAACTGGACCCTCTTCTTTATCTCGGTCCAAAATAACACGAGAGATGAGAGAGACATACATAGAATGTATCAATTTAGGTATTGGTATTTTAGAAACACATGATCATAACATGATAGAAAGAGACATACAAAGAATGTATGATCAAATATTTATTTAACGGAGTTACTGAATACATCACCCTGAGCTTTTTTTATACATCGGTGATAAGTTATTTAATTATCTCCTCAACTAACCTATATTTAATGTTGGGTCATTAATAACGACGCTAACATTGGGACTCCTATCAATACTTTATTGCATTTACCACTCTAACATGAGACTGGCCTTTGCTGTTGTCAGTGGTCTAGAGTGAATTGTTTTCTTTTAATTTTTCTCTTTTGCTGAATGCGCTGTGAACTGGCCTTTGCTGTTGTCAGTGGTCTAGAGTGAATTGTTTTCTTTTAATTTTTCTCTTTTGCTGAATGCAGTATGGTGTGTTTGAAGTTATTTGTTAGAAAAGTTTTAAGGTTTTCTAGAAATCTATGAAAATTCTCCTTTTTCTTTGAGAGAATGGTTGGAATCGCAGGTTTTAACTTTGGTGGATTATGTAGGAGTTTTTTAGGCAGTTCGCATGATGGGGCTTTGGATTCTTTTAATTTCATTTGTCGCTCTTTTTTTTTGAGTTTGAGGCTTTTTTTTGGAATATGCAAAATTGTATTTTTGAGAGTTGCTCAAGGCTGAGTTTTAGTTTGTAAATTATGGGTTGTATGGAGCTCGCTGCTTTTTTATTTTGGTTTAAGGAGGTTTTCTATGCTATGGACCATGTGCAAAAAGATTTGTATGTTTTATGAACTTTGTGTTGGAATGCATCCCCAGTTTCCTTCTGTCAGTTTGCAATATTTGATTTCTAAAATCTCTTGATTTGCTGAGGAATGATTTAGACAGCTGCCATAATGCTTCTAATGCCCTTAAGGTCTTCAATGAGTGTTATGAGAGACAGAGAGAGAGAGAGAGAGAGAGACTAGAATTTATTAAACATCCATGAGACCAAATGGTCTATTGAGAGTTGTTACATCTTTAGGAGACTGTGCCTCTGCAGAAAACAAAAACGGAGTACAAGCAAATGAACAAAGTAGAGTGGCTGAAGTAGGAGAGAAGTAGGATGCCACTAAGTCCAAATCCTGAAATGATCTACTTATGTGGTTGGCCAGTCCAGGGATTCTCCAGCCTGGTAATTCCAAAGTAGCTTGTTTCTTACTAATAGTATTCTTTCAGCACTCCCACCCATATTTTTGAGGTGGCTACTACAAAATAGACTTGACCAGCTTTCCCCCTTCAAACCTGATCCTTTTTTGATGTTGCTGTAAGCTTCACAAAGAAGCAATAAGTGTTGTTTTGTCTAGACTTCCCCTGGGTTGCATGCTATCCATTTCCTATTATCCCAGTCCTCTTTGGCCTCCTTCCACCTGCCTATCTTACATCTTAAACAATGCAAACCTGTCCTTAAGTTGAAATGGCTCATCAATTAAACAGTGCAAACCTGTCCTAAGGGTCATCAATTTATTCAAACTTCAAATTTACTGCTGATCAAATGCCTAAAGGCTAAAGTAAATAAGAAGCATAACAAAAATTAGAAGTAGAATTAAGTAGTAACTAAGCAGTCTGTGTAAACCCAATTAAATGTTTACTATACTCCAATAGATTTATCTGTTATTCACATTCTTATACTCAGTTTTCAGTCCCTAGTAGCCCCTACAATCCCATACAAAAACAAGGTTTGAATGAAAATTAGCACAGCTTAGAAGAGCATTATTACATCAGACCTAAAGCTAGCATTAAGGCTCAGATGTCATGCCATCTACACAATACTTGAATTTTAAAAGGATTTAAAATTTTAAATCCTTTTACAAGGCATGCCAACACTGCCCTTGAAAATAGTAGTCACAACTTAAGTATCAACCACAGTTGCTATTTTGTCAAATTCCTTCCAATGAAAGCCATGGGCCAAGATGACACAAATGAACCTCCAACTTTAGTTTAAGAAAAACAAATCTAACATGTCATGTCTGATTCAATACACTTTATTTAGAGAAGAGTGTGGGTGCGAGAGAGATTTTTTTTTGAAATTGCCATACATATTGACAATGGTTTGTCATTATAAGTTTAGTCTATGAAAAAATGGTGTGAGGAGAGAGAAAGATGGAAAAAAGAGGGAATACAGAAATCACCAACAAATAACGACATGGCAGATATTAGGAACAAAGCATCGGAGGACCTAAGGGAAGAAGAACAAGTTCCATTGGAACAAGAGGAAGCAAAAGGAATTAACATTTTTTAATGAAACCTAATATGGGTGAAATGTCATAGACGTTATGCATAATCTCATGCTGGGATGAAACTACTGTATTTCTTATCATATAGTAATTAAGAGAATCCTAAAGTAAGGCCCCAGACCAAGCTAGTTGTGCTTGAATCTGTCGCATGTGGTGTTGAATTTAGAATTGGTTTGTTGATAATAGGTATACTAGATGCCCTTATTTATTCTATTCAAAACTATGTTAACTATATAATTGCAAATGAACATATCACATAATGAAATTTGAATGTACACAAGAAAAAGCCCCTTATGACTCATACCTATGGAATTTGGAGCTTCAGATTCAAAGAAAGTATTATTCACATATTAAAGTATATCCCGACAATTGAGTCTACAGATTAGTAGCCCGTGGGAAACAAATATATTTGCATCTTGTACAATAGATAGGCATTAATTCATCTTTGGAGGAGAGATTCAGATTGCAGGGGTATCTTGAGGTTTTTAAAAATGTAAAATAGCCTCAAAATGCTGTGGACTTCTCAAGAGGGTGCAAAATGACCTAGAAATCTTGGCAAATGCAATTTGGTCATCTTTCTCCTTAATAGCCTAAATGCCATTTGACAGGATAACTCCATCATGAGAATGTGGAATAATCTAGAAATGTTTAAGAATACACACGGGCATACAATTGATTCATCTTGGAAGAATGATTCTTTCTATGCTCTACCACCAATAACCCTACGCATCATCACTTTTCAACCTAAAATAAGGCCTATAATGTTAAACATGCATAGGAAGATACAATTATAGATTAATAAGATTCAGTAGTGTATGCCAATCTGTGGCTAAAAATCACAATGATAGTATATTAAGATTTCCTTCCAATGTCCATGAAGCTAAATTGTTTGCACTGCCAAGAAGTACCATTTCTCTGCATGAAACCATGTAATATATCCGAAAATGACATTGACCAATTCAAAGTCATATGAAAGTTGCAACACTTTTGAAACATCAAAGACAAAGTGTATTTCAAACAATTCATTGGCTACGATATTCATGGTTCATAATGGAATTTTTCCTCTAGAAATGTTGGGAGAGATAAATCAAAATATACAATTTTGCTTATGAAAAGAAAACAAATTTCCAGTGAAAATTGTACCTTCACTTCTTCATAGAGCTTTTTCTCCCATGCCAATAGCCTGTCTAATGTTGACGAATGGCTACTAGAAATCATGCTATAGTCTTCAAGAAAATCACTATTACTGACATTAATGGGGTACATTGAACTTGGCTCAAAATCAGACTTGGATAATGGAGATCGTGAAGACGTTGATCGATGCCAAGTGATAGCATTGAGAACCTTTGCAGAATGTTCTGCATTGACACACAAGACATTAGAAAATAATTTAACTTCAATGCAAAGAAATGAGAAAACTTTAAAATAGAATTTGTACACCATCATCCACAACTTCATAGCATTTATTCACAGCTATCAGTGGGCGCATAATACCTAGATATGTAAAAACACTGTGACATTCTAATCTAGCTGTATGCACTGCAGTACAAATTTGACAGCAGATGGAGAAGATTCACAATGTCCATGAACTAAACATTGCATTGACAAGTTTTCGTGGTCACTTGTAATAATAATACATTTAAGCCTCCCAGTTGTTATAAGTTAAGTACAAGCAATGCATTAGCCTACCACACATGCATACGTATTTTACCAAAAAGGAAATAAATTCACCAATTCCGATGAATTCTTTATTATTGGTAAAAATTTGGGTATGCTTTACTCTTGCATAGGACCCTAAAACATGCTAAATCCTCTATCATTCATGTATGATGTTTTGATGAGTTTGACGTTTATCACTGTAGACAAGAAGGTATTTTGCAACAGATATAAGATCAATCCCCAAATGGCATGGCACCACTATATGAATGTGATGGAAAATAAATTGCTAGATAGGTTGTGTCTAGATGTTACCAATCAGGGTCCACCTCATAGCAAGCAACAGTTCAAACCCCAAAGATTACATTCACTGGAACAAAAATCCCATCTTAGTGACTGCATTTAGTACCTTCATCCAATTTCAGAGAATTATAATGTGCAATATGAGCATCAAACAGAGTCCATATAAAAATGCAAAGAATACCTTTGATTCTAGTGAAGCTTGAATGATAATGTACTTTGCTTGCCTCCAGCATCCTTGAAACTTCCTTCCCTGAATCATAGGCCCTTATAAACTGATCTTCAAAATCCCTAATGACATCAAACAAATTCTTCATCCTGCAGGAATCAAAACAAGCAAGATCCTTCTGCTATGAACTAACTTCATCACTTAAAGCATTGACTGCCTCTACTTGTTGTTCACATGTTACTTCAACTGACTTCTTTGCACCAATGACAAGCAATTTCTCTTCAACATCTGCTTCATCCACATCCCTAGAAGCAGTACAGGCAGTGTCAGGCCACTCAGGGTCATTAGCATAATCCTTTGTAGATGCAATGACCTCTACAGCCTACCTGTTTCTCTCTCTTGATTTATGCTTATGACTTTTCAATTCACCCAACAAAGGAGACATGTGCTACGAGAGAATGGAGAGACAAACATGTTGCTATAATAGCTCTATGCAGAGTGGTTGGTGGAGCCTGAAGAACAATATGGTGAGCGTGAGATAGAGCCCTATGACTAAGACCTTCACCCTGGTGAAATCATAGCCTAGCTCGAGGGTTACCCGCTGTTGAAAGATATAGAGTAGCAGAGTTGTTAGAAGTCAGTTACAAGAATTTAAAAAGTTAGTTGGTGAGCTGGAAGCAATTGTACTCTTCCATATAATGTAAGCCTGAGGGTATGAAGAAGGAGAGTGGCCAAACAAATGCAATTCGAGTCAGTAGAGAGCGATAGGAGGTCAAGGCTAGATGTAGCCAAGAAATGTAAAATCAAGCCCTGAAGATGAATGTACAGATTTTATAGCTAATGAAGTGTTGTGTTAATCTGTTAAGGCTAGATGTAGCCAAGAAATGTAAAATCAGGCCTGAAGATGAATGTATAGATTTTATAGCTAATGAAGTATTGTGTTAATCTGTGTATGTCTCTCTATGTTAATCTGTTAATGTTTAGTTGAATGGACGAATTATTGATCAGTAAATTGTGTATTTTATGTCCAGTAGTGAAGATTTGAATGTCAATTAGGACTGTTTATGAATAGTCAAGAAGATAAGAAATCGAGGATGATTCCAAGATGCAGAGTTTTGCTGCAATTGGTTGATATTTCAAGCTTCCTGAATATGGGTCGTATTATGGAATTGAATATTTAAGTGATGATTGCGGTTCATAAGGGGATTGTTGTGTTTTGAATGCAACCCTACGAAGAAATCGTTATCTCCATTGTGGATACAGAGTACTATGATTGGATTTTTGGATCTGAATTTCAAAACTTAGATCAGATTGTAGGTGTAGCGATCAAGAGTTCAAGGAGGGAGTTGTAGTGAAACCTATATTGGGATAAAATCATAGAGTGGTTAAAATGAGGTTATGTTCTATGGAGTCCATAAACTATCCAGCTAGGTGAAAGACTATAACCTTGTGCCAAAGAAATAGTCTAGAAAAGAAATGATGGCTTTATAAAAGAGGAAATCAAAACTAAGAAGACTAATAGAGTAAGATATTCTTAATGGAGTTCACAAGTCCTAAGACTAATATTCCTAATGTGATTACGGAGGAGTCATGTATATTTGTTATGGGAGCACTATAGCTCTATGGAGGTGTCTCTTTTGGACTAGTAAGATGACAGGTTGTATAGGGAGTACCAGGTCTATATGGACTAGCTAATAGAAGAGTCTCAGAGGGTCTAGATGGAACATCACTAGCTAGTAGGGAGATTCTTAAGGAGCATGCTATAACGAGTCAGAGGAGATGTAGCTATATAAGTATGAATAGGAGCTGACCGTAGATAGTAATTTCCGTGTCATAACAGAAGTTTATAAGTTGACTAAGGTTTCGATTCAAGAAGAAAAAAATCAGCATTGAAAAGGTTATTAGTGAGTTTGATGTGTGAATAATGCTCTATCTCCAACCAAGGTAAGTTGTGACTGCTATGAGTCGATTTACATAGTATATCCATGGTTGATGAACGACGTTTCAAGAATTATTTGAATCTGAAGCTATGGATTGAATCATAGGTGAGCGTGTCCTGCTGGTAAATTGTTATTTGAAGCCTGTAGCATGAGATTTTATCCATGTAAGAATCAAACCTAGAATTCCTGCCATTGTGTAAATTCATGGCTTTGAAATTGTCCATTCTTGATGCATTAACATATGCCAAAGTTAACAAAACTACAGATTGGGAGATGTTGACATATGCCAAAGTTAACAGAACTGCAGATTGGGAGAGTAAACATTGAGTAAATGCAACATTTATTTATGGATGCACAAAAATTGATGATTTCACATAAACACATAGTTGATTAAAAGTATGCAGCATGAAGTGAGTCCCTTGGATTCCAATTATTTAGGTGCATATATGATTAGCTTCTCGGGGACATTTCAAAATATTCCATTTTGTCTTTTTATTTTTTCCTTTAAGTAGGGATGATGAAGATTCATTCAACAAACTACATAATGCAGAAGCACAACTTTTCCAAGCTGTAAGTAGACTCATGAATTATCTATTTTTTCTTTATTTTATGAACTTGAAAAGATATAACTTATCATATCAATAATTAAAATAATGTCCTTTCTATTCTTTTTTCCATATTAATAGTTTGTTCTTATAGTTTGAGAGTAAAATTGATAATTCTCATCAGAAGCAAGATTCATATTTTTCATGTTGTGTTCAATGAAATTTGTTATCCCTTGTGTTAATAATTTTGTTTGTTTAAAGTATGATCATTATCTATAATACTTGTCTTTCCATCATAGGATTCTAAGGGTGAATCTAACTTTAGCAAAATGCAAGTAATGCACTTTTTACTTATATAGTTGTTAATTGAGATTCCCCTTAGGCATGGGGAAATTTGTGAAACAATTGTTGAACTTATGATATGCTGCAATAAGGCCTTTGGGAATGTTATTGATCTTGTTGCAAGCAATGATGATGATGAGAGTGAAGTGCTTGCATTAATAGATGTACTAGTAGATGCATTGCTTTCTTTTCTACCTCACTCCCCCAACACCTATACGTGCGGCCATTGAGCAGGTAGCTAACATAATGAATGTTCAGTATGGCACTGGAACTTCTAATTTGTCTTATTTTTTAGGTTATTTTGACGAGATGAATTTTTATTCTTTGTTTTAATGCAGGTTTTAGATGTTTTTGTGATAGTGTAACAAAGCTAGGACTAATGAATATGTTGCGAATTGTAAACAAGGATCTGAAACCATCTTGACACAAACCTGCAATTATTGAGGACAGTGACAAGGAATACCATACATACATGGTTATAAATAGTTCAATGCATGCATAATATTTTGTTTTTATATCCAAGGTCGCAATAGTTCATGGGCTTGCAATGGGAGGAGGTTCAAGTATTGATGTTCCAACAAGTCTGTGACCATGACTAGCTTATCACAAAACCATTCCAGGTTCAGCTAGTTGAAGTATAAATTCCTCTTCCAAAGAGAAACACTTCCAATGATTGTAGCAGACTTCTAGCATCTAAGAGTACTTACTATTGTCTAGTCATCATTTGCAAGGGAATATAGGAATGAAGACCAAGAACTCTTACCCAACTCCCTCTCTTCCTTAGCGGGGCCATGGCTAGGCTTGCATCTGCCAGTACTATAGGTGGAAAATGGAGTAGAGATCAATACTATTTGGTTGTTAACAAAGCAACTAATCCTCTTAGGCTAATCAGACCTGCCCTTGTTGTCTAATTTGGATTTTTCTGAATTGCATCAGAGATTTGGGGCTCATCAACCATTGCATGTATGATCTAAATGTATTTATTTACTATACGTCCATTTCCTTGTTGTCTTCCTTGCATACACGAAAATTATTAATACTTTCCTGTGGTTTAACTTTGACATTTTGCAGCCTCGGCCTGGAATTTCACCACAGTTAGGGCATAAATCTATGCCACCAGCAAGCCAATAGATTCACGTAGAAATTTTTTCCAATAGGAAAGGTACACTACAGACAACCGTGGGCATGTCTCCATCAATTCAACCACAACTTGCACAGTATACTCCACAAGTTCATTAGTTTCCTCTTCTTGAAGGGAAAAAACCACAACCTCCTTCTTCACAAGTGATTTATGTGCCCTTACCTCAGCAGCCTCCACTAGCTTCTTTATCAAAAGTGTTTTTTACACCTTATCGTTAGTAGCCTCTATCAACACCTTCATCATAGTTGCCTTCTGCATCCTATTCTCAGCAGCCTCAACCAACACCTTCATCACATGTGCTTTCCTTAACATATTATTAGCAGCCAAGACCTGTGATTAATGAGAATCTACCTTCCCAAACCATCAATGTGCCTACTATTGCTGGTGTATGGGGTTTGAGAATGCCTCCATCGTCATCCTTTATAGTACAATTTATCTTTACTTTATGCAAACCAAAGTAGTTATTATGGGTGAGTTCTCTTTGTTTTTTGTTGCAGCATGGTAGCTTTTAGCACTTATATTACATTCTTGACTAACTTGGGATTCCCCAATTTTGAAAGGGTTCTAGCTTAATGGAAGAGCGCCTACCTTACAAGCAGGAGGTTGGTGGTTCAATTCCTCCATGCCCTATTGATATTGCAATATTGGTATTTTTTAATAAAATATATTTTATTATGATTTATTATGGCTATAGAGGGGGTTTCAAACCGTCTTTGTATGTTGCTACGAGGGGGGTTCTAAACCGCCTTCATATGTCACTATAAGGGGGGTCTAAGACACCTTCATATGTCACTACGAGGGGGGTTCGAAATCGCCCTTGTATGTTACAACAAGGGGGGTTTAGAACCACCCTTGTAAGTACCTATGAGGGGGGTTCCAAACTGCTCCTATAGGCATCTACGAGGGGGGTTACAAAATGCCCCTATAGGAATCTACGGGGGGGGTTCCAATCTGCCCCTATAGGCCTCTACGAGGGGGGTTTCAAACTGCCTCTATAGGCCTCTACGAGGGGGGTTCAAAACCGCCCCTATAAGCCTCTACGAGGGGGCTTCTAAAATACCCCTATAGGCCTCTACAAGGGGGGTTCCAAACCAACTTTATAGGACTATATGAGGGGGGCTCACAACCGCCCCTATAGGCCTCTACGAGGGGGGTTTGAAACTGCCCCTATAGTCCTCTACAAGGGGGTTTCCAAACTGCCCCTGTAGGTTTGTATGAGGGGGCTTATGAGGGGGGTTCACAACCGCCCTCGTAGGTCTCTGTGAAGGGGGTTCAAAACTGCCCTCTTAGGTCTGTATGAAGGGGTCTAAGAGGGGGGTTTAAAACCGCCTCTGTAGACCTCTACGAGGGGGGTCACAAACCGCCCCCAAAAGTCACTTTTGGGGGTGGTTCCAATCTCATCAAAAACCACCCTTAAAGAGAATTTTTTTTAACATCGGTGCCTTTAGGGGTGGTTTTGCCAAAACCGCCCCCAAATCCAAACCCCCCCCCCTAGGTCACTTTTGGGGGTGGAAGAAAACCCCCCCTAAAGGCCAAAAATGTAGTAGTGACTGGTACATTTGAGAGAGAGATGATTGGTTGTACCCCACCTTGGTTGATTGACTTTTTGTCCTTTCATTTTGTTGATAATATTTTTGTGGTACCGTGCCTCTTACCTTTTGGGTCTTTTACTCATCTTGGGTTATCTTTTGATTTGTAACACCTTTTATGTTTTTGGTCTTATGGGTACTATGGTAGTTTGTCCACATTTGAGGTACACCCCCTTTGTCCAAATTGTTGAGTCTTTATACCCACTTCGTACCACCCTCCAGACCTTAGTTAGGAAGATTGCTTGCTATCATACCTTTTAGAGGTCCTATTTGAGTTACAAGAGGTAGTTACAAGGAGCTATTGCATATACGAGGTAGTTACAAGGAGCTATTTCATATATTTGACATTATTTGACCTTCCATATCTTTGGCGTGTCAAATAACAGGTAGTTACAAGAAGCTATTGTAAAATATATTTGACCTTATTTGTACCTTCCCCACAATGGTTGATTTACTTTTGGTCCTTACACCTTGTTTTTTATTGGTCTTGTGGTACCTTGTCCTTTCATTTTGGTCCTTTCATTTTTTTGTGGTACATTGCCTCTTACCTTTTGGGTATTTTACTCATCTTGAGTTATCTTTTGATTTGTTTTCCCTTTTATGTTTTTGGTCTTATGGGTATAACTATGGTAGTTTGTCCACATTTGAGGTAGTACAGCACCTTATTCCTAAGGGTTATTATTGGGCGTGGCCCAAGTAGGCACAATTTTGATAAGGACACAATTTTGGAGTTGCGCATCTATCGAGCTGCGAGGTCAGAAGACACAATTTTGAGGAGTGCGCATCTCGGAGTACATATGCAGTTTTGACGTAGTAGTGCTGGTGCGCAGGGACTACGCAATAGCTATTTTTGGTAAAAGAATATAAGAGGAAGGTCGAGCTTAGTAAGTGAACTATTTTGGGTAAGAAGTGGAATGGAGAAAGAGGAAAGTGACCTGCAAAGGGGAGTGGCGGCAAGCAGTCAAGGAGCTAGGCCACTAACTCGATGATGATAGGCAGGATAAAGGGATGGAAAGTGACAGGCCATGATGCAGTTAAACCATTTTGGGATGACTGCGGCTCTTAGAAGGCTATTAGAGCCACGAGTAACCCAGTCAGGCGGTCGAAGCAAGTGGAGTGACTTGGCAACGACGACAACAGGGTGGCGGGAATCCACACCAGTTTTGGGAACCTCAGGGTTTTGCCATGCATTGTAAAGACATGACCTACGGAAATTATTTATAAATAAATAATATTTTGTAAGGGAATAGGTTTTTTCTCTATTGTTGATTATTATTGAGAAATATTTTGTTGAGAGACAATTTTGTAAGGCTCTGCAAGCTGTGTGCGCAAAGGCCTATTGAGAGAGAAGAAAGTCTGCAGCTGTGTGAGCAGACTGGAACTGTTGTACCCTTCCTGAAATAATATAACAACAGTTCCTGTGGACGTAGCTCCCATCCTGGCGGTGAACCACGTTAGATCCTCTGTCGTGTGATTGTTTGTATGTTTTGCACTTGTTTATTTGCTTACTGTGAATGCTTGAACTCATACTGTCAACTTATGTGTTAAACTTTTATATGTATTCGCCAAAAGAATGAGAATGGGAATAATATGTGAAGTGTCGCATATGTGGAAGACTGGAAGATAAACAAGTATTGTTAAGGCTGTGAATGTATGAATTGGTCGGACAATCACTTATAGAAAAGGGTGTATACGGTGCACAACATCGAGAGCACGCAGCCTATTAAGTTTGTCATATTGCATAAATGATAAGATACATAATACGAAGGGACGATAGGATGTATAATATTTGTTAAAGTATAGTTATTTGAAGTAGTTAAGTGTCAAGAGGAAGCGTTGCTATCAGTGGTGCTTCCCTGCTGATTGAATAGGATTCGCATCGTGCAGCCCTTGGGTGCGTGAGTGGAGCAACATCTTAACCTATATAAGTTTCAGTACGTAGCGCAGGCTCTGCGGCGCGCTGTTTATTGGATTTGTCTTAAACAACTCATCACATACCTGTGGAAACCTGCTTCCCCATATACCCCATACCTTCACCTCGGGTGAGACCTCAGTCTGTTTGCAGGCTGTTGCTGAAAGAGACGATGAAAAGGGGTTTTGTTGGTTCCTCGAACCGCTAAAGAACCTAGGTCTACATTGGAAACCTCTAGAACAGTTATTTAAGCCAACAAATAAGATGCTCGATGCAGGGATCATCGAGCCGGTTGAAGAGTCTGAGTGGATAATCCCTATGGTTGTCCAAGATAAGAAGACAAAAGGAAAGATCAAGATCTGTGTGGATCTCAGAAAATTGAATGATGCTTCGATGCATGACCCATTTCCTACTCCCTTCACTGATGAGGTGCTCGATAACGTTGGAGGAAATGAGGCATATTCCTTTACTGATGGATTTTCAAGATCTCATCAGATAAGAATTGATCCAGCAGATAGGCACAAGACAACTTTTTCCACTAAATGGGGGTCGTTCCAGTACACAGTGATGCCATTTGACCTAAAGAACGCACCCACCATCGTTTCCAGAGTTGTGGTCACAGCATTTAAAGATTTCATGCATAAGTTCTTAGAAGCTTATTTTGATGATTGGACAGTATTTGGGTTGCTGAAGGACCATTGCGCAAACCTCAGAATGATGCTAGAAAAGTGTAGACAGCATCAAATGTCATTAAACCTGAAGAAGTGTATTTTTTGTGTGCCCTATGGAATTCTGTTGGGACACATTGTGTGCAAGCAGGGCTTGATGGTTGACCCTGCAAAGATCGTAGTTATCGTAAACTTGCCAATGCCAAATTCATTCAAGCAGCTGCGCACTACGTTGGGGCATACAGGTTACTATAGAAGTTCATAAAGGGTTATGCGCAGATAACTGTGCCAATGGAGAAGCTGCTGAGGAAAGACGCGTCGTTCATCTAGAACGCAGAATGTGAGCAAGGATTTGACACATTAAAAGAGAAAATGGTAACTGCGTCGATCCTATTTTTTCCAGACTGGGAGAGTCCATTCAATGTACATGTTGATGCCTCATGTATAGCATTGGGAGTTGTATTAGCACAACCAAGAGAGGGAGGTATTGACCATCCCATTGCATTTTCGAGCAGAAAGCTCTCATCTGCTGAGAATAATTATACCACCACTGAGAGAGAAGGCCTAGCTATGGTCTACGTGCTGCATAAATTCAGGCACTATCACTCACCATTCTGCTTTGAAATATCTAGTCAACAAGCCATTGTTAGGGGGCCGAATCTATAGATGGTTGTTACTCTTTCAGGGCTATGACTTTGAAATAGTGGTTAAGCCTGGCAGATTGAACTTAGGACCTGATCATCTGTCAAGGATCGAGTCAGGGGAAGAACCTACGAACCTTGAAGACAATCTACCTAATGCGGAGTTGTTTGCTATTCAGATTTCTGATGAATACTATAAAGATATCATAGACTTCTTGACTACTGGGTTGGCACCCATAGACTTTACTATGCAGCATAAGAAGCAGTTGGTAGTAAGAGCACCAGACTTCACCATAATCATGGGTCATTTATACAAATTAGGATCGGATGAAGTACTACGCAGGTGTGTCCTAGAACATGAGAAGCCATTTATATTGGCGGATGCACATTTAGGGGTAGCGGGAGGTCACTACGATGGAAGAGCCACTGCGTAGAAGATATTGCGAGTAGGGCTATGGTGGCCTACTCTTCACAAAGATGCAAAGGAACATTGCCAGAGCTGCGATGTCTGTTAGAGGACAGGAATACAATCGCGCAGGGATGAAATGCCATTGAATCCACAGTTGACTCTTCAGGCCTTTGAGAAATGGGCCATTGATTTTGTGGGGCCAATCAACCCATCGGGAAAAAGGACTGGTGCGAGATACATCATCACTGCCACCGATTATCTCACCAGATGGGAAGAATCAAAGCTAGTAAAGGACTGTAGCATAGGTACTTCCGCACAGTTTATATTCGAAGACATCCTTACGAGGTTTGGATGCCCGAAGATATTAATGAGTGATCAGGTAACTCACTTTTTGAATAGAACAATTGCAGCACTAACTGAAGAGTTCCATATTCACCACTAAAGAAGTACACCATACCACCCGCAAGCAAATGGAACTGTGGAGGCTTTCAACAAAGTGTTGGAGCATGCACTCACTAAGGTATGCAATGTGAATCAGGATGACTGGGAACTATGCATTCCAGCTATATTATGGGCATATAGAACTACATGCAAGAAATTGATGGGCCACACACCTTTTAGGTTGGCCTATGGATAGGAAGCAATAATGCCGATGGAGTACATTGTTCCCAGCTTAAGGATAGCTGTGTATATAGGAATGGAAGATCAAGAAGCACTAGAAGAAAGAATTCTACACTTGGTTGGGTTGGAGGAAGATCGCTTTGTCGTAGGATTTCACCAACAAGTGCAAAAAGGTAGAGAAAAATCTTGGCATGATCGCCATATCAAGAACAATTCTTTTGAGGTAGGTGATCTAGTCCTCTTGTATGATAGAAAATTTATGAATTTTCCTAGAAAGTTTAAAATGCATTGGCTTGGTCCATATACTGTTGTACATGTTACTAATGGCGGCGTAACTCATTTAGCCACATTAGTAGGAGATAATTTACCTGGATTAGTCAATGGAATTAGGCTAAAACCCTATTGAGATAGCCCTACCTCGCAACATCCTCTGTAAAAATAAAAACAAAAAGAAACAAAAAGAGAAACAAAAGAAGAACTGTGCAGCTCAAACCTCGAGAAGGTAGCTGGGATGCCCTGAGAAAGTAGAGAACATGCAAACCTCACAGCCGAGAACCGCGCAGTGCGAAGCTGAAATGGTAGTTGCACTGGTCAAAGGGGAAAGGACGACTATGGACTATGGGTAGCTGTGACGAAAGACACGACACAAGGCTTTAACACAACTGCACAGTTGAAGACATGAGGGCAATGGATGCCAGCAAAGCAAACTGTCAGAACTGGCAGCAGATCATGACCGAAGTAAGTGACCATGACAAATGTCGGCCATTTAATAAGCCATTATTAAAAGGAGAGCGGCACTGACACAACCCCGCATTAAAGGAATATCCTATCCGTTCGGGCGTAATAAAGACTCAAATGATTGAGATCATAACGGGATCCGGGAAACGGTCTTAACATTTAATCGTCCTCTAGGATGTCATACGGCTTCCAATACCGTTATAACTCAACATTTAAGGAAATTTAATTTGACTCAACATATTTTACGGCGGAAAAGATCGAGATGCCAGTGAGATCTCGTCTAGCACACCTAGCACTTAATGCCTCATCTAGCAGTTCCTGGTACATTCAATGTCACATAAGGTGCAGATCCAACCGAGATTTTGCAAGCAGATGCAACATTAAAATATCTAAGTTAAATGACGAAGGGAAACCATTGGGTAAAGGCTCTATAAATACTAGACAACTCTTCCTTATGCATTTTATCGTGGGTTTAAAATTTAACTGACTGTGAAGATTGTAAGAACTTAGAAACCAGAAGCACGAGAATTTGTTGAGTTTATGTCAAAGGAGAAGACCTTAGAAGAGATCCTTGGACCTTTCAACCGTTCTGGTATAAGCGGAGTTATGAAGACACCATTTAAGCAGATGACACCAAAATGGGGTGGTTCATCCAAGAGCCCGAAACCGAACCAGTCGAAACAACAAAAGAAAGACAAGCACCCAGCTGCCGCACAGGAAAAATCGAAAGCACCAGACGCTACTAAGCCGGCGGCTCCACAAGGGAGGCCTCCAGCACCTGTGTGGCTCATTCCTAAGTATATCAGTCCATGGAACAGTGATACCCTGGAAAGGCACTTGGAGAAGAATGCGAAATACGACATCCCATTGCCGCTGATGTTGAAGCACGTCTGGACTAAGGAGGATTTGCTTGGCAGAATCCCTACCTACAAGTTTGTTGATCATGATCTAATGGATGCTAAGAAATTCCCACACCTGCAGCTGGATAAGTTCATGTGTAGCAAATATGGCACAACCAAAAAGCACGCAGAGGTTGTTCCAATGGACTGGGCATTGCCATTGGCCTAGGCTGGTATGATCAACCTGCTGAGAATCCCACATTTTGAGCGCAGCAAAGAATGCAAGGCTGTGGTGCGTACGCTTCTATCTTGTACAAACCAGGGATACATCTGGATGGAATTTAAGGTCAATATCACTGTCGACTTGATAAAAAGGATTACTGGTTTGAGTAAGAAGGGCGACGAACCTGCTGTAGAATTTTTCGGCAAGAAATACAATCAGGAATTGGCTACGAAAATAAAGGTGAAATTTAAATTGAACAGAGGGAACTGGGGATATGAAACTGATCCGATCACAATTGAACCCCTGCAGTTCACTATTCAATTGATGGCAGGGAGGCTTTTGAGGAAAGCAAGGCCAAAGGAAGTGTCTTCATCAGTTATGGCCCTAGCAGCCAAAGCCATGGATGGACATGAGTATAATTGGGAAAACTTTCTGCTCAATGAGTTTTTGTTGGATGTACAAGAAACCCAGGACAAAGGGTTACCCTTCCACTTTAGCTGGCTGCTAATACTTATTGCTTTTGCCAGTTGGAAAGAACCTGCACATCAGAATAGCCTGCCAGTAGTAGCAGATGACTGCTGCGCAGTCTGCTTCAAGAACATGTGGGCGTCCAAAAGAGCAGAGAAGCGCTGACTCAACGATCTGTAATTTTTGACGTATTTTGAGCAGTTATGCGTGGTTATTGAGAAGACCCCATGCATCACAGAGGAGGTGATGTACATGTATAGGCCCAAGATGATTTTCAAGGCTGTCTTACACTGTATCTACATACAACCACGCTTGTCAACAGAGGCATGCTTCGACGTCCAATATCAGCTCGGTGAGCCAATGATCGATTTGATCATTGAGGACTGGCGTGATAGCTGGAAAGAAGATGCACTGGATATTGTTATCACTACGTCTTCGGATAAAGACGAAGAGGATGTAATGTCCCCATTTTGATCCCCTTTGTATTAAATCGTAAATGATGTAAATATTGTAATTGAATCATGGTGAGGAGCTCAAGGCCAAGGCCCCACCATTGATTTAGCGTTTTATGTATCAGCAAATAAAATAGATGCCTATGGTTCTTGTGCTAGATAGGCACAATGTAAATAAGACATCATGTAAATACGAATTTTAATGAAAAACCCACAACTAGCTATGCAATGCAACAAAGAGAGGGGGCATGATTCTACAAGGAATAGGGAGGGAATTTATTCAAACCTTGAGCCAATGGTGTTAATCCATGTGTCAATGAGAAAACCCATAAACCACCAACTACCCATTTTGGGTTATGGACCCAATCATTTAATTCTTCCAGAAATTGGTTGAGGCAGTTAATGCCTTGGGAATGAAGAGGTATGGCAACCAATTTCATGCATGGGCAAGCCATCAACCTGGGAAATCGTATTTTGTCTCCTTGGGCAAGAAAACACCCACAAAATGGTGCCCAAAGCCATTCTGAACAGTCAGTCTTTCCTCTCTCACGCAGTCTGAACTACTGGGTCTTTCCCCATCACGTTTTTCACCATTTTTCCTGCATTTTCCATGCTTGGGAGTCATTTTTGCATTATACAGTAATTGGGAGAGAAGGGGCCACGATTTGGGATTGTGATGGAGATCGTTTTTGCCCCAAAATGCCCATGGACGTTTTTCTGAAAACGATTTCTGCTCTCCAGGGTTGTTCCCCATTTGCCATTTCGTTTTTGGGCTTCCCACATTTTTCTGAATTGGTAAAAACCCCCTCTTTGGGCATTCCACTGTAAAAACATTTTTCCTCATGCCCAACAATTGTGGTTTTGCTGTTATGTGCATCCATGTTTTGGTTTGAACCTGTGAGCAAAAGATTTGGAGTGGTAGTGGACAGAATTGGCTTGATAAACCTAGTGGGGGAGACAACCTCTCAAGAAGATCAAGAGGGCTTTGGCTACTCTTCTATGCACACCCTGAGAGCACTAGATGGGGAAGGTATGGCTTGAGGGACTGTACAGCAGTGAAAAGAATACTTCCTTGTACTGGGTGTGTAGGTATTGTGGGTGCCAAGCTAGATAGATCTTGGAAGGTTACCCCTGGCTCTATGCTTGAGCTCACTAGCTTAGCCACTCTTCCTTTCCAATTCCTAGCAGCCTGATAAACCCAACTATAGCTTGGTTTGGCTGATTTGGTGTATCTTGGAGCTATGTGTGAGTCTGTTGTTCCCTGATTCCTTGTAGAGATCATGCCCAACTCGGAGGTGGCAGTGTGTGGAGATATTGATGACCACAACTGGCCTATGTTTGGGTGGAAAGTTGCAGTTGCATAGCCAGTTGCTTGGGACTACTTTATTGAGATAAGTATTCTCTTTTCTAATTCTGCAATGTCTTTATTTAATGGTTGTCACAGAAACGTTTGAATGTATGTTAGATATCAAATAGGATTTTTAATTTCGCTGTGTTTCTATAGCATGCACATGTGTATGTCTTTGTGTCAATAAGTTTTTAATTAATCGATATGGGGCTAGATGCCCAGATTTAGTATCACGTCCTCTCTATCATGCTGGTATGATAGGAGGGGACATTACATTTTGGTATCAGAGCTGCTGGTTGCAGCATTGGACCTCTATGGGTCAAATCCAATTACAGTATCAAGACTAAATGGGGCTAAGTTGGATAATTGAAGAAGTAGGATTGCCTCCTATTGAGCAGTGAGCATCCCTGAAAGAAAGGGGAATCCGAAATTGTTTAAGTGTTTTTGAAAATTTTCACTTAAGTCTGTTTCAGGAAGAGTTCGGAAGAGTTCGGTGAACCTTCCCACAATTGCGGAAGAGTTCGGCGAATCTTCCCGCAATTGCGGAAGAGTTCCGCGAATCTTCCCGCAATTACGGAAGAGTTCGGCGAATCTTCCCAAAACTGCGGAAGAGTTCCGCGAATCTTCCCCCAATTGTGGAAGAGTTCAACGAATTTTCCCGCAACTACGGAAGAGTTCCGTGAATCTTCCTGCAATTGCGGAAGAGTTCGGCGAATCTTCCCGAAACTGCGGAAGAGTTCCGTGAATCTTCCCGCAATTGCGGAAGAGTTCGACGAATCTTCCCGCAACTATAGAAGAGTTCCCTGAATCTTCCCGCAATTGTGGAAGAGTTCGGCGAATCTTCCTGCAACTGCGGAAGAGTTCCACGAATCTTCCTGCAATTTCGGAAGAGTTTCGCGAATCTTCCCGCAATTGCGGAAGAGTTCGACGAATCTTCCCGCAACTGTGGAAGAGTTCCGCGAATATTCCCGCAATTGCGGAAGAGTTCGGTGAGTCTTCCCGCAACTGCGGAAGGGTTTCGCGAATCTTCTCGCAACTGCGGAAGAGTTCCGCGAATCTTCCCGCAATTTCGGAAGAGTTCCGCGAATCTTCCCGCAACGCAGAAGAGTTCGGGAAATCGTTCCGCAATTGCGGAAGAGTTCCATGAACCGCCCCGAAAATGTGGAAGCATTTGGTGAATCGCTCCGCAACTACGGAAGCATTCGGCGAATCGCTCCGCAACTGCGGAAGCATTCGGCAAATCGCCCCGCAACTGGTGCAGCATTTGGCGAATTGCTCTGCAATTGCGGAAGCATTCGGCGAACCGCCCCGCAACTGCGGCAAGATTTCTAAAAAATAAAAAAACAAAAAAAAAACAAGGGCGCTGCCCTCGACCCGCCCTGCAGTGACGTAGGGAAGCCACAAGGGGGCAAGCCCCCTTGACCCCCTTTTTTTCCCCCTCATATGTCGTTGATTGTGAGAAAATTCGATGATTTGACAAATTGTCAACATAATATTTTCCCACGTGCATGAAGTAATTTATGAATTTCTGAGAATATAATGCAGCTAACAATTGTGTTGATGAACACATTTCGCAGAATCACAGTTACATCAGGGTAGCTTTCTAGATAGTACAGTTGGAAAGTTTTGGATCTTGGTTGGACCAAGAAAATCAACATCATGGATGATGCACAGGATCCCTATGAGCCTGAGATAGATGCCATGGGGGAGAACATACATGTTGAAAATGCTAAAACATAATCTAATGGGAGAAGAAATCAAGAGACCCCTCCAGGTATTGCAGCCACCATGAGAAGCCTAAGGGTGGAGTTGCAAAGCTATAGGGAAGATAATGAAAGGATGATTAAAGCTCAGGAAGAACAAAATCAGTTGAATGCAGCCATACTGTAGAGTTTAACAGACATCGAAAGATAGATCAACTCTGGGCATCAAACATCAAATCTAGAAAGTGGTGGGAGTAGTTCTAGGAGGAATTCCCGCAAGAGGGCCAATATCCCAAGAAGAGTTTCTACAGACAGAACATATACTCCATAAATCTCTTCTAATGAATCATCTAACTCTGAAGAATCCATTGAGGGTTCAAGTTCTTCGTCTCGCAGAAGCAAGAGGAAGAGGCACTACAAGAACAATTCACATGGGGAATTTAAGAAGGAAAAACCTCCTACATTTGATGGAGAGATAAAGTCTGGTCAAGTAGCTGAAGCTTGGCTTCTTGGGATGAGAAAGTATTTCCAAGTCCAAGACTACTCGGGAAATATGAAGGCAAGGGTAGCCATCTTCAACTTGAATGGAAGAGCATCTATATGGTGGGAACACATCAGGCAAGTGAAGAAGATCAATGAAAAGAAGATTGTGTGGAAGCAGTTCAAGAAATACTTCAAGCAGAAGTACCTCTCTGACAAGTACTATGATGATAAGATCAAAGAGTTCCATGAGCTGAGATTGGGACAATTGACCATGGAAGAATATGCAAACAAATTCTTGGAGCTGCTAAGATATGTCAGGTACATTCGAGATGATAAGGTGAAAATTCAGCGTTTCCTAGGTGGACTGCCCCAGTCATATAAAGACAGAATTGAGTTTGATGAACCTCGAACTCTAGAAGAGGCCATAAGAAAGGCCAAGTATTGCTTTGATCAAAACAGAAGCAAACCAGAATTCCATAAGGCATGGAAGGATAAGAAAAATGAAAAGTTTGATCAAAGGAAGAAGGGGTTCAAGCCTCCTCAATTTTGGAATCAGCAAAGGCAACCATCACAGGTTGTGACTAAGCCAACTAGGATGATGGGAGACAAGCCAAGAGATCCAAATGAACCAAGAGAACCACTTCAATGTTGGGGTTGTGGAGGAGACCACATGCTTAGGAACTGTCCACATCGGAATGGGAATGCAAATCAAGTTCACAACATCCAGGGAGCTAGAACTGTGGGTCAAGTGGCGAGGACAATCCCTAGAATCTATGCAGCACTAGACGACCGCCAAGCAAATCATCAATCAACTGTGGTTGAATTTGAAGGTAAGATTGCTAAGCAATCTGTTTCTATTTTGATTGATCCTGGATCTACTCACAGTTATGTCACTCCTAGAATTGTTGAGGTTTGTACTTTGAAGAAATTAAAGCATAGTAAATCATGGTTAGTTCAACTAGCCACTGGAACTAAGAGACAAGTTAGTGAAATAGTAGAGAAATGTCCATTAGAGATGGATGGGCTATTCACTTATGCAAGTCTGAATGTTTTACCACTGGGTTCCTATGATATTCTCATTGGAATGGATTGGTTAGAAGCACATAGGGTTAAATTTTACTGCTACAATAAGACATTTGAATGCATGGACGAAGAAGGAAACCCGAGGGTTGTAAAATGCATTCCAAAGGTGACTTCTATTAGACAGGTTTCAACCATGCAGCTAAAGAAGTTCTGTATGTTAAGATTTAATATGCTAAGACAGAAAATAGTAGCATTACATTCCATTTCACAATAATAGCATATACAGGATCACTGAAGAAACAACAAGCACAACATAAACACAAGAGACAGAGATTTATCCTGGGAAACCCTCATGGGGTAGAAAACCCAGCAAAGCTTCCTCAATATAGATGACCAGCAATATACAAAGATGAAACCCTGAGACATGATCTCCTCCTCCACAATAGCAGACCTCTCCTCCACAAGTGCGCTATCCTCAAGTGAGTGAGTGTATCAAATGAGGAACACACCTCCTCTATTTATACACTACTCTGATATGTATTTTACACAAGTACATGTAGGCTCGTATTTAACCATTAGGTTAAATACCCCATTATAACTGACTGGGCCGACCCCCACATGGTGGGTCTAATAACCCTAGTTACCACACCCAACTCGGAGGAATAAACATCTCCGGATTTATAGTATAATCACATCGGAGGTATGGAACATCTCCGGAATAAATAATATACAAATATAATATCCTTTGAAGTTACAATATTTCATCACCCCCCCTTAAGGAGAAGGATATTATAATAGTATATGCACAAGCAAGGAGTCATCAACATCATACATGATACATCTATAAATCATTGGAAGCTTTCTCAACATCATCAGTAACTCAAGCAGTTACTGGAACATCAACATCTTCAGTACTGAGTCTTTATCTTCTGCAGCACTCGAACAGCTACAACAACATCAACATCTGGATCCTCACGATCATCAGTATCGTCATCTCACGATCATTAGCATCGTCATCACACGATCATCAGCATCGTCATCACACGATCATCAGCATCGTCATCACATGATCATCAGCATCATCATCACACGATCATCAGCATCGTCATCTCATGATCATCAGCATCGTCATCACATGATCATCAGCATCGTCATCTCACGATCATCATCATCGTCATCACACGATCACCAGCATCGTCATCACACGATCATCAGTATCGTCATCACATGATCATCAGCATCGTCATCAACACAGGTATCCATAACAATACAAGTATCCACATCATTAGTACAAGTATTCATGCCAATACAAGTATACATATCATCAATACAAGTATCCATACTGATACAAGTAATCATGTCATCAATACATGTATCCTACCGATACAAGTAACCACATCATCAATACAAGTATCCATACCGATACAAGTAACCACGTCATCAATACTAGTATCCTACCGATACAAGTAACCACATCATCAATACAAGTATCCTACCGATATAAGTAACCACATCATCAATACAAGTATCCTACCGATACAAGTAACCACAAAAAAAAAACACTTTCTCGGAGACCATTTGTCTACGGATCAATTCAGGGACCAAAGTCCGGGGATGATACAATCCCCACTTCTCGGAGACCACACGTCTACGGATCAATTCAGGGACCGAAGTCCGGGGATGATACAATCCCCACTTCTCGGAGACCACACGTCTACGGATCAATTCAGGGACCGAAGTCCGGGGATGATATAATCCCCACTTCTCGGAGACCACACGTCTACAGATCAATTCAGGGACCGAAGTCCGGGGATGATACAATCCCCACTTCTCGGAGACCACACGTCTATGGATCAATTAAGGGACCGAAGTCCGGGGATGATATAATCCCCACTTCTCGGAGACCACACGTCTACGGATCAATTCAGGGACCGAAGTCCGGGGATGATACAATCCCCACTTCTCGGAGACCACATGTCTACGGATCAATTCAGGGACCGAAGTCCGGGGATGATACAATCCCCACTTCTCGGAGACCACACATTTACGGATCAATTCAGGGACCGAAGTCCGGGGATGATACAATCCCCACTTCTCGGAGACCACACGTCTACGGATCAATTCAGGGACCGAAGTCCGGGGATGATACAATCCCCACTTCTCGGAGACCACACGTCTACGGATCAATTCAGGGACCGAAGTCCGGGGATGATACAATCCCCACTTCTCGGAGAGGATACGTCTACGGCTCTCTTTAGGACTGAAAGTCCAGGGATGATCCAATCCCCTCAACTGTCCACTAAGGACTTCATTCTCGGAGACCTCACGTCTACGGCTCTCTTTAGGACTGAAAGTCCAGGGATGATCCAATCCCCTCAACTATCCGCTAAGGACTTCATTCTCGGAGACCTCACATCTACGGCTCTCTTTAGGACTGAAAGTCCAGGGATGATCCAATCCCGTCAACTGTCCACTAAGGACTTCATTCTCGGAGACCTCACGTCTACGGCTCTCTTTAGGACTGAAAGTCCAGGGATGATCCAATCCCCTCAACTGTCCACTAAGGACTTCATTCTTGGAGACCTCACGTCTACGGCTCTCTTTAGGACTGAAAGTCCAGGGATGATTCAATCCCCTCAACTGTCCACTAAGGACTTCATTCTCGGAGACCTCACGTCTACGGATCTCTTTAGGACTGAAAGTCCAGGGATGATTCAATCCCCTCAAATGTCCACTAAGGACTTCATTTTCGGAGACCATACGTCTACGGATCAATTCAGGAACTGAAGTCCAGGGATGATACAATCCCTCTTCTTTCTCGGAGACACCTGTCTACGACTCACTTTAGAACAAGTTTTCAAGGATGATACAATCCTCACATGTATTCTCATCAATACAAGTACAAGTATCCTCAACCATACAAGTACATTAATCAATACGTGTATCATCAAAAGTATGTATTCTTACCAATACATCTTATCATCAAAAGCATGTATTCTCACCAATACATCTATCATCAAAAGCATGTATTCTTACTAATACATATAATATCAAAAGCATGTATAAGTAAAACTAAGTATTCTAAGTATACGAGTCCTAAATCTAAATATTTCTAAGTATCTAGGTGTAGAGAACATGTTACCTCATCATCGACCTTGTTGTTCGATGAGACAATCTTCATCATCAGTGACTATACTACTCCCCCTTTCGAGGAGGGTCCTTTTGAGCTACACCAAGCTTGTCTCGAAAGTATTCAAATTTCACTCGAGACAGAGGCTTGGTTAGTATGTTGGTAACTTCTTCACTTGAGGTAGAGGTTTGGTTAGTACATCGGTAACCTGTTACAAATTCAAAATTTATAGTTCCTTTCTGTGTCATATCTTGTTAGATCCCTATGATCTTTGACTTATCATGGAACACTGGATTCTATGTCATCTTGATACAACTCTATTTGTCACATAGGATCATAGTTGGTTCTATCTCTAAGTCAAGCAATCCTGAAGCCAAACTTCTTCACAACTAGCAGAGCAAGCAGCCATATATTCTGCTTGTGTTGAGAGCCACACTAGACTGCTTCCAGTTAAACCACAAGATCATGGCTAATCCCAGACAATAACATCCTCTCAATGTGTTCTTCCTGTCTGATACACTTCCTTCCCAATCAGAATCTGAATAACCATCTGAAGTCATGATCTTCAAGATAGCATAGATCAAATTCTATCGTGTCCTTTATGTGCCTCATCACATGCTTTGCAACTATCAGGTGAACACCTCTAGTTTCCACTAGATACTGACTCAAGGTGTTCACAACAAAGCATATATCTAATCTAGTATATGTTAGATACATCAATGACCCAATAATTTGACTGTACAGAGTTATATCCACTAACTCTGATGAGTTATCCCCTAACAGCTTCAAGTTGGAATCCATAAGAGTGGCCATTCCAACACCTCAAGTCATATTTCTCATCATATTTTCCCTGGTTGAGAAATATTCCTTCTGAGCCTTGCCATACTTCCAGACCTAGGAAGTAAAGCGTCAATTCGAGATCTTTCATTTTCATTTCTGCATTGAATGATCTTCTGCATATCTATCTGTGCCATCTCTCGTTAGATGGGTCTACTGATATGAGCCTCAATATCATTCGAACTCTGTGGTGAGTTCCTTCTTGCATCCATGTCATATGTGTATAGAAATCATATTCAACCTTGTAGCAAAGGTTGAGATCCACATCACCCATGGTGATCATTAAGCTTATCAATTTATTATCGATCCTAGGTACCTATACAGAACCTGATTCACACTTCTTCTTTAATTACACCATACTTGGAGCAAACATCTTGTCGTGATTCTCTTCCCCTTTCTAAGAGAATATTCTAGCCATGAGCCTTCTATATTTTGTTTGATTTGTAAATCTTCTTGTTTGAACATCCACCACTTGTACGGTGTCCATCATTCTTCATGACCTTTCCTACAAATCAAAATTAAGTACATAATTAGTAATACTTCATAATCATCAAATCATATTGACATGATAACCTATTATGCATACAGATATCATTTACATAGTGATGCAACTATTTTGACCAATACTTTGGCACAACACTTTCCCATATCCTGTATGCATACAGTGGTTATCTAGATGCCTTCCATCTCTACCAGAACATACTATCGAGAGTGTGCACAACTCTCAGCATGTCAGCAAAGAGGTTTCATTCTAGACAAGCAACAATGGAATGTTTGTCCAACTTACCAAACATATGCACATTAGTTGTATACTGTTCAATGCTCTATGAATGTTTACACTCAGCATTATATATTCTAGGAATACAAATATGCATACAACCTATTACAGGCAATATCATTACTATTTCAAATAGCAACTCAAATACTTATCTTTTATGTTTGTGTGGCTGCCTCCTGCTTGATCTTTTGTATGTCTTTTGAACTTCTATTCATTATGTACCACTGTGCATGCTCAAGAGTCATCCTCATGATCTCATACACAAACATACACTCATTAGTATATTCTAAATGCTATCAAAACATTATAGTACTAAATAATCTTGAAAATGTATAGTCATGATTATAGTTAATAAACATTAGTATTCAAGATTTCAGGGAAGTCTTCTTTTACTCATGCATATCATCAATCAAGATAAAAGATATAATATGCATAATCCCTTGATTACTAACTTTATGAATAAGCATAACCAATCATTCCAAGTATACTTATATAAGGGATCCTAACACAAGGTAAGATTCATGGGAAACATACCTGGATTAGTATACCTACTTGGTTATGTTCAACATACCTAAACAATCTCTTCAATGATTTAGAGATCCTGAGCTAGAACCTGCATGTCTCATAGGTTAAGCATAATATAACAAAGTCATACATACCTCGTAAGTAGAACAAAGATTATGGATGAGTCTTTGTCTTCATGTTTTCATGGTCATGGAGCCTGATTTGTCTTTTGTGATGTACCTGTATCTTGTTAGCAGACAACATCAACCTCACACAACATCATAATGCATTAGTACAATCATAAGTGTCAACACCCTAACCAATGAATATCTTCTATCATGCATTCATAATTTTGTTAAGGTGATACAACAAATCTAAAATCAAGATTGTACTAACCGTAATAACATGAAGACAAACATACCATAAACTTAATCATGAACAAATCTCAAAACATACCTTGATGAGTCATACCTGTCGAGATCGCTTGTAATCTCCTTATGTAAAGCCTTAGCCTCATATCCCTCTTGAAACAGGAACTCCTTCACTTATGCAGGTGACCAATCCATCTTCTTCTAGGATTAACCCTATCCACTTGATTTGCAAGAACTGGACCTGGAGCTGGATATGGGTTTGTCAGAGAAACCCCAAAAATTCAAACTTTGAATTTCAAACTTCTGAAAGGATAGAAATATGCGCCTTGATGAGCTGATCAAATTGATATATTCAGAATTTGAAAACTGCAAAATTTCACTCCTCAATTTTGCCTTTGAAACTTCTGGATTCACTGGACGTGACCCTGAACTGGGGTTTGATGAATCCCACTCTTCTTCCCAATCAAAATGTTTGATCCAAAGCTCTAAGCTTCTATTTTTCTGAGGAGCTTCCAGCCATGGTCACAGATTTAAAAAATTCCCATTTTTACAGAAGCCCTAATTTTCCACTTTTCTGATCAAAGTCCCGAACTAGGGTTTGACCAAGCCCGGCCTTCTGCCCAACCAAAAAATCTGATCTTGGTCTCTAAATTTCTATTTTGATGAGTATCATTCAGCCGTGGTCTCCGTTTACAAAAATTCCAACTTTCTTCAAAGCCCTAAATTCCGGAAGCCATGAATGAAGGTACTCAAAAATAATTCTGTTTTGACAGAAATATGTACCTGATTGTTTCTGGTGTAACTCCAAACTTTTCAATCCACAGGGTCTAAAAGAGTTTTCTGAGATAGCCTGACCTGTTATCTTTCCATCCTGACAGGTCTGACGTCAATTGGATTCTCTGAGAGAGAGTTATGTCAAATGTCGCAACGTGACCTGTTTTGGGATAAAACAGAAGAGCGAACTTGTACGGCATGCCACGTGTCACTGTTTGAACTTCGGCCTCTGAAAAACTTTCCTGCGGTATCTCGGCCTGTTATGTTTCCATGCTGACAGGTCTGATCTCAATTGGACTCTCTGAGAGAGAGTTATGCCAAGTGTCGCAACATGACCTGTTTATGGGATAATACAGGAGGGCGAACTTGTACGGAGTGCCACGTGTCACTGGTTCAACTTCGGCGTCTGAAAAAGTTTTCTGAGATAGTACAGACTGTGTACTACCTGTCACTTTTTACAAAATTTCATTTGGAGCTTCCTATCCCAAGATATGACCTTTTTCCCAAGGTCACCTGATTTTGACTCAGATCTGGAAGAGGCAGAAACCCTATATTGTACTGATCATAAATCACAAAGTACAACGAATTAGAGGTTGTCCTTTGGACACAAGGTACCTGGAGATTTAATATTCGTCCTGTAACAATTTCAGATCCGAAAACTTTGCCAAAACGGATTTATAGCGAAAGTTCTACAGTGACTGGTTTTTGCTATGTAAAACCCTAACCTTCAAATTGTCGTAAGTAAAGCAAGTGTCGTTAGTGCCATACCTTGTCTTCCTTCATGTTAGCTCTGATACCATGTTAATATTTAATATGCTAAGACAGAAAATAGTAGCATTACATTCCATTTCACAATAATAGCATATACAGGATCACTGAAGAAACAACAAGCACAGCATAAACACAAGAGACAGAGATTTATCCTGGGAAACCCTCATGGGGTAGAAAACCCAGCAAAGCTTCCTCAATATAGATGACCAGCAATATACAAAGATGAAACCCTGAGACATGATCTCCTCCTCCACAATAGCAGACCTCTCCTCCATAAGTGCGCTATCCTCAAGTGAGTGAGTGTATCAAATGAGGAACACACCTCCTCTATTTATACACTACTCTGATATGTATTTTACACAAGTACATGTAGGCTCGTATTTAACCATTAGGTTAAATACCCCATTATAACTGACTGAGCCGACCCCCACATGGTGGGTCTAATAACCCTAGTTACCACACCCAACTCGGAGGAATAAACATCTCCGGATTTATAGTATAATCACATCGGAGGTATGGAACATCTCCGGAATAAATAATATACAAATATAATATTCTTTGAAGTTACAATATTTCAACACTGTAGGAAGGGATGTCAATTGTATGCAGCCCACGTTTTAGAGGCAACAGAGAATGAAACTCTTAAGTTGGAGGACTATCACGTATTGCAAGAATTGAGGGATGTTTTTCCTGATGAGATTCCAGGACTCCCTCCAAAGAGAGACATTGACTTTACAATTGAACTTGTGCCAGAAGCGGCACCAGTGTCTAAGACACCCTATAGGATGAGTACACCGGAATTGATAGAATTGAAGATGCAATTACAAGAGTTGCTGGAAAAGAAATGTATTAGGCCAAGTGTGTCCCCGTGGGGAGCACCTGTTCTATTTGTGAAAAAGAAAGATGGAACACTCAGGTTATGTATTGACTACAGGCAGTTGAACAAAGTCACTGTGAAGAACAAATACCCATTGCCCCAAATTGATGACCTTTTCGACCAAATGAGAGGAGCAAAGGTATTTTCAAAGATTGACTTGAGGTCTGGTTACCATCAAGTAAGAATCAAAGAAGAAGGTATTCATAAGACATCCTTTAGAATGAGGTATGGACACTATGAGTTTGTAGTGGTACCATTCGGTCTCACAAATGCACCAGCTACATTCATGTGTCTCATGAATAATGTTTTTAGCAAGTATTTTGACAAGTTTGTTCTTGTATTCCTAGACGACATTCTCATCTATTCTAAGAATGAAGAAGAGCATGAAGAACATTTGAGAATGACAATGCGATTACTAAGGGAGCATAAGCTATATGCAAAGTTGAGCAAATGTGACTTTTATAAAGATAGAATTCATTATTTGGGTCACATCATCTCCGACGAAGGAATATCTGTAGACCCTGAGAAGATTGAAGCCATTATGAATTGGCCAACTCCAAGGAATGTGACTGATGTGAGATCTTTTATGGGCCTTGCTGGTTACTACAGGAGGTTTATCGAAGGATTCTCCAAGGTTGCAAACTCGATCACTTCTTTGCAAAAGAAGGGGATAAAGTTTGAATGGTCACCAAGATGTGAAGAAAGTTTTCAACGGTTGAAGAATCTTCTTACAAGTGCACCAATTTTGAAAATTGCAGACCCAGAAAAAGACTGTGTGGTGTGTACCGATGCATGCAATCAAGGACTTGGAGGAGTTCTTATGCAAGACAACCACGTGATATGCTATGAGTCAAGAAAGTTGAAGGAGCATGAGAAGAACTATGCTACTCATGATATAGAACTTGCAGCCATAGTACATGCCTTAAAGATGTGGAGGCATTACTTGATGGGAAGAAAATTTGAATTAAGGACAGACCACTGTGGTCTGAAATACTTGTTTGATCAGCCAACTTTAAATGCTAGGCAAGCTAGATGGTTGGAGTTTTTGTGTGAATTTGATTTTGAAATCAAACACATAAAAGGGAAAGAAAACAAGGTGGCTGATGCACTCAGCAGAAAGGTACATGAAGTGCATGTGGCAACACTTAGTACTTGCCAACCAGATTTGAGGCAGCAGATTGTTAACCATATGGTTGAGGATGAAGTGTATGAGCAGATAAATGGCGAATTGCAGCAGAAAAACCTTGAAAAGAAGTATGAGGGTTATCATTTGGAGGAAGACGGACTTCTTACCTATAAAAATAGAGTCTATATTCTCAATGTGGCAGATTTGAGGAGGATTGTTATGGATGAAATCCATAAAGCTCCATACTCTGGTCACCCAGGATATCAGAAAACAATTGCTACAGTAAGAAAATATTATTTTTGGCCAGGCATGAAGAAGGACGTCGCTGAATACATTTCTAAGTGCATGGAATGTCAGCAGGTGAAGAGTGAACACCAACATCCAGCAGGTTTATTGCTTCCAGTGCCAATTCCAGAATGGGAATGGGAAGTAATATCCATGGACTTTATTACAGGATTGCCAATGACTGTGAGACAACATGATTCCATCATGGTTGTGGTGGACAAGTTAAGAAAGGTAGCACATTTTATACTGGTTAAGTCCACACATAAAGCCGATGCCATTGCAAATATTTTCATGAAGGAAATTTTCAGATTACATGGGTTGCCCAAGGCAATAATTTCTGACAGGGATACCAAGTTCACTTTCAATTTTTGGAAAGGTCTCTTTGCAGATTTGGGTACACAACTAAGCTTTAGCACTGCGTACCATCCTCAAACAGACGGGAAAACAGAAAGAGTAAATCGGGTACTCGAAGACATGCTCCACATGTATGTAATGGACAAACCATCCAAGTGGGAGGATTATCTACACTTGGTAGAATTTGCATATAACAATGGGCAACAAGCATCGTTGGGAATGAGTCCTTTGAGGCTTTGTATGGAAGAAGGTGTAGGACACCAGTGACTTGGGACAATCCAGTGAACAGAATTGTACTTGGGCCATAATTGCTTAGGGAAATGGAACAAGAGGTTGCAAAGATCCGGCAAAATTTAAAAGCAGCCAAGGATAGACAGAAAAGCTATGCAGATAAGCATAGGATCCATAGGGAATTCAATGTTGGGGATCATGTGTATCTCAGAGTGAGATCAAGGAAGAGTTCCTTGAATCTTGGGAGTTGTGCCAAGCTATCACCTAGATATTGTGGACCATTTGAAGTGCTTGAAAGAATAGGACCAGTTGCATATAGACTTGCATTGCCTGCTAGCACTAAAGCTCATAATGTTTTTCATGTCTCTTTGCTTAAGAAATATGTACATGATCCTAACCATGTGATTAATTGGGATGTGATCCAGGTGGAGCCTGAGGGAGAATTCCAAACCGATTCATTGCGCATCCTAGACAAGAAGGTAACATTGCTCCGGAACCGAGCCATCGGACAAGTAAAGGTGCAATGGAAGCACTACGGTCCCGATGAGGCTACATGGGAGCTAGAGGATTCCATGAGGGAGACATATCCATTTTTGTTCAATTTTGATGAGCACTGAGGATAGTGCTAATGTAAGGGGAGGGGAATGTAATGTCCCCATTTTGATCCCCTTTGTATTAAATCGTAAATGATGTAAATATTGTAATTTAATCATGGTGAGGAGCTCAAGGCCAAGGACCCACCATTGATTTAGCATTTTATGTATCGGCAAATAAAATAGATGCCTATGGTTCTTGTGCTAGATAGGCACAATGTAAATAAGACATCATGTAAATACAAATTTTAATGAAAAACCCACAACTAGCTATGCAATGCAACAAAGAGAGGGGGCATGATTCTACAAGGAATAGAAAGGGAATTTATTCAAACCTTGAGCCAATGGTGTTAATCCATGTGTCAATGAGAAAACCCATAAACCACCAACTACCCATTTTGGGTTATGGACCCAATCATTTAATTCTTCCAGAAATTTGTTGAGGCAGTTAATGCCTTGGGAATGAAGAGGTATGGTAGCCAATTTCGTGCATGGGCAAGCCATCAACCTAGGAAATCGTATTTCGTCTCCATGGGCAAGAAAACACCCACGAAATGGTGCCCAAAGCCATTCTGAACAGTCAGTCTTTCCTCTCGCACGCAGTCTGAACTACTGGGTCTTTCCCCATCACGTTTTTCACCATTTTTCCTGCATTTTCCATGCCTGGGAGTTGTTTTTGCATTATACAGCAGCTGGGAGAGAAGGGGCCACGATTTGGGACTGTGATGGAGGTCGTTTTTGCCCCAAAATGCCCATGGACGTTTTTCTGAAAACGATTTCTGCTCTCCAGGGTTGTTCCCCATTTTCCATTTCGTTTTTGGGTTTCCCACACTTTTCTGAATTGGTAGAAACCCCCTCTTTGGGAATTCCACTGTAAAAACGTTTTTCCTCATGCCCAGGAATTGTGGTTTTGTTGTTATGTGCATCCATGTTTTGGTTTGAACCTGTGAGCAAAAGATTTGGAGTGGTAGTGGACAGAATTGGCTTGATAAACCTAGTGGGGGAGACAACCTCTCAAGAAGATCAAGAGGGCTTTGGATACTCTTCTATGCACACCCTGAGAGCACTAGATGGGGAAGGTATGGCTTGAGGGACTGTACAGCAGTGAAAAGAATACTTCCTTGTGCTGGGTGTGTAGGTATTGTGGGTGCCAAGCTAGATAGATCTTAGAAGGTTACCTCTGGCTCTGTGCTTGAGCTCACTAGCTTAGCCACTCTTCCTTTCCAATTCCTAGCAGCCTGATAAACCCAACTGTAGCTTGGCTTGGATGATTTGGTGTATCTTGGAGCTATGTGTGAGTCTGCTGTTCCCTGATTCCTTGTAGAGATCATGCCCAGCTCAGGGGTGGTAGTGTGTGGAGATATTGATGACCACAATTGGCCTATGGTTGGGTGGAACGTTGTAGTTGCATAGCCAGTTGCTTGGGACTACTTTATTGAGATAATTATTCTCTTTTATAATTCTGCAATGTCTTTATTTAATGGCTGTCACAGAAACGTTTGAATGTATGTTAGATATCAAACAGGATTTTTAATTCTGCTGTGTTTCTATAGCATGCACATGTATATGTCTTTGTGTCAATAAGTTTTTAATTAATCGATATGGGGCTAGACGCCCGGATTTAGTATCACGTCCTCTCTATCATGCTGGTATGATAGGAGGGGACATTATAGAGGACCAAACGGACAAGAACCCAGAGGTGCAAAGCACACCAGTCCAAATACCTATGTCGCAGGTAGGAGAGAAAAGAAAGGAACTGGCTACACAGACGTCGGAGAAGTCACAAAAAAAGAAGTCCAAAGCTAAAAAACCCCTGCTTGACAAAATGCTCCATGATGATGACTATGAATAGATAGCATCGCGGGTTTCAACCAACCTAGAAGATAAGGAAGAACTGGCTCAAGTAGTGTTCAGAGAAAATATCAATAAACTGACTAGTCTAGTCTTACCGATGGAGCAAGTCCATCGTGACTTGACTAAGGAGCCATACCATGATGACCACTTAGGGGATCCAAGTGAGCCAATGCAGAGGTCACCTTCCTTTACAACACTGACACGCATTGTCAAGATTGCGCCAGGGTCCATTCTTTTCTCGATGGATGAGATGACAGAAACTATGAGGATGCTCAAGCACTTCGAACTTAATGTAGCTATGCTACTAGTTGAAGGATTGCACCAGTTGCACACCCAAAAATCCCATAAAATGCATGATCGAGACATCATCTCGCAAAATCAATGCTGTCAATATGAAGAGAATTATAGGAAATTACAAGGAGAATGTGAGCAGAAAGAAAGGGAGCTTCAGTGCATGTAAGAAAAGTAGCGCAGGATAAAAGGAGTAGTGTCAGCAGTATTTGCATGGCTCCCTGAAGTTGAAGAAGAATCAGAAGTTGAGGCGGCTATCCTACAAATCGACGTTATTGTTGATGGTCTGTAGGAAAGAATGAGGGGATTGGAAATTTCCCACATGGAGAAGATTACAGAGATGGAAGATGCCCATCAAGTAGAGATGGATGAACTGGCAGCTCGACGGCTAGTTGACATAGCGTAGCAAGCGGAAGAAGCAAGAGCAGAGGCACTGAAGGCCTCTACGCAGGGCATCTGTGTCGCAGTGGCGCGATGCAAAAACCTTTTAGATGATGTTTCAAACATATGGAGCATATTACAGGATGAGTTGGAGTTGCAAAAGATCCACAATGAAATACAACAAAAGCAGTAAGAAGTGGATTCCACAGATGCTTCCATGAAGGACTTGTCAGTCCGACAGAAAAGGAACGCCTTTGAGCAAACCAAAGTCCTTAGAAAGGAGCTCGAGGCCTTAAGAGCAAAGGAAGCTGAAACCTCTGCGAGGTTATAGCCATTACAAGAAGAGGCACTCACTCTGACATATGAGATTGAAATAAGGTTGTAAGACCTTCAGACAACAAAGGAAAAATTCAAGGAGCAAATTCTAGAGCCAACCTCAGATGAGATGCTAAACACGGTTAGAGGATATGAACAAGAAATAAAGGAAGTAGTTGCAAAGCTAAGTGCAACTATCCAAGACTTTACTGCCCGATCAGGTATCTCAAAGGAGGCACAGATGGAGCAGCTGGACTAAAGTGGCTCGAGACGAGCCACAAGTCAGTGTTAGGGGCTTGTTGGGCGTGGCCCAAGTAGGCACAATTTTGATAAGGACACAAGTTTAGAGCTACGCATTTTTCGGGCTGTGAGGTCGAAAGACATAATTTTGAGGAGTATGCAGCTCGGAGTACATATGCAGTTTTAACGCAGCAGTGCTGGTGTGCAAGGACTGCGTAATAGCTATTTTTGGTAAAAGAATATAAGAGGAAGGTCGAGTTTAGTAAGTGAACTATTTTGGGTAAGAAGTGGAATGGAGAAAGAGGAAAGTGACCTGCAAAGGGGAGTGGCAGCAAGTAGTCAAGGAGCTAGGCCACTAACTCGATGATGACAGGCAGGCTAAAGGCACGGAAAGTGACAGGCCATGATGTAGTGAAACTGTTTTGGGATAATTGCGGCTGTCAGAAGTCCGTTAGAGCTGTGAGTGGCCCATTCAAGCGGCCGAAGCAAGTGGAGTGACTTGAAGACGTCGACAAGCAGGGTGGCGGGCATCTGCACCAGTTTTGGGAACCTTAGGGTTTTTTCCATGCATTGTAAAGACATGACCTATGGGCATGATCTGTAAATAAGGAATATTTTGTGAGGGAGAGGGTTGTTGATTCTCTATTGTTGATTATTATGGAGAAATCTTCTGTTGAGAGACAATTTTGTAAGGTTGTGCAAGCTGTGTGCACAGAGGCCTATTGAGAGAGAAGAAAGTATACAATTGTGTGCGCAGACTGGAACTATTGTACCCTTCTTGAAATAATATAACAACAGTTCCTGTGGATGTAGATCCCATCCTAGGGGTGAACCACGTTAGATCCTGTGTCATGTGATTGTTTGCATGTTTTGCACTTGTTTATTTGCTTACCGTCAATGCTTGAACTCATACTGTCAACTTATGTGTTTTACTTTTATATGTATTCGCCAAAAGAATGAGAATGGGAATAATATGTTAAGTGTTGAATATGTGGATGACTGGAAGATGAAAAAGAATTGTTAAGGCTGTCAATGTATGAATTGGTTGGACAATCACTTATATAAAAGGGTCTATATGGTGCACAACACCAAGAGCACGCAGCCTATTAAGTTTTTCATATTGCATGAATCATAGGATACATAATACAAATGGATGATAGGATGTACAATATTTTTTAAAGTAAATTTAATTGAAGTAGTTAAGTGTTGAGAGGAAGTGCAGCTATCAGTGGCGCTGCCCTACTGATTGAATAGGATTTGCATCGCGCAGCCCTTGGGTGCGCGAGTGGTGCAACATCTTAAGCTGTATAACTTTCAGCACGCAGCGCAGGCTCCGCGACGTGTTGTTTATTGGATTTGTCTTAAACAACTCATCACATAGCTATGGAAAATTGACTCCCCAGCTCCCCCATACCTTCGCCTCGGGTGAGATCTTAGTCTCACAAGTTGTTTCCGAAAGGGCTGATGAAAAGGGGTTTTGTTGGTTCCTCGAACCACTAAAGAACCTGGGTCTACATTGGAAACCTCTAGAATAGTTATTTAAGCCAACAATTATGAGTCTTTATACCCACGCTTTTCTTTTTGACTTGTACCTTACTGGTTGGTCTTTGTACCCTTTGGTTGGTCCTTGTACCTTACTGGAGGCTGTGATTTTGCTGGCTGTCAGCTCATATTTATAGTGATTGTACTTAGCCTTTTGACTATCATTGACTTTCTTTGATTAACTGTACCATATCCCAGTCATCTCTCTCTCTTTGGTTTGTACTAACCCTATAATATGGTCACTTGGTTCCTAGATTTGACTGACCTCTAAGAGGCACAGGAATTTCTGAAAGCAACCCTTCTGAGTATATTACAGGAAATGTGTACACCCAGGTAATCAAATATGTGTTGGTAAGACTTAAGTAATCAATTTTTTGGTAATCAAATATGTGACAAATCATTTGTATTAACTAGTTAAGACTTCTCCTGTTAGACAAAATTGTTGGAAATCAAATATGTGTTGGTAAATATTTTTAAGAGTGGTGGAACTGCTCGATTGAACTTGTGAGTGTTGAAGCCTTGGATGTGTAGGTGCTGGAATGTGTTCTAAGGCTAACAACAGAGGGTGAAAACCCAGACTGAAAGGCTTCAAAAGGTCCTAGGAAAGGAAAGTTCTATCACCAGCCTATTTGGAATAGTAATCTCCCATAGATACAAAGGCCTCCATTGGCACTTATAGGGTTTTGATCCTAGAACGATCTGTCTTCTTGAGATGGAAGATCAAAAGCGTCCTGATTCTAAAGTGGATCTAAACCTAAGATAACTCTACCTTAAAAGAAAACCTAAGCTAATTCAGATAAAATCTAAAGGGAGTGTATTGTTTGTGTGTAGGGTAACTTGGTTTGAGTACCAACAAGTTATCTCATCAACTCAACATAAATATGAAATTGAATCATTAACTCATTACTTCAAAATACAATCGGGCAATGAAAATTACTGATAATAATTCAAAGATTAAGCATATCCAAGATTATCATGTTGTTCTTTTTCCAATTGAAAAATTAACATGAACTTAATAATTTATGTGAATCATTTGCAGAAATAGATAAAGATTTTAATTAAAGAAATTTAATTAAAACATAAATACACGAAGATGATGAATTAAGACAAATCTAAATTCTATATAAATGCATTAATGATTGGCTGCAAAATCAATAGTATCAATTAATAATTAAGGTGAAAAAATCAGACATCATCAAAGAAATTTGATAACTTACACAAAGAATATGCCAAAAAACACTAACTTGATTCATTAGTCTACAAAAAATTACATGATCACATGTGAAACAACATTTCTCCAGTCCTTCTCTAGTGAATATCTTCCCCCCTTCCCCATGAGGCTTCTATCCCTTTAAATAATAATTACAAAATGGTTACAAAGGATAGCGTTCCCATGAAAACAGGGATTTACAAAATCAGACTATTCTCATCATATCATCGTAGAGAATGGTTCATAGCGAGCATTTCACAAAATTTCAAAAGATGTTCATCACATAATTGTGGGAAACATCCCGTAATAAACTGTGGAGGTTAACCACAGTCTACTAGCTGTCCTTGACGGATAGTAAGGGAGATGGAAAATCTTTCTTAGAAGATTTATAATGATCAACAATGTTCTCGAAAACTGAAAAGTCGACCACTTGTTCCTCCTTCAAAGGGATTAATGGAGTGATAAGTTCTTCATTGATTATAAAATCTTGGATAATGGTATTGTCTGGATCAGCTAGCCTTTCAGTGATCTTCCTTCTCTTCATCTGTAGGAGTTGTATGCGGATGGATTGAATCTCAGGTTCTTCTTCACTACCGCTTCTTTCATCAGGAACACCTGCATCAAAAGGTGGCGACACAGGTTCTTGATATAGAAGAGGTTGAAGTTCCGTCTCTTCACAAAATCTGACCAGAGATCTTTAAATTGTCTACATCTTGCTCATAATATGAAATAGTTAGAAGGAAAAATTCTAAAAATAAACTAACAAGACTTTTTCTATTACAGTATGGTGAACAACCAATTGCCCATGTTGAAGCCTATATTTGATAGAGAACAATAAAGATTCCAAGAATGACTGAGCATAATGAATTGCCATGATTACAACCTTACACTCCGAAACTTGCAACTATCAGGTCTATATTGAAATAATGCACAACATGTGTGGACAGGGATTGGATTAAGATAGGATAAGATTGCAATAATTCATGTATGATTAATGTCACATATTAACACTCAATCAATTACAAATTAGTTGAATCAATGATTATTAGTTCATAAGTGGCTGTAGGTGAAAATCGCAGTTTAAAAATCTGATTGCAAATAATAAAAAAATGATGAAGAAAAACGGAGAACCGAAATGTTTATTCAAAGCAAAAACAATCCAATATCAACCACATGATCGAGGCAAATCAACGGTCAAGATTAAACATGAAGGTTGCAGAGGACAAGTGAGGAAGGTTTATTTTGGACATATACACAATCCTTCCCGCAATCCACAATTTTCAAGTTGCGGGTTGCGGGTTGTGGGATCACAACTCTAAACATTATTAAACAAAAAGTCCCCACAATTTGCAATTTGCGGATTGTGGGTTGCGGGATCACAAAACGCAAAACTAAAACAAAAGGTGTTCCCACAATCCGCATTGCGGGTTGCGGGTTGTGGAACATGCAACCGCGATTATTAGACAAACAATTCCGCATCCGCAATCCGCATTGTGGGTTGCAGAACAAAAAGCATTCCAAAACCATAAAACCAAGTGTTGCGGAAGAACTGACTTTTAGGAAAAACCTGTGCTTTCCGCAACTCTGAAAAACACACAAAATCAAGGGAATTTTCGAAAGGAAAAATTACTAACTTGATCAAATCAAAACAAAGAAATGAAAACATGATGAAAAACCCCAAAATGACCAAGGATTTTAATCATTTTCTTTGCATATAAAAATTTGGGGCTCACATGTTTTGTAGAAAACATGGGATCTGTTGTACCTACAACAAATGGTGATTGGCTGGGAAGAACTAGTTATCTTTGAAAATGAAACCTCTAATTACAAGGAAGACATGTCAGCAAGCTTGATATTTTAACCTGTAATTTACAAAATGTTCTCATAAAACACAATCAAAATAGCAAAGTTAATAATATGATTGATAGATCCCCTTCCAAAACCCATTAATGATGTTGTTCATATGACAAAGCAGTCTTATAAGTAAACATAAATCCCTTACTGTTACACAGTCATAGGAAAGCAGTTTATGATGAGCCTTAGAACAAACCTAGAGCCATTTTGGGTTACCAAATATTGAATCACCTGACTTTATTAATTATTTACTTATGAACAAACACAACATATACATTTCCTTTTCCCCTTTTCCTTTTTTTTTGTCTTTTCAAAACAGAATGAAAATATAGAAACAAGACATTTTTTTTATACAAGACGATTGCCCTGACTTGGTGATTAGATATTGGCAATGCCATTCACAGACCTGATTTGGAAACTGAACAAGCTATCTCAGTAAGGAGACTCCCTGTCTTTTAGTTTTGACACTAAAAGAAATTACCATGGATTGGTGACCATAAGTGGTAATTTCAGTCCAAAATCAGACCCATGATCATGGTAGGGATGGCTTGTAATAAGACGCCCCTTATCCTTATATACAAAAAATTGTCTTACATAAGAAAAAGAAAAATTATTGGTGCATAGCTTACAAGACACTACCATGACTTGGTAACCATATGAAAACAATGTTACTCATCAATGTTTTGCATATCATGAATGCACTGGCCTATGATAGGATCTTCCACCTTCCAGTAATAGCCGAAAGTCATCCCCCAAGTTTGGTGGCTTGATGTGGAGATGTCATTCTACTCAAACATCTATGAACATAATGGGTTAGCTTGTAATAAGACCCCCCATCTTGTAATCTATAATTATTAAGGTAAATTATTTTAAGGTGATCAGAATGGGATCCAGAATGGGTAAGGATGACAGAGCTATGAATATATGTTGCCATTCACTAATAAAACATAAGGCAAGAAAAACAATTGCTTCCTCAACTTCAATTAACCAAACAAAACATCCATAGAGATATTTGATTTAGGTGGGAAGGTATCAATCAAGGCTTTTCAAATATTGACTGTTTTGATTTCATAGAAAACATTTTCAACTACAAGCTAAGAGGAATAAACGCTGACACTGTTTACCCTGAAACTTCAGACTTAAGTTATCTTGAGACATACTAATCAACAACCTTCACCAAAATGTGTAAGCATTATTAAAAAATGAAACTAATGTATAAAAGAAAAATGAAAAATGAAAATAGAGAAGTAAAAGAAAAAAAACAACACTTTATGTACAGTAAGTGAATCTTCTCAATCAAACAAAGTACTTCTTGAGCAATTGCACATTGACTGGGTAGGTGTCTATGATACCCTCCAGTGTCTACAGTCAGACAGTACTAGGACCAATATTTTATGTAACAATGAATGGTCCCAGCCAAAGGCATTGGAACTTAGTTTAATCATTATCTTCCTTGTGTTGCTTATCCCATTTCAACAATAAGTCCCTCACAGTAAACTCCCTATCAGATGAGGACTTCTCATCAAACCACCCGTCTTTACTAGCTGCTGATGTTGGTACAACTTGTTTTTGGAGTTCTTCTTCCATCTTGAGTAACATATGAATTCTATGATGGAGTGGGGTAGAATCCTCCTCTTGTATAGACTGTGTCAACTGTAGTGAAGGGATCATGAGGTTAGATGGAAAGATGGCCTCCTTACCATAAACTCGACAGTAAGGGGAATTTTCTATGGCTAGGCTTTGGGGTGACCCGGACTGCCTAAAGAGAATTGTATAACTGGGTATGCCAATCTTTATGATGAGTAGCAACTGTCTTCTTTAAGATATTTATCAAGTTTTTGTTGGAACACTCTGCTAATCCATTCCCTTGTGGATAATAATTGGTAGAAAACTTCAGCTTTATCCCTTTTTCAAGGGCATACTGTGTAATATCAATGGAAGAAAAATAAGACACATTATCAAATACTAAAATTTCAGGAGCACCAAACCTAGTGATTATTTGGCTTTCAAGGAATGATATCACTTGGTTTGTATTACATTGTCTGAGGGGGACTGCCTCTACCCATCTGGTAAAGTAGTCCATGGATGTCAAGATATACTTGTGTTGCAAGGAGGAAATAGGGTTGATGGGTCCAACAAAATCTAGTCCCCATTTCTGAAATGGAAACTGAACCGTCACTAGCTGCAAAGGAAATGAAAGTTTTTTTACTTTCCCAACACACTTCTGGCATGCTTCGCATCTTCTGACATATGAATATGCATCTTTAAACAGAGTAGGAAAGTAGTATCCTACCCTCAGGATCTTATGTGCAGTGGTTTCTCCTGAGAAATGCCCTCCCGTAGGTCTTGCGTGAAATTGCAAAAGAATATTATCACTTTATTCGTTGTCTAAACACCTGAGAAAGACACCATCATAATTCTTCCTAAACAAAACGCCATCTATGAATTGATAAGGAGAAGCTTTCAACCTTAAAGCTCTGCATTTTTTAGAGTCCAGGGTTTCTGGAGCAAACCCATGAGTAAGGAAGAACTTAATACCATTTAGATGCTTGGGTTGTGATAACATTAACAGAACCTGTTGTTGTAATCTCCTCTTGTTCCCACTCAATCTGTTGTTGTATGGGATCATTGGATTGAGCGGTTAGCAGACACAAGCCTTGGCCTTTGATAATGTTTGCTGGTCTGATCTCCAAATAATATTATTGCAAAGCTATCATCCAGCGAGCTCTCTTTTCCCCTAATTCTTTCTGAACCAGAACATTTCTAATAGTTGCATAAGGAACAATAACTTTAGTCTGAGACTTCAATAAATATGGTCTAAAATGTTTCACGGATTTATAGACCGCGTAAGCTTGTTTGTCAATCTGGGAGTAGTTGAGTTCTGCTCCTTTGAATGTGGAGCTCATAAATAAAATAGGGATCTCAACATCATTATCATTTTTCCGTGTCAAGACAGCTGCATAGGAGAAGTCAGTAGCAAACATGTACAAAATAAAATCTTTGGTGAAATATGGAGACATCAAAGCTGTGGCTTCTGCAATGGCTCTCCGGATTTCAACAAAGGCGTTTCTTTGTTCCTCAAACGATTTAAACTAAGCATCTTTCTTAACCAATTGTTGTAATGGCTTAACAATTTGAGAAAAATTCGAAACAAATCTACAAACAAAATTAATCTTACCAAGAAAAGATTGCATGGCCTTATGTGAACCAGGCAGACCAATCTTCGCAATGGCTTTTGTGCACTCTGTATCGATAATCATGCCTTCTTTCGAAACAATAAAACCCAACAACTTACCTTCAGTAACTACAGAGATCGATTTTTTGGGGTTCAATGAGATTCCATATCTTTTGCAGCATTTGAAAACTTGTGTCAAAGTAGAAAAATGTTCATGTCATTTTTTGGAATAAATAGTAACATCATCTAAGTATACACTGACAAAATCGTGCAACAAACCCCTCAAAACTATGTCCATAGCTCTCTGAAATGTAGCACCAACATTAATCATCCCGAAATGCATTTGCCTATAGGAAAAGGTTCCCCAAGGGGTCCTAAAAGTTGTTTTTAGTTGATCATCAGGGGAAACCATGACTTGGTTATACCCTGAGAAGCCATCAAGGATAGAAAACATTTCAGACCCTGCTACCTTCTGTAGAATTTGCTCCATTGGTGGAACAGGGTAGTTGTCCTTCTCATAAGCTTTGTTTAAGTTTCTGAAATCAACATAGAGTCTGATTTCACAATTCTTCTTCTGAACAGGTACCAGATTGGCAATCCACTATGTATGCATGACATGGAATATAATTCTTGCTGCCAGTAGCTTCTCAATCTCTTTCTTTACAGAGGGTTCTAGACTGGGGTGCATCTTCCTTAACTTCTCCTGATAAGGTTTTACTTTTGGTTTCATTGGTATATTATGGTGCATGATACTGGTGTCAAAAGTATTGAGTTCATCATATGTCCATGCAAAGACATCCTTGAAATCCTTGCAGATTTTGATAAAATCCCTCTTCTCCTCAGCAGAGCAATCAACCCCTAGATTGATGAAACGAGGGTCTTGTTCAGTTCCTTGGTTGACTGGCTCATAGTTGAGGGATGAACTCTGGGTCTTGCAGTTGGTCTTTTGCTTGAACTTGTCTTGCGGATCATAAATTTTCTCCAGGTTGATAACTGATTTAGGGATAAGGTTGGAAGGGTCAGACATAGACTTCTCATGCTCAGCCTCATCTATTGCAACATCTTGAAAAGTGTCATGGGCTGTGAGAAAGTCTAATATTTGTTGATCATCATCAAATACCTTCCAATTTGTCACATTATCAAGAATAGAAGGCCTGCACATAAATTCAATTGAAAAAGTCTTAGGGGACAAGCCTTCTGGTGGGATCAACCTAGATGCAGTATTAGCAAGCGAATTTGCATCAAAATTCTATGATTTTGGGACTAACTTGATATTAAATGCAGAAAAAGAGTTAGCAAGATCTCTTACTAGTTTTTGATAATTAATCAAATGAGGAGACAAACAATGAATCTTGTTTCTCACCTATTTTACTATGATCTCATAATATCCATAGCATTCGATTACCTGTGCACCCATATCAATGGATTTCTTGAGTCTCTGAACCAAGGCTTCATACTCAGCTGTGTTATTGGTACATTCAAACTCAAGTCTGTAGGAAATCATAGTTTTGGTTCCTTTTGGATCAATTAGGACACAACCTGCATAAACTCCATCTTTAGATTTGTAGCCATAAAAAAATAGAGTCCATGCATTTAAATTTAACCTAAAATTTGTATTCACATTATATACATTATGGACAATAGTACCTGAGAATGGAACAACAACGAGATTGACAATTTGAGACTGGTTCTGTACATTCTCAACTGGTGACAAATCCGCAGGCAGATCTCCAAAGAAAGTATCAAAAGTGTAATGTTCCACATGTGAGCTAAAGTATGCAGCAGGCTCATTGGGATCATTCAAGTCTGTGACAATTTGCTTCATATAAGGCTCCCTGCTGATTTTAATTATGTTTGGCCTTCCATTGTAGGGAATCCATAGGTAAGACCAGTTAGTAGCAAAGTAGCCTTTAAGATTATCTGACCAATCTCTACTCAGCCACATGCCATACATTTCTGGAATGTCAGCCACAATAATATCCACTGTCTGGTGGATTCTGGGGTCAGCAGATAATGTTAACAAGACATTTTTCAGTTCTCCCACTACCCTTACCGTGGATCTGTCCAATTGGACAATTTGAGTAGGGCATGGCTCCCAAGAGGAATTTAACTTTTTGCAGACAGACAGAGGCATCACATTCGATAAATCCCCTGAATCAATCATACAATTATGGACATTTCTATTAGAGACTTAAAAAGTAAACAAGAAAGGAGGTGTCTTCTTGCTACCTGGATTCTGGTTTCTAGGTTTAGAGTATATTTCCAAATTGCTGTTCTGAGTTTCCCTGGGCTTGTTGACAATTATACTTTTGGGCAGACTATCTCTCATTGTAGGTATTTTCAGAAGTTCGAAAAGGGATATATTAGCTTTCATTCTCTTTAAGTCATCAATTAGATTGTATTCTATTTCAGGAATTAAAGTGTCCTTATGTATTGGTGCTTTACCTCTGTTTGGGGTGGGTGCTAAAGTGGAAGCTTCTTGTATGGGTTTCCCATTACTCCTTGTATTGTAGGGATGTTGGACGTTGAAGACAATCTCAAGCTCATCTTCCTCCTCGGCCATAGGAAGTTCTAAAAAGAAGCTAATTGTGATTATCTGCTGGTCTTCTAGTTCATCTGGGGGTTTAGTATCTTGATTCTCTTGTATATTTTGATCTTGCTGATCAGGAGAATTCTGTGATTTTGAAACCAAAGCCTTAAATATATAAAGAATTTCCTCGGTGTTCAATCTATCATCAGGGTTAGGTGGGACTTGGTTTTGTGGGGCTTGGTAAGGTCTTCTGAAAGGTTGTCTATTGAACCCCCTGTTATTATTCAGATTTTATGTGTCTACGATTTCATTTGAGATCTTTTGGAGGAACTTCTTTATATAAGTCATCTCAAATGGGTCCTTGTTTTGCACTGTGGGTTTTGGAGGTTTTTCTTGCTTTCTTTTAGAGGTTGAAGGTTGATCTGATGGAACATCAGGATTATCCTTTACGCATAATATGTCTTTTTCAACCTGATATCCTCTGCAAAGGCTTCCTGCAAGTTATCTTTTCGTGCCATTTTTACCCACATAGCAATGGGAACAGGTAAACCCTTAAGATAATAAGCAACTAACAATTCTTCTGCAGGGAGAAGAGTAACAGGGATTCTATTTTTCAAATATGAAAACCTTTGATTATAATCTTTTACCCTCTTCTTAACCATAATTTTCATTGAGGATAAGTCTAAAACCAATTCTTTTGGAGTCTTATCATCTCCAAATTTATGGATAAACATTTTTTTGAATTCATCCCATGAAGGAATGGATTAGGGTTGTAGGGAAAAGTACTATGTGGATTCTTTTCCCTCGAAGGTGTATGGGAACAACCTGCAAACTACATCTTCGTGAACAACACTAACAACACTCTTGAGTCTAATAGTCTGCATGAAGGTTTTGATGTGATCAAGTGCAGGTGATTTGTCATCAGGGTTAAACTTGGGGAGCAATTTCTCAGGATTTTTGGGCAGTGTGTGTTGTTCACCAACAACGAACACAACATCATGGTGTTAACATGCAAAAAGTGTTCACCATCTCATCTCCCTCATTACATGACTCATTTGTCTATATTTCCTACCATATTTGCTTCCAAAACCTTAAAAAACCATTAAAAAGCCACCAAAAAGGCCAAAAACCCCCTTTTTCCCCCAAAATAATTTAAATTTCCTCCAAAAATAGCAAAAACCCTCTAAAAGGGCCCTAAATTCCCAAAAATAAAATAAAAGGGAATAAAAAATATAAAAAAAGAGGAAATAGTGGGATAAAGGAAGCAAAAACCCTAAACAATTGACCTAAACCATATGGTGCGAAAAACCATGGGTCAATACTCCACCACTAAAAACCTATAAATAGGTGATGGAGGCTCCCCATTCCACATCCACAATCTTTCCTATCCTCACTCTGCCAAAATCACTCTTGAAACCATTCGAGCTAGTTTTTCCCATTTGAGCGCCCCTTTTGGCCCATTATTCAAACACCTTGGAGAAGGAGAAGGAACCCATTGGAGCACGGAAGTAGCCCTCCTTGAATACTGCAAGAGCTCCACCAACCTTAACATTTGAGGTAAATGTAATATTGATCATATCATAATACAAAAAGAAAACTTTCTCTCATATTGTCATTGTCTTTTATTTCTGTTGATGCACATGTTAGCTTAGATTTTACTGTTTCACTATTTAAATTTACTGTTTATTGAACTGCTACTAAGGAGGCCCTTCTCCTTAGTAGGTGCTCATTTGCACAAGCTAGGGTGAAAACCCTAGCTATAGTTTTGGCGACTCCACTAGTGTTCCTTTGAATTTCTGGTTAAAAATTTACAAGTTTTTATTTTTCGTACGTATTATTCTGTTTTCCCTGTTCAGTTGTGGCTTCGGCTAGTTGGGTTTTCTGACGCAGAACGTAGTTGTGTTCTTTGCAGCCGCGACCCAAATCACAGTTTTTCGTTGTTTTTTCACGATCCAAATCGCAACTGTTTGCTCTTTTCTCGCAGCCCAGACCGCTACTTTCTGCCATTGTTCAGCGACCCGAGCGCAGCCTTCTGCCTCTTTCCCGCGACCCAGAACGCAGCTTTCTGCACGTTTTCCACGCTCCAGACCATGCATTTTATCCCCAGACCTACGATCCGACCACGTCTTTCTGCCCCTTTGTCACGCCGCAAAGCGCGCATTGTGGTCATAAACCCACGATCCGACTGCAGCTCTTCTCCCTTTAACCGCACCCCAGACCGTGCCTCTTGACCACAGACCCACGATTCGACCGCAGGGTTTAGCCCTACAGCCGCACCCCAAACTGCGTCTTTCGGCCACAGACCCGTGATCTGACTGTAGAGTTCAGCCCTACAGCCATGCCCCAAACCGCGCCTTTCGGCCATAGACCTATGATTCGACCGCAGGTTTCACCCCTACAACTGCGCTTGAGGCCACGCATTTCAGTCACAGACCCACGATCTGTTTTCTGCATTTTTTACCCTTTTTTGAACCCAGAATTTTGCTGCAATATTTTCTGCACCTGCACAGCCACCTGTTCTGTCTGCAGCCGCACTTACCTACAGCCTTTTTCTGGAGTTTTCTTTCTGTTCCATTTATAGAAATTTTTAAGTTTAAGCATTTACATTGAAAAAAGAAAATTTTGCATTACAAGTTAAATTTTTGCAGTATTATTGGTTAAAAAAGTTGCCCACCCCGTGGCACCTTTGATTGGGTTCATTACCTCACACACACACACTCTGTCACCCAATTCAAGTGAGCCTTAAAACACTACTTAACACAACCAACATTCTAACCCCACTTGGGGAACACATAAGAATATCGTACTTAGGTAGGACAGGGGGGATAGGCATCCAAATAACACCCCTCGGTCACTTACACTTGAGACATAGTTGTTGTCCTTTAGGGCACCAAAATCTCCTAGTATTTTTTGACACGGTCACAACTAGTTTATCAGAGGGCCTCTCCCTTAGGAGGGTTGAAGTAGCCAGACTGGTTCCAGAGGCCTAAGTGGAATACCACAATCCATTAAGTAATTGAAGGCTACCTACTTGTTGGTCTGTGTGTGGTGATTCCTTTTAGGCCCACATGGTGATAGGACCGGAGCTGCAGATTCACCTTTTCTGGACGTGTCATGAATGGGGTATCTTAGTTGCCTTTCTTCTAGGATTGTCTTACCCAGTGTCCCTCCCAGTAGGGGGATATCTTTAGCCACTTGGCTCTACTATCCATATTGTCTGACTTGGATTTCATCATCTTGTAGAGGATATGTTTGGTTTAGTCAGAATACTATTTAGCTAGGTGTTTGCATGCTCCCTTACCTCCCTTTGGTCTAGCGAGTCCACTATATTCATTTTTTAGGAAACCTACTGCTTGTTGGTATTTTGACCATTGTTGTTGATGCTTCGCTTATTGTAGCACAGTTGTTATAGTGAGCGTTTTGAGCTGGTTTTTGGCCTGAGTGCCATCTTTTTTGTGCTCTCCTTCTGCACACTCGGCTGCATTAGGGTTTTTGAACCTTTTTTCACCCAACACAACCCCCAGATACTTGACACCATTTGTCACCATTGAGTCCTCGAGATACTCTTGGCGCCTCCGCGGCGAGCCCTCGCAGCACGGTTCACTTGACATCACCCGTCATAGATGTAGAGATTCATCACTTGATACCACTCGTCATAGACCTCGAGCTTCGTCACTTGAATCTACTCGTCGACGACATAGAGCTCCATCCCCCGGCTCTGACACCCCTTATTTCACATCTGATTCTAAGGCAAAGTCTAAAAACCCCACTTACACTGTACCAACCAGCCCCATGGCTAGCATGAATTCCAACCCTTTCTTTGTAGGGACCATTGGTGGAACGTCCACAACCACCCTAGCCACCACACCTGCTTTGACTATGCCCTTGATGGGGCCCACACCCACCATCCCAGTAACTGTGCCAATTCCAATGGCTAGCATACTCAACCCAACCCCACTAGTGATTCACACTACACTTGGTGGCGCAGGACCCTCCCATACCACCTCCATTCCCCCATCTGGGGGCAACATCCCCAACCTAAACCCAGCTCTCACACTTGGGGGCATCGGCCCTAACGTGGACACCACCACCACCATGTCACATCCTTTTATTAGTTTTCCATTCATGGTTAGTCTCAACCTTCCTGACCTGGCCAGATTGACTAACGATCCCATCAGACACGATCCTACGTGGCCTCACATTCCCACCAAGCTCCCATCAAACATCCCTAAGTTTGAGAGAAAGGCAGGTGAAGACCCCCATAACAACATTATGTCCTTCCATCTATGGTGTTCCTCCAACTCCATAGTGGACATGTTATTGCGACAACATCCCCCCCTAGAATTTTTGAAAAAATATTGGGGTCCCTCCTGTTGGCGGGCAAAACTACCCTATAGCAAGGAAACTAATGCTATCAACTGGGATGGGGTGACAGGTAAGTGTATTAAATGTATTGCAGAGATATTTATCAGAAAAGAAATGAGTTATAAATCTTGAGAACATACCTTTTAACCGACTTTCAATCCTAGCTTTTATTTGATCTTGTGATCAGTCCTCAAATCCACCTTCTGTTCAGTAAACCTGCAAGACAGACACCTTTCTCAGCGTATCTTGGATAATATATAATGTTTGAAAGAAACAAAAGCAGTGTTAAACATTAGATATTGACCAAAACAGATCCAAATTAAGATATTATTTTAGAAAACATTTAAGTTGGAACAAGAAAGACACTTCACCCTTTATTGTCAAATGCAAATTGATGTACAAGTATACCTGACTTTGTGACATGCTCCTGCAACTTGATTCTGGGCTCTTGCTCTTCTCTGGCTTGGATATCTTCAGCATCAACTCCTCCAATGCAAGCTTCTCTTTTATATCTCTATGTCTCTAAGTTTCTCCATCCATCCATCTAACCTTTCTCTGTAGTCTTCCCTGTATTTATAGGATCAGAGAAGTAGTTCAGGTCGAGATATGGTTATGGAGGAAGTTGGGGAAGTTGGGAAACTACTAGCAACTAATCCTCCTCATGAAATTAATTATTTTTTTAATCATCTTTTGAGATGTACGCTACTATTGTTTAGTGAAGTAACGTTTAGGGCGCTACTATGGTGCTTGTCAACTAGCGCTCATTGATTTTTAAATGTTGAGCGCTACTATGCTGAGAAGGAGTAGCGCTTATAAGGATTTGAGCACTACTATTATACACTGGAGTAGCGTACAGGCGCTAGTCTATTTAAGTAGAGTAGTGCTCATATCTCAGAATGATATTTTTAGGGTTTTTCCAGTAATGTCAGGAAATGGAGTAAGTCAAAGTATCATCTAGGGTCAACATGCTCCTCCATCCAAGTTGTCCTTTTGTGTGATCAACAGCTCAAGGTGATCACGGACGGAGAGGTGCAAGTTTGACCTATAACAGATGCCCCCTAATGTGTGAGGTCAGAGGGAAATGATGGCCGAAATACATTATAATCCAACGCCAGAGGAGGAGCAAAGAACCGCAGAAAACAAGTTACAAGAAAACCTGCAACAAAGATCAAGGTCAGCTAGCAATTACATCTTTGACATCATATAGATGTGCAGTGTGGTACAACATGATCTCCAATACATAACAAGGAGATGTATATAAAGCATGGCCACTTGGAATACAAGCGTGGATCCATGTCAAACTGAGAGATCATAGCCATAACAACAAACTGGATCTATGTCTCATGGAGAGCCGAATATAAGTGAGGCTCAGTCTTGCGCAACTTGGGTGATAACAAAATGAGGTACTGTCATCCAAAATCCCAAGGTCTTCATCCAAAACAACTCTAGGTGCAAACCCTAACCATGTGAATAGGTGAGTTGACAGTCGAACATGGGGGGTATCGTTTGATTACTGGTCATTGATGTATACCGTTAACAAATGCAAGGACTTCCACCGATAATGATAATGGGGTCCAAGGTACCAAGTACGATCCACCAAATGTGAATAAATGGACTTGGAGTCGAACACTTGGGGATCTTGTCGAAGAAGAGACATTGATGTATTCTCATCTTTCAACAGTGAGGAAAATTTCCATTGGTGACTGCAATATCCAAGGTACTAACCGAAACTCTAAACTTCATTCCCAGAGTAAAATGAGTTGATGTCGATGGGAAGAAGTTCGTTGGAAGGGAGGCCTTAAGGCATCCTCCATCATCCAACTCAAGGGACACTCAACTGGTAAGAGTTGATATAGAATAATATGTAACAATACTGACACTAGGAAAGCCAACACATGAGGTCAAGGTAAACTGCAGAATGGCCGACAAAGGGTATATCCTTGAACATTGAGCACGACACAAGGTGACTCAGGCAGTTTCTGATATAATGGGGTAAATAATAAGCCTTAAATGTAAGAGACATTATCAGACCCTCCATATGGTTGGAAGAATAACCAACCAGGGGAGTAAACAAATCGGAGGAAAGGTTCACCCCGAGGTCAAAACTAAACCCAACCGACAAGATAGACTCAAGTAGGTGCTGTGTTCAAAGATAGAACTGACTGAACTACCTTTGACAATGAAGATATGATACATCTTTCCCATCCCTTATTCTTTTTAGATAAAAGAATACCTTTCTTGTTGTTTTAATGAGTCCAAGAAAGAATGAAAACTCAATAGATCCAACCCTGTCAAAAGTTTAACGAGCCCATGGGAGGAAGACTCGGGACCTTCTTCATTATTTATAGAGTTCAAAGAAGAGATAGAAGATTACTCTATATTACTGATCTCTGGATTTTAATATCGAGTCGAGATCTGTTCTTGCTCGCCGGTGTTTTCAATTTTAAGGAGTCTGAAGAACTTAAATAATAACTCCATATATCTGCTCGTGGATTTTAGTATCGAGCCCAAGCAGATTAATGCTCGCCGGTGTTTTCCTGTTTATAGAGTCTGAAAAAATTAAACAATCCTCTTTTCACCTATCCGTGGATTTTATATCGAGCCCGGATTGGTCTGTGCTCGGCGGTGTTTTCTTTTTTATAGAGTTGAAAAACTTAAACAGTCCTCTACTTACCCTCTCGTGGATTTCACATCGAGCCCAAGTAGGTGAATGCTTGCTTGGTATTTTCATGTTTAGAGAGCCTGAAAACCCTAAAGAAAGGCTCCAAAAGGTCCTTTTTCGTGCAGTTAGTGTCCTCCCCCGAAAAAGTATAAAACAATGGAAGAAGAACTCTTCTAGCGCATACAGAAGTATACCTAGAGTATACCTTTTCCATAGTTAATCCACCTAGGCTCGGAAAATGGGTAATTCTATACCTGAGTGGATGAGCCTTCGATTACTTTAACGAGCTCGAAGAGGACAAGCTTGCTCGACAATCTTGTTTAGGTTTAAATAGTCCAAACAAGAGCTTAAAATGACTTAAAGGTCAGCTTCTAGGATCATAGCTTCATACTCTGCCAAAACTAGGTCTTCAACAAAATATTAGTTGATGCGGGAAAAAATCTTGAATGATATATGAAATTGAACTATTTAACTAGTTGACAAGGTCTAACATCAAGAGTTTTTAAACTTAGGAGATGAATCCTACAAAAATTAAATGAAAATTGAGCTTGGATTAGTATTGTACCATATGTGTGTTCCAATTGATTAATTAGGTATTTTTTGAAAATTTTTGAAACTATAGAAAATTAAACAATGGTGGGTAAAAATCAAACTCCAATTCATATATATAATTTCATTTTAAAAATCAATTTCCAAATTGTTTTGTAGGGCAAAGATTGGGGAAACCTTTTGCATTTTCAGATCTCCGTGGCAATCAAACCGAGCATCCAAACGTCGTTCTTCTTCCACCAAGTAAGTTAGAATTCACCCTACTTGCATTTTCATGGTTTAGTTTTCATTTTTTGAGCAAAAAATTGTTTGCAACGTGATGCTCACAACCTTTGCTGCGCGGGCGCTACTGTGTAACAATAGTGTTAAATTTTGAGCATTAATTCATTATACTCTAGGATCTTTGCTGAGAGAATAACATATACAGTATAACAATGCATGACAATCACATTATGACAAGCATCACAAGAATCAAAAGCATAAGAGACAAGAGACATAGAGTTTCCATGGGGAAAACCCTAAGGTGAAAAACCCCACAACTTCCTCAGAGATAGAGAGAGCAATGGCTCAACCAAAATACAATCAAATAACACTGAGATAGTCTCCTAGCAGATGATCCTCCTCTTCCTCACTAGTGCGCCACTTCTGAGAGTGAGAGTGAGTTACTTTTCCGAGTGAGTAAAATAGAGATATCCTATCTCTATTTATACTCACCTTTTTTCCCAGTGACCTTATGGGGCCGACTTGTCTACTTAGATACATCCACATTATATTATATATAATTTCGGGCCGACCCCAAATGGTGGTCTAATAACCCATCGGCAAGTACACACACTTGCGACACTTGTCAATCCACATGACAACACTTCCTTAATGAGGAATAACACATCTCTTATAAGGGTACAATAAATATATATAAAATACACAGATGAAATACATTCCGAAGTTACATAGACATCAACACTCCCTCTTAACTAGGAAAGTATTTCTCGACACAGATCTGCTAGACAAGTCTTCTTCTCTGGATCATCATCATCGATGCATCATCATCATCATCGTCACTGCTACTGCTATCTCAACCAATCTCTGACTTTACTCGTCATAGGAAGTTCTACAGAGCCAGTCCTTTTTCATATTGGATGTAGGCCCACCACTTGCAGGTCTTCATCATCACTGGCCATACTGTGGAAATCTCAGGACTTATTACGTGCGTCACAAAACCTTAAAAGAGTCTCTTGACTAGCAAGAACCCTAAAGAGCATCTGAGGCCTTTTTCATCCTGTCCAGATCTCCAGGACTTATTACATGTGACCCCACCACAAAACCTCGAAAGAGAATCCCAGGACTGATTACAAGCACAAGGCTCAACCTATAAGATCTCCCAGGGCACAAATTACATGTGGTCATGGCAAAACCTCGAAAGAGCATCCCAGGACTGATTACGAGCACACAGCTCAACCTATCGGATCTCCCAGGGCACAAATTACATGCCATAGGACAAAACCTCAAAAGAGCATCTTCTAGATATCCCAGGGCACAAATTACATGCCATAGGAAAAACCTCGAAAGACTATCTGCAGATCTCGCAGGGCACAAATTATATGTCCTCCCAAGAAAAACCTCGAAAGAACATTTGCCAGATGTCCCAGGGCACCGAATTACATGCCATAGGAAAAACCTCGAAAGACCATCTGCAAATCTCCCAGGGCACAAATTACATGCTTATCTGCACAACCTGTTCCACTGCCACAAAGTATCAACTTGATACTCACCATACATCATCCTGATGTACACATGATCACCCTGATCATCATTACTGCAGCATCCCGCTGCATATCATCTGGAGAAGCTCGTCATCCATGATCATCCTGATCATACAATGCATCCATCTGATGCATGCCAAGTATCTACCTTATACATATCATCATACATAGTGTATCCACCTGATACATAGGTACATGATCCACACAATGTATCCATCAACATACATGATCTACCTAATCATACCTGATACATATCAATATACATGATCTACCTAATCATACAATGTATCCACCTGATACATATACAGATACATGGTCCAAGCATCCAACATGATGCATATACATAATACATACAAATGATCCATCTGATCATATCTAGCATCCAACATGATGCATACATACATACATAAAAATGATCAAACCGATCATATCCAGCATCCAACATGATGCATACATACATACATAAAAATGATCCAACCGATCATATCCAGCATCCAACATGATGCATACATACATACATAAAAATGATCCAACCGATCATATCCAGCAGAAACCAGAACATCATCCTGATGCTCATCATCCAGCGCTTATATCCAAAGCCATGTGAAGGATCCTCCTTCCAACATGCTTGGAATGGCTTCAGCAAATGTGTCCATCACTTCTTCCTCGAAGTGTCCTCGATCTGAAGAACGCCAAGCCTCTCTCTGAAGTACTCGAACTTCACTCTGGCTAGTGGCTTCGTTAGCACATCTACAATCTGCTCGTCCGTCGCAACATACAGGAGCTTCACAGCTCCTCTCTGCACCATATCCCTGATATAGTGATATTTGATCTCTATGTGTTTCGACCTGTCATGAAACACTGGGTTCTCGGATAGCTTCACACAACTCTGGTTATCACAGAAGATACCAGTAGCATCCAACAGGAGATCAAATAAATCAAACAGTAGCTTCCGTAGCCATACTGCCTCACAACTAGCTGAACAGGCTGCAATATATTCTGCCTCAGCTGTACTCAGTGCTACTCAAGACTGCTTCCTACTAAACCAAGAGATCACACCTGATCCCATACTGAAGCAGCACCCAGATGTGCTCTTCCTATCTGCAGCACTGCCAGCCCAATCTGAATCAACATAACCCTGCAGGTTAAACTTTTGATTCGCTTCTTACTTGAGCCCATAATCCACTGTACCCTTCAGGTACCTCAGAACATGCTTTATATAAACCAGGTGAACACCCCTCGGATCCGTCAGGAACTGGCTCAATGTGTTCACAGCAAAGCAAATGTCTGGTATCGTGTTCGTCAGGTACATCAAGGACCCAATCATCTGACAATACATAGAGACATCAACTGGCTCAGATGAAGTATCACATAGAAGCTTCAGATTTGATGCCATAGGTGTGGCCATGGCCTTGCAATCCATCATCCCAAATCTCTTCAGGATATCTACTATGTACTTCCCTTGACCAAGGAAGATCCCACCTGCACTTTTCCACACCTCCATACCTAGGAAATAGTGCATCATTCCCAAATCTTTCATATCGAATTCAGCAGCAAGCTTCCTCTTAGTATCTGCAATCAGTCTGTCATCTCCTGTTACAAATAGGTCATCCACATATAGGAGTAGAATCACAGGATTCCCTTCCTCAACCTTGTAGTAAAGGTTGGAATCCGCTTTACTCTTGGTAAAGCCCAAACTAGATAGGAAACTGTCCATCCTACCATACCAGGTTCTGGGAGCTTGCTTCAAGCCATACAAGGCTTTCTTCAATCTGCACACATATGACTCCCTGTCATGTATTTCAAAACCGAGTGGCTGCTCCACATATACTTCCTCTTCAACTACACCATTCAAGAAAGAAGTCTTGACATCCATCTGGTGTATTTTCCATTTCATAGCTGCAGCCAGGGCAAGTACTGTTCTGATGGAAGTATACCTGGCTACAGGTGCAAAAGTTTCTTCATAATCTATTCCCTCTTTCTGAGAGAAGCCACGAGCTACGAATCTTGCCTTGTATTTCTCTACACTGCCATCTGTAGCATGCTTGATTTTGAAGATCCATTTAGAAGTCACAAAAGACTTCTCTTTAGGTCTTGGGACAACATCCCAAACATCATTCTTCATTATTGATTGATATTCCTCAATCATGGCATCCTTCCATTCTTTCTTTTCCGCTGCTTCTTCATAACTGGAAGGCTCTTTGTTCATAATGTCACAGAGTAAAGCAACATAGCTGGTATGTGATCTGGTTCTCTTCTTTGCTCTATGTTCTTCTTCTGGAATACCAAATCTTTCTGCATCTTGAATGAGCTCTCTAGCCCATGTAGGTTTCCTCTTGTGAGAGTTATCCTCACGGGGTGGATCTACAGGTTCTTGCGGATCTTCAAACTCATGAACAACTTCTAGAACTGCTTCAGTCATGGTAGTGTCTTGAAATCTAGTTTCCTTAGGTTCTTCATAAACTTCGATAGGTGCTTTCCTTGATTTGATGAATGCTGAGTTTTCATCAAATGTTACATCCCTGCTGACATCAATCTTCTTGAATCCTGGAAAGTATATTCTGTAGGCCTTCGATCTTTCACTGTAACCCACAAAGATACCCTTCTTTCCTAAAGGATCTAGTTTAGTCCTCTTTTCCTTTGGGACATGAGTGTATACTGGACAACCAAATATTCTGAGATGGCTGACTTCAGGTTTCTTACCAAAAAAGACCTCTTCTGGTGTCTTGTTGTTCAATATCTTGTGGGGTGTTCTGTTCTGCACATATACAGCTGTTCTAGCTGCTTCTGCCCATAGATGCATAGGTAGATCCTGGTCATGTAGCATTGCCCTTGCTGCTTCCATGATAGTTCTGTTCTTCCTTTCTGCAACTCCATTTTGTTGAGGATTATAGGGAACAGTCAACTCCCTCTTAATCCCTGAATCACTGCAAAGCTTCTTGAAGTCACCTAAGGTGAATTCTCCACCATTGTCGGATCTGAATGTTTTGATCTTCTTGTTAGTTTGGTTCTCCATCAAGGTTTTGAATTCCTTGAATTTATCAAACACCTCATCTTTGTTCTTCAAGAAGTATACCCAAGTCTTCCTGGAGAAGTCATCAATAAATGAGACATAGTAAACATACCCACTCAGAGAACTATATGACATAGGACCACATACATCTGAGTGGATGATTTCTAGGATGTCTTTTGCCTTGCTTTCACTGCTTGGGAAATCCTTCTTAATGTTCTTACCTTTTGCACATCCTTTGCAAACACCTTCATCTTTGGTCTTGATTTCAGGAAGACCCTCTACAGCCTTGCTTGCAATTGGAAGTGCTCTATAGTGCATATGAGCAAGTCTTCTATGCCAAAGTTCACTTGGCTCCATGGATTCATGTACCATGGCATGTTCAGGTTGTCCCTTCAATTTATACAAGCCTCCCTCTTGCTCTCCAATCACTACTGCATCATATTTGTTCTTTCCCTTTGGCCACATTAGGACTTGTCCATCCACAAATGCAACCCTCATACCTTTTGCATCCAATGCAGAGATGGAGAGTAAGTTCTTTTTGAGCCCAGGTACATAAAGGACTTCTTTCATCTTCAAAGATTTTCCAGAATCTAGGTTGTAGGAGGCTTCACCACTTCCTTTGATTGGGTATTGATAATCATCCCCAAGTTTCACCTTATGGGGTGATTCATGTTCAGAAAGATTCACAAAAGATTCCTTGAACCCAGTCATGTGTTTGGAATCCCCACTATCAATCAACCAATCATTACAACCATGGGAGATGGTACCTGTGAGAGCAGAAATTAGAACATATTCTTCTTCACTTGATGAGTCATCATCACTACTACTTTCTGCCCTAGCTTTCTTCTTTGGAGGTTCATCATCTTCGGCAGCATGAGCAGGATATCTTCTTTTGTGATTCTTCTTCTTCTTGTTGAAGTTGTTGTTGTTGTCTTTCTTCTTCTTGGGACAATCTAAAGCAAAGTGCCCCTTCTCATTGCAATTGAAGCATCTGAGATCTTTCTTATCTTTATGATAATGGTGGTGAGAGGATCTTCTATTATGAGATGATTCCTTCTTGGAATTGCCTTTCCTGGTATGTACTGTGAGAGCTTGATATTCATTTCCCATCTTTTCTTCTCGGGCCACAAGCCTAGCTTCTTCTTGAGAGCATTCTTCCCGTAATATGTTGAAGGAGATCAACTTCTTTCTTGCACAAATCCCTTGGATAAAGGAATCCCATGACCTGGGTAGGCCATTTAGAGTGGTCATCACTACTTCACCATTCTCCACCATTTCATCCACTGCTTCTAGTTGTTCCTTGATCTGGGAGACTCTTGAAAAGTAAGATTGAATGGTTTCTCCATTTTGAAACTTTACTCCTTTCAATTGGTTCCACAGGGTCATCTTCCGATTTATGTTCTTCCCTTCAAATAGCTTGGTCAAAGAGTCAAACATCTCCTTGGGTGTCTTTAGAGAAGACACATGGGGTATGAGATGGTCTTTGATAGAATCAACAATGATTCTCTTTGCCTTGACCAAGTTCTTCTTATGCAATACCTTGGCCTCTTCATCCTCTGGGATAGGGATGTCTTCTTTCACATATGAGTCCAACTCATTTTCTTCCAGGATTAGCCCAATTCTATACTTCCAGGCTCGAAAGTTATCAGCCCCTTCAAGCTTATCCTCAAGCTTGGTGTGGAGAGACATCTTAAAGAGTACTTCAAATGGAAATAGAAAATATTTAGGTCTTACCACTTGAAATGATGAAAACTGGATCTGGTCCCAGATTAGGGTTTGTCAGAGAAACCCTAAAAATTCAAAATGTGAATTTCAAATTTCTGAAAGGATAGAAAGATGCGCTTTGATGAGCTGATTAGCCTGGTGCATTCCGAGTTTGAGATCAGCAAAGTCTTTCCCTTCAGAATTGCCTTTTTGTCCTCCCGGGTTCACTGGGAGAGCCCTGAATTAGGGTTTGAGTTTCCCAGAGATATATCTAGCCAAAAATCTTGATCCAAAGCTCTAACCTTCGATTTTTGCAAGGAGCTTCTAGTTGTGTCTTCAGATTCTAGAAATTCCTATTTTTGTGGAAACCTTAATTTTTAGGGCCAAATCTGAAAATGCTCGGAATTGAATTCTGATTGGACAGATAGATGCGCCTTGATGAGTAGAGTCAATCTACTATACTGATTTTCAAAAATATGTGGAGAGAAACCCAATAAATAAGGAACTCAAGCTTCTGTCACTGCAAAATGTCTTCTTCTCAGGTTAGATCTGATACCATGTTAAATTTTGAGCATTAATTCATTATACTCTAGGATCTTTGCTAAGAGAATAACATATACAGTATAACAATGCATGACAATCACAATATGACAAGCATCACAAGAATCAAAAGCATAAGAGACAAGAGACACAGAGTTTCCGTGGGGAAAAACATAAGGTGAAAAACCCCACAACTTCCTCAAAGATAGAGAGAGCAATGGCTCAACCAAAATACAACCAAATAACACTGAGATAGTCTCCTAGCAGATGATCCTCCTCTTCCTCACTAGTGCGCCACTTCTGAGAGTGAGAGTGAGTTACTTTTCCGAGTGAGTAAAATAGAGATCTCCTATCTCTATTTATACTCACCTTTTTGCCCAGTGACCTTATGGGGCTGACTTGTCTACTTAGATACATCCACATTATATTATATATAATTCTGGGCCAACCCCAAATGGTGGTCTAATAACCCATCGGCAAGTACACACACTTGCGACACTTGTCAATCCACATGACGACACTTCCTTATAGAGGAATAACACATCTCTTATAAGGGTACAATAAATATATATAAAATACACAGATGAAATACATTCCGAAGTTACATATACATCAACAAATAGCAGTAGCGTGTAAACGAGATGAGTGCTACTGTGCTCAAGTAGAGTAGCACCCATACGTGACTGTGTAGTATACACAGTAGCGCTCACCCTTGAAAACCTATACACAAGCACCGAGACTCAAAGAATTTTCATTTTTTGTGCAGGATGGTTCTTCAATGGAGGGAGAGAGAACATGAGGACATGGATAGGTTGGCCATGCAAGATCCAGCCACTCTCCATGCTCTCCGAAGATGCGGTTTATTGAAGTTTTACTGAACTGTAAACATGAGGGCCTTAAACAAACTGTTTCGAAGACTTATTCAGTACTGGGATGTGGATACCAATACTTTTGTCATCCGTGGGAAAACTTTGGAGCTTACAGTTGATGACATATATTTCATTACTGGTCTCTCACGGAGAGGAGATGTAATTAATCTGAAAGGGTCTTCTCGTGTGGGTGTAAGATCTGTGCAAGAGTACGTGAATTCATATTGTATTGCCGGAGCAGAGAAATCGGGAAGCCAAGTCTTGATTTCAACCATTGAAGGCCTCCCCTTGAAAGTGATAGTGAGCATGATCAACCGAGTGGCAGGTAGTGCGTCACTACACTTAGCTTCCAGGAACTCTATGCATATTGGTGTACAATGCTTACACGGTCATGTCTATGATTGGTGTACTAGTTTACTGGCGAGCATGAAATCTCAATTGACAGGTTGCAAATCCGGCACAATGAAGAATTTTGGGTACGGTAGTATTTTGTGTACTTTATTCTTTGAGAGGATGCCTGCTATCAGTTTGGGGATGCCTCTACCTCAGGTTAACCCCCATGAGCCCAGACTAGGCCGTTGGGGTGACATATTCCTCCACCAGGGTGGTGGGGAAAGTCACTACTGTTATCATACTGATGATTTCTAGGGGTGGTGGGAGAGGCAAGTGCCCGCTTTCGAGCAGTTTCCATATGCTGGATTGGATTTCCATCATGATCCAGAACTAGTGCTTCCTCTAGGTGGAGCCTGGGGAGATATTGGTATCTTTAAATTTTGAGAATTATTTAAATTTTTTCAAACTTTTTCAAGTTTTTGATTTTTATGAATGAATTTTTAAGTGCTAATCAAGTGTCATATGCAGATCTTGGGCCTGTTCATCCTAAGGGACATCCTACCATCTTTGTGAGGCCAGCTGATATTGCTGCAGCAGATGCTATGTTGGGGACCCTAGAGAGAAAAATGAGTCGGTTGACTCACGAAGTTCATGCATGCCGTATAGATCAGATAACTATTGATATGCAAGAAGATGTTGTTGGGGTTCCCCCAACATGGCTTAGGGTGCTGCAGAAGATAGCTAGGCTAGTCATATGCTATCGCAATGCAGTAGATGATGATGAGGTCCCTCCTTCTCCATAGGAGAGGGATACATTCTATGTATATATTTTTGAGGCTTCTATGCCTAGTTTTTTGTACTTTTATGACATGACAGACTTATGACCCCAAAACTCATATATTTTTTGATACAGTATCGGCTATACACAGTATCGGTTATTTACATGTGTATGTGTTTTATGTGTGCAATGTTGTTTATGAAAATGTATGATGCAAATGCCAGTCTAACACATAGTTTGCTAATGAATCAGCTAATGTGTTTAAACTTCTTGGAATGTGTTCATATATAATAGAATCAAATTGTCTTTCCAATAGTCTAACTCGTAGAAAATGACGTAGCAATCCAAGATCCCTAATCTGATAGACACCTGTTAACTGAAATACAATTAATTGTGAGTCAAGTCTTACCTCCAAATGTGAAATGCCATGACTGAGAGCATCTCGGAGAAGTTCTATAACTGCACTGTATTCAGCCACATTATTCGTGGTAGGACCCAAACAAACCCCCCCCCCGAAGAGAGAAGTTGGCCAGCGGGTGAATAAATGACCCAAGCTGCTGCAGCCAACTGATAGGTGTGGTGACTGGCGCCATCAACAAATCCTAAGAAATGTCCGGTTGACATCTGGTACATGAAACGAAAAACACACATAAGATTAACTAACAAGCATAACAAAAACTAGCTTTACAAAAATATACAGTTATGTTACAAGAAAAAGTACATCAGCCTAAGCGTAATACTTTTTCAGGTAGGGTCAATGCCTGGATCCTCCTCGTGAGGTCGGGCAAAGATGTCATGGAAATCACGGAAAAGATTGGTATATGGAATGATCTCATCGAGATAACAGCCCGTTTCAATAAAAATGTTTCCGGTGACCCCAGTGAAAATGTTCACCAGCAAGGTATTCAATCTATTCTCTTCAACAAAACCAACTTGTGAGGAAGTGAAATTAGTATTTTCACTGGGTGTTGGACAAAATTCGCCTCTCTCTATCAAGTTAAGAAAAGGAAACAAGAAGGACCCGGGATCTATATGTTCACGAGGATGGTCCGGGTCAGTCATGGCTTCTAACATTTCCTCCTCAGAAGGTAAAGTACTATCTGGACTGCCAAGAGAGTGGATCGGGTCTGGTGACTGAGTAGTAGCACAATCTATATTTGACTCAACAGACACCAATGGAGTCAACATATGTTCTGTTGCAGTTTGATAAGAATCCAAGTGGGAAACTTTTGCAACAGGGGTGGGCATGGAGGGGTTTGTATTAGTTGGGAGAAACCCAGAATTAGTTGTTAAACTAACCATAGAAGTTTCAGACGATGAACATCCCTCAATACAAACGAATAAGGTAGGAGTTGGTAGGTCAAAAGTGCCAATTAATGACCCGTAAAGTCCTGCTCCTAAACTCTCACCAACCGGGGTGGTTTGATCAATCAATGGAACTGTGGCCTCCGAAGAAGTCTGGTTGTTTCTCTGAGTGAAAGAAAGTTGATAGACTGTAAAGATCTTACCTTCAAATGGGAACATAACCACTCGAAAAACTGCCGATGCAATGGCCCACATGGCATATGTCCAACTCCTGCCTAATAACATATTGTAATCAAGCGGAGCGTCCAGAACTTCTACTTCTACAGCAACTGTCTTACTGGCCAATGTGACATCAAATGATGGAAAAACCCCATGTGGATGGAAAGTTCTGCCATCAAATGCAGTAAGCAGTGTGTTAGAAGGGGCTAACTCAGGGGAACCTAAAGCTTTCCAACAGGAAATTGACGTTACGCAAGTCGACGCGCCCTCATCTACAATAGCTCGTCTGATGGTCATTGGACCATGAACGACTTCAATCTGAAGAGAAACGTGGTAGGGCAACTGGTATTTGACATCAGTCATATCAAATCGCGCAGACATGTTAGAGGATTCCATACTTCCAATAGCTGCCAAAAGTGCATTCCGTTGTAAAGGACAACTTTGCAAGACTTCTAAAGTAGACATGGCACAAGGGGTCTGGGCTAAATCTTCAACCACGTTGTAGTTGGAAGCGGCCCAAGTGTTGGGATTGCGCGATGCCCGTTTCAAGACACCTTTCGGAATCTTGGGCATTGGGTCCACAGGTATGTGGAGTGGAGTGGAGGATTCTGGAATCTCTTTATCCTTTTTTTGTGCAGCCGAGGTATAGTTCCTGGCTGTCGTTTGTTAGAGTGCATCCGAATTAACCATGTTAATAAAAGTTTAATCAACCATAGCATGTGTAGTGCCCCTAGTGTTGGAGGTGCCAGAAGTTGAGCTCTGCCCTTTAGGGAATGGATCTTTCAGTACGGAAAGCTTCTTCTCTCTTAAGAGTTTCTGGGCTTCTTCAAGCAGAGGGCATTGGTGAGTAAGGTGGTTCTGCTTGCAAAGTTTACAAGGGAACTTAACCTTCTTTTCCTCTTTGTTACCATCTTCGACATTCTCTTTTTTGGGCTTTTGTTGGTTCCCCTCTCCTTTCTTGCCCTTCTTTTTGTTATTGGGATGCCGAGGGCCCTTTTGATTGTTCTAAACCTGGTTGACAGGCTCAGAAGTAGAAGGAGAGGTTGTGACGGAAGAAACATCTGCAGTCGATTGTTTGACAGATAAGGCATGAACCTATTTGGTCAATGCTTCGAAAGCTGCAGAGTCAACTGAACCCACTATGCCGTCAGCATGTGGTCCAGGTTTAGGTCTACTCAGATCGGTATTCGATCGCGGTGCATTAGGTATAATCTCATACAATAACCCGGATTGTGCATAAACGAGATCTAACTATTGGGTCCGTAGGATGGCTTCTTCCTCGTTAGATACTCCAGATGTAGTGACTTCCTTAGAAATATAACGAAGGAGTGATTTCAAATACCACTCAAGAAGGAATTCTGGAGGTATGTTGGCCTTAATGAGCCTCTTCCGTCTTCGCCACTCTTGAATTTGGTCAGATAAATGAGTGGCTTTATTTTTCCTAAATGTAGACAAAAGGTCTGTTCCAGCATCATACCAAACAAGAAGCTGGAAGTGATTCAAAAAGGCAGTCGTGAGATCCCCAAAATTAGAGAATGTAGCTGCAGGTAACTCAATGTACTAGTTGGCTACAACACCGGTTAAAGTCCTTTGGAACAGTCTCAATCTAATGGAATCTTCATTTAATGAATTCGAGGAACACCATAAGTGGAAAGTAGTGACATGGTCACCAGGTTCTTCACCTGCTTTGCCTTTGAACTTTGGAATGTCCGAAGGTAACTTGGTAGGAATTGATGGCCATGTAGCATTATGATACACTGGATTGTTGGTTAGTTTGGAAAGATCTGGTAAATTTAAAGTTGCCAGAAAAGGTAAACGAGGCCGGTAAGACGATACTTGATAAGCTGGGGTCGAAAAAGGGGAACCACCCATAGTTTGACCCATGAACTGCTGGTAGGGGTTGCCCCCAGCCGTCTGCTAGTAGGGGTTTCCCCCAACCATCTGTTGATAAGGGTTGCCCCCGACCATATGCTGATAGGGGTTTCCACCTACCATCTGTTGATAGGGGTTGCCCCCAGCTACTTGTTGGTAGGGGTTGCCCCCTGCCATTTGTTGTTGCACGAAAGAATTATTGAAATTTCCCCACCCATATGAAAGTGGATTAATGCTCTGTGGGTTCGTCCACTGTGGCTGGGTGTTAGCCCCGCCATATTGCTGGTTAAAAATATTACCCCCTCCCCCTGAAAATAAGGAAAAAGGGACATTACCTGCAGGCATATTACATTGATTCATGTTGGGACTTGCAAAGGTATTGAAACCAGTGGTAGCTGATGTAGATGGTGCGGTCATGGTACTCATGACAGGCACGGTTGCAGAAGCACTTGGCCCTACAGCAGGTGTGGAAATCCAAGTACTGGGTATCTGATGTAACGGTTGAAAAGCAGGAGGTGGTGCTAAATTGGCTGTACTACTAGGTCCAACAGTAGGTGTAGGGATAGATGCCATCATTGTTGAACTTGGCATACCTAATGTACCAGTATTAAGACTGAAAGACAGAGTAGACACAGAGGTTTTCTGTGCCTGACTCGGCGTAGCAGTAAAAGAAGGATTTACCGTGTTAGTGTTCATACCTATGGTGGGAGTTTGGGGAACTCCCTGTTCACCTCCTAAAGTAGACATCAGATGTCCAGGAAAGAAATTATATGTACTGTAATGGGGCTGCTGGAAACCAACAAGTAATAGAAGCGGATTCCTAGGATTGGTCAGAGGAGGATTGAAGGGAGTGCTATACTCCGCAGAAGTAAGAGCTTCAATCTCAACTGAACTAAAGTGTCGCTGATCTGGGGTACCTAGTTGTGGTTCCTCAGGAACCTCTATTTCAGGGTTTTCTATTGTTGTTTGTTGTTCTTCAGGAAACTCAACTTCAAGTGGTAATTCCTCAGGAATTCCTATTTCAGGATTTTCCGTTGTAAAAATTTCTTCAGGAAATTCGATTTCAGGAATGGTTTCTGAAGAAACACTGGTGTTTTCCCACTACCGTCTAGTTGGCGGTAAAGGTTCTGTTCTAATTGGTGGAAGGTTTTGAAACCTTCTCGATCTACGAAGTTCTTGAATCTCCTTGATTATATATATATATATATATATATAAAGACTAGAACCTAATGGCCACTATGACTAGGGAGCAAACAACACACCAACTAAAAAAGTCCTAAGTATGCAAACCAGGCAAACAAGATGCCTTCCAGAGAAGAGTATGGGATGATGAGGGCCCATAACAGATCAACGAAGGAAGAAAGATAGTTACCCGGGGTCCACAATACAATGACTAAGGGTGCAAGCGCTGGAATCACCCAACCGCCCTCCTAAAGACCTGCAAGGGATTTCCTCCCATGTCTGTCTTAGGTATAGCAGATATACCCTCTGCTATCACCTGTGTATGAACCTAAAGTCAGATACTAAGGATACCACAACACCGAAAACTCCTGGGGGAACAGTCGCTGGTCGAATCAGAAGGCATGGGCAGGGTAACTAAGCCCGAAACTCTAAAGAGTCCCCATACGCGATCCAATCCTGGTATATGCTTGAAACAGAAAGTAGGAGGAGTATTCCCAACAATTTGATCTCACAAGACCTACTGCATAAATCCTAGGCAAGCTTTGAGTGAAATGGGTTTACCTGTGATAGTCGAACTACAATTTTTGTGTAATGTGTGATCTTGAGTGGTTTAAGGTGATTTAAACTCAAGATCCTAACCAAGACTAGTTGGTGTAGTGTATCCCTAAAAAAGAAAAATTGTTTCTATTTCATTTTATTAAAAAGTTTTTTAGGGCTGTTATTAGTCAAAAGGTAGTGCTTTTGTGTGGCGTGGTTGCAACAGGAAAACAAAAGTGCATAAATTCAAACTTTCTACAACAAAGCTCTTTTTATTTTTTCATTTACTTCTTTTCCAAACTGAAAAATTGAGCAAATCTACTTAAATGTCTTTTTGTTTTCTTTTTTTGAAATTGTACAAAATAACCTATGCTATCTTGTAACAAAAATAAGCCTTATTAAACTTAAACTACCAAATTTTTTGCTTTTTCTGTTATCATAAACGAAAAAGAACTATAAACATGGAAAGCAAAATAAGACTTGTGTACAATGTGTAAGTATGGCTAAAAATGGTTCTTAAGCTTATAGCTGTCAAGGCACTAGCTCAAAAAAGACTTGACCTACAGGTTTTTTGTTGAATATTGTAACTTCTAAGAATATTATAATTGTACATTATTTATTCCGGAGATGTTTCATTCCTCCGAGGTAATCCTACTATGTATCTGGAGATGTTTATTCCTCCAGGGTTTGATATTAACTAGGGTTATTAGACCCACCATGTGTGGGTCGGCCCTGTAGTTATATTTTAGGGGTTATTAGACTTCTCCAGGTGAGGTCGGCCCCAACAGGTCTTTTAGTCAGTTGAGAGTCAAGTATAAATAGAGGAGGTGAACTCCTCATTAGATCATTCACTCACTTGTGGAAGAGTGTGCACTTGTTTGGGAGATCAGCTAAGGAGACAAAGGAAGGAGGAGCACATCTTGTATTTTGGTTGTTCATCTTATTGAGGAAAGCTTTACTGGGTTTTCTACCCCATGAGGGTTTCCCAGGATATATTGTGTGTCTATCTTGTGATTATGCTTCTTTCAGTGATCTTGCTTGGTTATTTGGTTTAAACTTAACATGGTATCAGAGCTAGACTGAATAGGACATCTTTCACAAGGTAAGATTATCTCTCTCTCTCTTTTTGGTGAAGTTAGGGTTTTCAGCCCAAAGTTGGTATTATTGATTTTTGGTTGCATGGCTGGAAAGCCCTCCTCAATACCTTTCTTTTAAGCCCTAGATCGAACTTTTTGGTTGGGTAGAACGCCGGGAATTACAAACCCTAATTCTACCAAAAGTGCGATACGTCAGATTTTGGTTTCAGAAAAAAGTTGGAATTTTTGGTTTCTGATTACATGGTTGGATAGCCCTTATCAAGAGCATTCTTTTAAGCCCTAGATCGAACTTTTTGGTTGGGTAGAACTCCGGGAATTGCAAACCCTAATTCTACCAAAAGTGCGATAAAATTCTGTTTCAGTTTCTGGAAAACTAAAAAGTAACTTTCAAGTAAGTCTACTCTGTCTCTTGGACTCCCCCAAGAGAAGATGGCTCCAAATACTAAGCTTGAAGACAAGCTAGAAGGCATAGAGAATTTCCGGGCATGGAAATACAGAATTGGTCTCATTCTTGAAGAGAATGACCTTGCTCATTATATCAAGGAGGAAGTTGCAGAACCAGAAGAAGATGAAGCCAAAGAAAAGCACAGGAAAGATCTGATTAGGGCAAAGAGAATCATAGCTAATTCCATTAAATACCACTTGATTCCCCAAGTGTCTTCCAAGAAGACTCCAAAGGAAATGTATGATGCCCTAGGAAGAATGTATGAAGGAAAGAACATCAATAGGAAGATGAATCTGAGGTCTAAATTGAAGAGCACCAAGATGCACAAAGGAGAATCCATTCAAGACTACTTCTCAAGGGTTTCACAAATCAAGGAACAACTAGATGCAATTGGTGATACCCTTGATGAGGATGAACTTGTGATGACTGCCCTCAATGGTCTCACTAGATCTTGGGAGTCATTTATACAAACCATGTGTGCCAGGAAAGAGAGCATGAAGTTTGATGTAGTATGGGAGGATTGTGTTCAAGAAGAAGCTAGGGTTGCAAATAGAGAAGCCCTTCTCAAAGAGGATGACCAAGCCCTAGCCACTCATACCAAAAGAAGAAGAATGAGTCATTTCAAGAGAGTTGATCACAAAGGATCTCAACACTTCTCTAGATCTAACAAGAGAAGAGGACCAGATTCAGCAAGAGATTATTCTACGGTAGAATGCTACAGTTGTCATAAATTGGGACACATCTCTAGATATTGTCCTTCTCAAAAGAAGAAAGTCTTTCACAAAAGACATCATGCACATATGGCAGAAAATGAAAGTGAAGAAGATGAAGAGGAAGAAGATGAAGAAGAAGAAGAGGTAGAGGTAAAACCCAAAAGGAAAAGATGTAAGGTGAAGAAAGAATATCCAGAAGAATATGTTCTATTCTCTGCACTCTCTGGATATGTATCTCCTGGAGAAGATACATGGCTCATTGATAGTGGTGCTTCCAAGCACATGACAGGTCAAAGGAAGACCTTCTCAATTCTTGAAGAAAAGTCTTCTTCACAGAAAGTATCTCTAGGAGATGACTACCAATATCCCATCAAAGGAATTGGTGAAGCTAGCTATAAGCTAGATTCTGGAACACCCTTGAAGATGAAAGACATCTTATATGTTCCAGGTTTAAAGAAGAACCTTCTCTCCATCTCAGCTCTAGATAAGAAAGGCTTCAGAGTAGCCTTCATAGATGGACAAGTACTCATGTGGTCCAAAGGGAAGACAATTAAAGATGCAGTTGTTATTGGTGAAGAAGAAGGAGGTCTCTATAAACTCAAGGGTCATCCAGAGGCTGCCCTTGCACATGAGATCTCTAGCCCCAGTGAGCTATGGCATATAAGATTAGCCCACATCAACTTTAAAGCCTTACCCTATGTAAGCAAGGTAGTCATAGGACTACCAGATTTAAAAGCTGATCATGATGGCTCATGTAAAGGATGTAAGAAAGGGAAAAATATCAAAAACCCCTTTCCAAAGAGTGAAACAAAGACTAAGAACATTTTAGAGCTTATACACTCAGATGTATGTGGTCCAATGCCCACCACTTCCTTAAGTGGGTTTGAATACTATCTTTCATTCATAGATGACTATTCAAGGAAAACTTGGATATACTTCCTAAAAGGGAAGAATGAAGTCTTTGGAAAATTCAAGGAGTTCAAGGCTCTAATAGAAAATCTATCAGATAAGAAAATCAAAACTCTCAGAACAGATAATGGCGGAGAATTCACCTCAAAGGAATTTGAGGACTTTTGCAAAGAAGCTGGAATTAAAAGGGAACTAACTACTCCCTACAATCCCCAACAGAATGGGGTGGCTGAAAGGAAAAATAGAACAATCATGGAAGTTGTGAAGACCATGATACATGACCAAGATCTTCCCATGTACTTATGGGCTGAAGCAGCCAAGACAGCAGTTTATGTGCAAAATAGATTATCTCACAGTGCTCTTGAATTCAAAACTCCAGAAGAAGTGTTTACAGGTAAGAAGCCTGAGGTAAGTCATCTTAAAATATTTGGGTGTCCCGTGTACATCCACATTCCAAAAGAAAAGAGAACCAAGTTGGATCCCTCAGGTAAGAAGGGAATGTTTGTTGGTTATTGTGAAACTTCCAAAGCCTTCAGAATCTACATACCAGGTTTCCATCATATAGAAATAAGTAGAGATGTAACCTTTGATGAAGAAGCAGCTCTCAAGAAATCCAGAAAGTGTCAACTTGAAGAAGTTTATGAAGAAGATTCATCACCCAGAGATTCAGAGACTGTTCACATCCCTGAAGAAGCTACACCAGAGGATCATGACATGCTGGAACCCCAAGAACCACCTGTTGCAGAACTTTCCAGGAAAAGAAGACCAGCATGGGCTAGAGATATTATCCAAGGAGCTGAAAGATATGGAGCTCCTGAAGGCTCCACTAGAGAAAGAAAGAAACCAAAGCTAGTATCCAACTATATGGCCTTAATGTGTGACCTTGTGGATCAACTACCTACTAGCTATGAAGAGGCAGCTCAGAAGAAAGAATGGGTAGAAGCAATGACAGAAGAATATCAGTCAATAATGAAAAATGATGTTTGGGATATAGTTCCCAAGCCAAAAGATAAAAGTGTGGTTTCTTCCAAATGGATCTTCAAAATAAAACATGCCGCAGATGGAAGCATTGAAAAATACAAAGCAATATTTGTAGCTAGAGGATTCTCTCAGAAGGAGGGAATTGACTACGAAGAAACATTTGCACCAGTTGCCAGGTATACTTCAATTAGAACTATTATGGCTCTTGCATCCATGATGAAGTGGAAATTACACCAAATGGATGTTAAGACAGCTTTTCTGAATGGAGTAATTGAAGAAGAAGTATACATAGAGCAACCTCAAGGGTTTGAGGTTAATGATGGAAGAACTCATGTATGCAAATTGAAGAAGGCATTATATGGGTTGAAACAAGCTCCAAGGGCTTGGTATGGAAGGATTGACAATTTCTTAACTAGCATGGGCTTTACCAAAAGTAAAGCTGACCCAAATCTTTATCTCAAGGTGATGGATGATGAACCAGTTATATTGCTGTTATATGTAGATGATCTTTTCTTAACTGGAGATGAGAATCAGATTATTGAAAGCAAGAAGAAGCTTTCTTCAGAATTCGAGATGAAAGATCTCGGACTGATGCACTACTTCTTAGGCTTAGAAGTATGGCAAGAACCAAAAGGAATATTTCTAAATCAAGGTAAGTACACTGTGGAGATTCTCAAAAGGTTTGATATGTTGGAGTGTAAAGCCATGGCCACTCCCATGGACTCCAACTTAAAGTTATTAGTTAATGATTCATCAGAACTAGTGGACATAAATTTATATAGACAAATCATTGGATCATTGATGTACTTAACTAATACTAGGCCTGACATATGCTTTGCTGTAAATACCCTAAGTCAGTATCTAGTAGAACCTAGAAAGGTTCACTTAATAGCTGCAAAGCATGTAATGAGGTACCTAAAAGGTACATTAGATTTTGGCTTATTTTATGTTGAAAATCATGAACTCAGATTACATGGTTACTCAGATTCTGATTGGGCAGGAAGTATCTCAGACAGAAAAAGTACCTCTAGTGGATGTTATGGTCTTGGATCTGCCATGATCTCATGGTTCAGCAAGAAACAATCAAGTGTGGCCCTCAGTACTGCTGAAGCTGAATACATAGCTGCCTGTTCTGCTAGCTGTGAAGCAGTATGGCTTCGAAAACTTTTGTCTGGAAGTGTTTGACTTAGAAATGGAACCCACTGTGATTATGTGTGATAATCAAAGCTGCATCAAGATGACTGAAAATCCTGTGTTTCATGATAAGTCAAAACACATAGAGATCCGTTACTTTTATATTCGAGATATGGTGCAGAAAGGAGCTATCAAGCTAGAGTATATAAGCACTGAGGATCAAATTGCTGATATCCTGACCAAGCCTCTGTCTCGAGTAAAGTTTGAACACTTCCGAGACAAGCTTGGTGTAGTTCAGAAGAACCCTCCTCGAAAGGGGGAGTAGCACAGTATGAGACAGACAAGCCTATCTCATCAATGATGAGGTTACTTATTTTTTTCTTTGCACTTACTCACCTAGAATTATTTAGATTTAGGACTCCTATATTCTTTATTTTGATGGTTAGATGTATACATGCTCTTGATGATAGATGTATACATGCTAGATATTTTTTTTTTGATGACAGATGCATACATGCTTTGATGATGATTATACATGTTGTGGTTATACATGTTTTGATGATGGTTATACATGTTGTGGTTATACATGTTTTGATGTTGATTATACATGTTTTGATGTTGATGATACATGTTGTGGTTATACATGTTTTGATGTTGATGATACATGTTTTGATGATGATAATACATGTTGTGGTTATACATGTTTTGATGTTGATGATACATGTTGTGGTTATACATGTTTTGATGATGGTTATACATGTTGTGGTTATACATGTTTTGATGTTGATTATACATGTTTTGATGTTGATGATACATGTTGTGGTTATACATGTTTTGATGTTGATGATACATGTTTTGATGATGATAATACATGTTGTGGTTATACATGTTTTGATGTTGATGATACATGTTGTGGTTATACATGTTTTAATATTGATGATACATGTTGTGATGATACATGTTATGATGATGAGGATACATGTTCTTGATGAACATGTGAGGGGATTGGATCATCCCTGGACTTTCAGTCCTAAAGAGAGCCGTAGACGTGAGGTCTCCGAGAATGAAGTCCTTAGTGGACAGTTGAGGGGATTGAGATCATCCCTGGACTTTCAGTCCTAAAGAGAGCCGTAGACGTGAGGTCTCCGAGAATGAAGTCCTTAGTGGACAGTTGAGGGGATTGAGATCATCCCTGGACTTTCAGTCCTAAAGAGAGCCGTAGACGTGAGGTCTCCGAGAATGAAGTCCTTAGTGGACAGTTGAGGGGATTGAGATCATCCCTGGACTTTCAGTCCTAAAGAGAGCCGTAGATGTGAGGTCTCCGAGAATGAAGTCCTTAGTGGACAGTTGAGGGGATTGGGATCATCCCTGGACTTTCAGTCCTAAAGAGAGCCGTAGACGTGAGGTCTCTGATAATGAAGGGATTGGGATCATCCCTGGACTTTCAGTCCTAAAGAGAGCCGTAGACGTGAGGTCTCCGATAATGAAGGGATTGGGATCATTCCTGGACTTCAGTTCGAAAGAAGAGCCGTAGACGTATGTCTCCGATAATGAAGGGATTGGGATCATTCCTGGACTTCAGTCCGAAAGAAGAGCCGTAGACGTATGTCTCCGATAATGAAGGGATTGGGATCATTCCTGGACTTCAGTCCGAAAGAAGAGTCGTAGACGTATGTCTCCGATAATGAAGGGATTGGGATCATTCCTGGACTTCAGTCCGAAAGAAGAGCCGTAGACGTATGTCTCCGATAATGAAGGGATTGGGATCATTCCTGGACTTCAGTCCGAAAGAAGAGCCGTAGACGTATGTCTCCGATAATGAAGGGATTGGGATCATTCCTGGACTTCAGTCCGAAAGAAGAGCCGTAGACGTATGTCTCCGATAATGAAGGGATTGGATCATTCCTGGACTTCAGTCCGAAAGAAGAGCCGTAGACGTATGTCTTCGAGAAAGAAGGGATTGGATCATTCTTGGACCTCAGTCCGAAAGAAGAGCCGTAGACGTATGTCTTCGATAATGATAGGACTGGATCATCCCTGGACTTCGGTTCAAAAGGTACATGATTGGTTTACATCATTCCTTGACGATGTTGATGATCGTGATGCTCGTGTGATGACGATGCCGATGATCGTGTGATGACGATGCTGATGATCGTGTGATGACGATGCTGATGATCGTGTGATGACGATGCTGATGATTGTATGATGATGATGCTGATGATCGTGTGATGACGATGCCGATGATCATGTGATGACGATGCTGATGATCGTGTGATGACGATGCTGATGATCGTATGATGATGATGCTGATGATCGTGTGATGACGATGCTGATGATCGTGTGATGACGATGCTGATGATCGTATGATGATGATGCTGATGATCGTGTGATGACGATGCCGATGATCGTGTGATGACGATGCTGATGATCGTGTGATGACGATGCTGATGATCGTGTGATGACGATGCTGATGATCGTGTGATGATGATGCTGATGATCGTGTGATGACGATGCCAATGATCGTGTGATGACGATGCTAATGATCGTATGACGATGCTGATGACGATGTTGATGTTCCAGTAACTAGTCAAGTTACTGATGATGATGAAATGAAGAAAGCTTCCGATGATATATAGATGATGTAGTAAATGACTCCTTGCTCCTACAGATGTTGTTGTAATATCCTTCTCGTTAAGGGGGAGTGTTGAATATTGTAACTTCTAAGAATATTATAATTGTACATTATTTATTCCGGAGATGTTTCATTCCTCCGAGGTAATCCTACTATGTATCTGGAGATGTTTATTCCTCCAGGGTTTGATATTAACTAGGGTTATTAGACCCACCATGTGTGGGTCTGCCCTGTAGTTATATTTTAGGGGTTATTAGACTTCTCCAGGTGAGGTCGGCCCCAACAGGTCTTTTAGTCAGTTGAGAGTCAAGTATAAATAGAGGAGGTGAACTCCTCATTAGATCATTCACTCACTTGTGGAAGAGTGCGCACTTGTTTGGGAGATCAGCTAAGGAGACAAAGGAAGGAGGAGCACATCTTGTATTTTGGTTGTTCATCTTATTGAGGAAAGCTTTACTGGGTTTTCTACCCCATGAGGGTTTCCCAGGATATATTGTGTGTCTATCTTGTGATTATGCTTCTTCCAGTGATCTTGCTTGATTATTTGGTTTAAACTTAACATTTTTTGCAAAGAAAAAGCCTCTAAACTCGGAAACAAAGTGGGAGAAAACAAAGGAGATAGATACAAGAGGACTGACCTAAAGCATCTAACCCTAGCAAGACCACTATGCCAAGCAAAAAGTAGACAAGCAAGCTACCAACTACCCTACTAACACAAAGAACTGAGAAATGAATCAGCCTAAAGCACTTTAAATACACTTGAAACTAGAAAAAGACAATAAGTCCAAGAAGATTGGAAATCAACAAGTTCGGAAGACACCCTAGAGGCTCTAAAACGGACCAAACCCTAAAACAAAGGATAGGATAGGTAAAGAGCAGACAAATGTTGCCACAAACAGCAGATACAAAAGTATGCAGGTTTGTAAACCAGCAACATACAGTCAGGGCCTAAAAAGCGGAAGTGCTCACCACAAAACACAACCTAGTCTTCCAAAAAGTTATAAATAGTCCAAACGTTCCAAAGGTAAACAAGCGATCCAAAGATGGTAAAAAGACTCAAAGAAAGGTTCTATGACTTAAAAAAAGTTAAAAACCTCATACACCAGTCAAGGAGATCTAAAAGCAAAGTCAGGAAACCACCAAAAGGGCTAAAAACTCAAGCAGACCACTAACAGAAGGCTTCAGGAAATGTACCCTACTGTGCAGTAGGGAAACTCGCGCCCCTGCAGAGATGGGCGCTACTGTATGTATAGCACAGTAGCGTATGGGTGCTACTGTATGTACAACAAAGTAGCGTTCATATTTTAAAAGTTTAAAAACTGACTTTGAAAAGATACAAAAAGACTGATGGAAGCAGAGAAAAACAGGCAGGGGATACCTACAGGGTTTCTCAGCACATAAAAGGAGTCAAAACAGTTCTGGGAAGACAAACAAGAAAAGGTTACCTAGATCAAAAACACAACTATCCCCAGTATGGTCGCCAGTCTGTTGGCGGGAAAAACTACCCTATAGCAAGGAAACTAATGCTATCAACTGGGATGGGGTGACATGTAAGTGTATTAACTGTATTGCAGAGATATTTATGAAAAGAAATGAGTTATAGATCTTGAGAACATACCTTTTAACCGACGTTCGATCCTAGCTTTTATTTGATCTTGTGCTCAGTCCTCAAATCCACCTTCTTTTCAGTAAACCTGCAAGACAAACACCTTTCTCAGCATATCTTGGATAATATATAATGTTTGAAAGAAACAAAAGCAGTGTTAAACATTAGATATTGACCAAAACAGATCCAAATTAAGATATTATTTTAGAAAACATTTAAGTTGGAACAAGAAAGACACTTCAACCTTTATTGTCAAATGCAAATTGATGTACAAGTATACCTAACTTTGTGACATGCTCCTGCAACTTGATTCTGGGCTCTTGCTCTTCTCTGGCTTGGATATCTTCAGCATCAACTCCTCCAATGCAAGCTTCTCTTTTATATCTCTATGTCTCTAAGTTTCTCCATCCATCCATCTAACCTTTCTCTGTAGTCTTCCCTGTATTTATAGGATCAGAGAAGTAGTTCAGGTCAAGATATGGTTATGGAGGAAGTTGGGGAAGTTGGGAAACTACCAGCAACTAATCCTCCTCTTGAAATTAATTATTTTTTTAATCATCTTTTGAGATGTACGCTACTATTGTTCAGTGAAGTAGCGTTTAGGGCGCTACTATGGTGCTTGTCAACTAGCGCTAATTGATTTTTAAATGTTGAGCGCCACTATGCTGAGAAGGAGTAGCGCTTATAAGGCTTTTAGCGCTACTATTATACACTGGAGTAGCGTATAGGCGCTAGTCTATTTAAGTAGAGTAGCGTTCATATCTCATAATGATATTTTTAGGGTTTTTCCAGTAATGTCAGGAAATGGAGTAAGTCAAAGTATCATCTAGGGTCAACATGCTCCTCCATCCAAGTTGTCCTTTTATGTGATCAACAACTCAAGGTGATCATGGACGGAGAGGTGCAAGTTTGACCTATAACACCTCTGTTTTTAAGGAAAAGTTTCCCTAAGGTTATCTGGACATCATAGCCTCTCCTTAGTTTTTTCCCTAAAGAAAAGTCCTTTACTTGTCTTACTTTTTGAGTTATGTCTTTTTCACCTAAGTAAAACTCAAGGTTTTGGGCCGCAACGGTGGAAGCTTTGAGCTAATGTTCCACAACGGTGGAAGAGTTATCCCAAGCTTTCCTAAACTGCAAAATTAAAAAGGCTAAGTCAAGCCGCGGTGGAAAACTTATCTTAAAAAACCTCCGAAAGGGAGAAACCTTTGATCAAGTAGACCCGTGGCAGAACAGATTCATCAAGTTTTTTTGCAACGGCGGAAGTTTTCATCTAAAATCTTCCGCAAACATTAGGAACGTACCAGTAAGTCATCTTTGCGGGAAGACTCGCCTATCTCTCTCGCAATAGCGAAGGACTTCAAGAAACTCTTCCGCACCGACGGGCAAGGTGGCACTTTTTCGGAAGAACTCGGATAACTCTCCCACAAAGGCGGACAAACTCAATTAAGTTTGCCGATGCGTTGCGGCCCGCTTCCGTTTTACGGAAACATTTGGACAAATCTCCTGCAATGGCGGGAAAAACTCAACTTTTCTTTCCGCAGGAGGCAGAAACCTTAACCTAGCCTTTTCAATTTTTGGCAGTCATATTTATTGAGAATAGGTTGATTTGACCCATCCATACACTGCCTTAAATACCGTTTTAATGACTTGTAGCCACCCTAATAATGGTTCGCACGTACCGTTTTAATATATAGGGTGTGAGCCCCGTTGGTGTTCCATTGTCTCTCGTCCCCTCGGAGCTCTCTTCCCATTTCTATTCAAAGTCACGAAGCACATTCTAGGCTCGCAGGCTCTGCAACGAACGTCGACATCCTCATCCATTCACAGGTTTGTACCTTCACAGACCTTGTTATATTGTGTTCTTCCCGTTTAAAGGAGCATGATCCGTCACTCTTTTTCATCCTAGTCATGGCGGGACTCTCAGAGTAATCATGGATGATAACCGACCCATGTACACCCCACTAGATGTATGGAATCCCTAGTTGTGCGCGTAAAAGGCCCTAGACCCTCAAGTCTCCCATCGCTTAAGTGTTAGAAGAACTGACAGCATACATTTGCTCGTCATAAAAGCCACTTGTTTAGTAATTCCAAGACCAACCTTGCTGTTAACACCCAAAAAGTGTTCACTACCTCATCTACCCCATTACATGGCTCATTTGTCAATTTTCCTACCATATTTCCCTTAAAAACCCTAAAAATCCCACTAAAAAGCCTCCAAAAGGCCACAAAACCATCAAAAAAGCCTCAAAAAGGCTAAAAAACCCCTTTTTTCCTCCAAAAATATCCAAAATTCCTCCAAAAAAGAAAAAACCCTTTAAAAAGGGAATAAAAAATATAAAATAATGAGGAAAAGGAGGAAAAAACCCTATATAGCTGCCCTAAACCACATGGTTCCCAAAACCATGGGCCAGCACTCCACCACCAAAAAACTATAAATAGGTGATGGAGACCCCTTATTCCACATCCACAATCAAGTATACCCTTACTCTGCCAAAATCTCTCTTGAAACCCTAGCTCACCATTAAGCCACTTTCACCTTGAGAGCCCCTTTTGGCCCATTCCCACCATTGGAGAAAGAGAAGGAGCAAGTTCGAGCTTGGAGCAACCCTCTTGGACATTGCAAGAGCTTCACCAACCTTCACATTGGAGGTAAAATTAATACAAAAACCATTATTTACATTTTGTTGTTTATGTTTCATGCACATGTTTTAGAGTAGTTTACATTTCTGTTTTAGCATTTTAATTTCCATTTACTGAACTGCTACTAAGGAGTCCATTCTCCTTAGTAGGTGCTCATTTGCACAAGCTAGGGGTAAAACCCTAGCTACACTTGCACGTCCTTGCACCAAGTTATAAGCATTTTCGCGACTGTAGAGTTTTATGTCTTTCTGCGCTTTCAGGCCGATTTTTTGTCATGTCTTTTTATTATAAGAATGTAAAATACCCAGGCCCACTTTATGTTCACTGCTCTCATGGTTCATAGTTATAGTATTAGTAGCAAAAGCAACCAAATTAAAGTTTCTCAAATGGCATGTGAAAGAATTATTTTGAAATAGTGAGACGAGCAGGAATTAGGTGTTCTGGTTGGCATTTTGATATTATCATTATAAGTAAGATGCTGGTTTGGATTGTTAACGTCATGTCATATATTCTTATTCATGTTTGAATTTTTAACAGGATCTCCCAAAAATGGCTAAAGGTGGCAAGATAAAATCAAAGGAAGTCAATGAAAGCACAAGAGTAGAAACTACATTCCAGGATACCAAGTGCACCACAGGCGTGCCTCCAGAAGTAAACTGGGCAAACGTATACCGCATGTTAAGAGATCAGGACTTCCCTGAAGCTCTTCTTGAGGAGGAATGTTTATATCAGAACATCCGAAACTCCTGTATATCCAAGGCGGCCACACGTCCATAACTCTTCCAGTGCTCAAAAGTGATTGGATGGGTTTTGCAGTATGCGAATACCAGGACAAGAGTTATAGCAGACAACAAAGGGAAAGGATTTCACCTTGTTTCACCCATCCTATATCTGAACGACCTACAAGTTACCCAAATCCCAGCAGCGGCTTGATGATGCATGGTTGGAAGGGATCTAGATGGATAATCTAGAGATGGCAAGGAAGCTATTAATTTAAGGAAATCAAATCAGAAGAAAAGATAGTGAGGAGTACGAGGTTCAGAATTTGAGGCCCCCTTTCAGACTGATCACTCTCATGTTAAGCAGAATCTTCGGAAGACCCGATGGGACAATGTTCATGCCCCAATGGGTTCCTATCATCCACTATGTAGCCTTCAAAGGGACAATCTTCAACTGGGATAATATTCTCTCAGACAGCCTGTCATCAGCTATAATAGCTGCACAAGAAGGGTTACTGGAGAGGAAGGAAGAATATTATATGGCCTCTTACTTAATAGATTGTATTGTGGCAAAATGTCCCTTCCCCAAGTTAGGATGCATATGGAACTTAGCGGATGGCTCAGTGTTCATTGCGTACAAAATCTTCTAGGCTCAAAATTACAAAAGGGATTACAAACTCATTTGTGAGGAGTTCATCATGCCCCTATATGAATTAATATTTAATGAAGAACCCAACTGCCCATCTGAGAATGCCATGGAAGCTTTGGAGAAATATGGTGATTTCTATTTTTCTCTAGAAGGTACCTACATAAGAATGTACGGAGGCTCCAAAGCCCCATACATTCTACCTAGGTACGCTACATATTATATAGTCCACAAGGAGATGGTAATACAGGTATTCATTGATGGAATGGGTAATACCCTGTATAAGGCCAAGAAAGATACTTTTCCATCGTTACCCTTCTATGTCGTGGCCTACAAGTTCTCAGGAATTGCAACTGTGAAAGATTTTGTCGCAGAGTTGAGAAGCTTTCATTTTGGAAAAAATATTTTTCACAGGAATGATCGACAGGGAAAAGTTGCACAACATTGCAAAGAACCCTCCACTCCCTGTGAGTATGCTAACCATTATGATCAAGAGGAGGAAGCATATTGGGGGATTAGCAATATGACTAAGCTACAGATTTGTCAAATAAGCAAAGGAGGAGCCAGCTCAAGCTCTAATATTGTGGGGAAAATAGATCCGCATCGCGAAAAGGGTACTGTGGAGACTGTTCAGACTCTATCGAAAGAAGAACAAAGGCTCTTGGAACAAGCCAAGAAAATCCAAGAGGATAAACGCGAAGAAGAAGAGACTTTGAGGGTCCAAGTAGTTGAAGCCGAGGCAAAGAGGAAGGAAGAAGAAGAGAGAATCAGATTGGAAGAGGCACGAAGAAAAGAAGAAGAAGAAAATAAACCCCAAAATCTAAGACTTGCAAGACTTAGATATGGGTTCCCCCATAAGAGATCTCCCCATTGTCCCTTTTACACCCTCAAAAGGCAGTACAGTCTCTAAATGGGAAAAGTTCGCTTACAGTAAGAAAAAAAAAACTATTGTTAAAGAGACAGGTTCTAGTTTGAAAAGACCTTTTCGGTCAGACATCGTCACTACAAATGAAACCACGGTCATGCAGAACACAGAGGAATCTGCTAAAATCCTAGCATCCATCTTCGCAGCCATGGTTATAGCGATTGCAGACAATGTCAACATACTAGGAGATAAATTGAGTGAAGAAAAGGAGAAGGCACGTCAGTTGCAGGAAGCTTTAGTCAAAGAGCATAACTATACAAATTTGATGATCGAGAGGAATGATGCCCTCACATCTCAAAAGGAAGATTTAAATGAAACTCTCCGACAGCTGGAAGCTGACAGAAGGGCCCTAGCAATACAAATAAGGGTGTTAGAGGAAGAAAAGGGAGAACTTGAAGGTAAAAACCTGAAGCTGGAATCAGAGAAGTTTGACAACATTCAAGAGATCGTCGACCTGAAGGAACACATTGAAAATTTGCAAGGAGGCAGCAAATTATTAGAACAGCAATTGGAGCTAGCCAACAAAAAAATGGAAACATTAGCCCCTTCCACGAGCAAGCCTGTGAAATACTAAAAGAGACCTATGGTGTCCAAGAACTCCTATCAGAGGAACTATACAAACTAGAAGCAATAATAGCCAAGGTTAAGGAAATCAATGTCAAAGCCACCAGGGTCAGGAGGAAGCACACACGCATCAGTGGAGAGATTAAAAAACACATTGAGTGGAGAGAAGGGAATTCAGAGTTCCCGGCGACTCTTCCCCTTAAGTCTGTTGTTGAATACAGGGCAGATATGTGCACCCTAGATTATTCTAAAGATTGTGCAGTAAAGTTGTCCATCATAACCTTAGCCACTTATGAACTATGCAAGAATTTTTATTCCCAAATACGAGCCACACAGGAGACCTGCACCAATTTATCAGTCAAGCTACTATTCATAAACACTTCCTAGAAGAAAGTCTCCAAGCCACTATGGCAGAAATGATTGTTCTAGTAGAGGAACTTGCCAGGCAAGAAGTGTCTCTCAGATTTATGATTCCCTTGGTTGGAATAAATATTGTAAAAGAAGAAAATCAGTGGGGAAATTATATAGCAGAGGTAGATAGGGGACTGGCAGCCAACCAAGCTTCGACCTCAGAGAATGTCCCAGCTATTGCAGTAGTGCAAGAAGAAACACCAGCAGTCTCAGAAGCGCCCAAGTCGACTAAGGAGCCAGTCTCAGAAGCGCTCAGGGATAGATCACATTCGCCAACATGCCTCCTAGGTTGTTATTTTATGCATGTACCTTTGAAATATTAAAATGACTTGTGATATTTAACTCCCGATTTTTGTAAAGTTATTTGAGATATTTCTCTTTTTGTAATATCAACACCACAAGACAAATTAGAGGAATATAAACGGTTAGGGTATAGGTGGAAACTCCTGGCAGATCTTGTAAAGCTATATATAGTTTATTAGAGGGAGATAGAAAGGACTTTTGGCAGGTGAAAGGATGTTTCTGTCTTGTATATGAACTATTTCTACTACACGAATAATGTTGATGTATATGTAACTTTGGAATGTATTTCATCTATGTATTTCATCTATATTTATTGTACCCTTATTAGAGATGTGTTATTCCTCTATAAGGAAGTGTCGTCATGTGGATTGACAAGTGTCGCAAGTGTGTGTACTTGCCGATGGGTTATTAGACCACAATGTGTGGGGTTGACCCTGAAATATATATTATATTGTGGATGTATCTAGATAGACAAGTCGGCCCCATAGTGTAACTGGGCAAACAGGTTAAGTATAAATAGAGATCGGGAGATCTCTATTTGGATCATTCGGAAAGTCACACTTCTCTCACTCAGAAAGTGGTGCACTAGTGAGGAGGAGGATCATTTGCTACTAGGAGACTATCTTAGTGTATTTTGGTTGTACTTTGGTTGAGCCATTGCTCTCTCTATCTCCGAGGAAGTTGTGGGGTTTTTCACCTTAGGGTTTTCCCTACGGAAACTCTGTGTCTCTTGTCTCTCATGCTTTTGATTATTGTGATGCTTGTCACGCTTATTGTGATTGTTATGCATTAATATATTGTATATGTTATTCTCTTAGTAAAGATCCAAGATCATTGTGAATTAATGCTCAAAATTTAACATGGTATCAGAGCTAACCTGAGAAGAAGACATTTTGCAGTGACGGAAACTTGAGTTTCTTGTTTATTGGGTTTCTCTCCATAGATTTTGGAAAAGCAGTATAGTAGATTGACTCTACTCATCAAGGCGAATCTATCTGTCCAATCAGAATTCAATGCTGAGCATTTTCAGATTTGGCCCTAAAAATTAGGGTTTCCACAAAAATAGGAATTTCTAGAATCTGAAGACATAGCTGGAAGCTCCTTGCAAAAATAAAAGTTTAGAGTTTTGTTTCAAGATTTTTGGCTGGGTAGATCTTCGGGAAACTCAAACCCTAATTTAGGGCTCTCCCTAGTGAAAACCAGGAGGACAAAAAGCAAAATCTGAAGGATAAAGCTTTGCTGATCTCAAATTCTGAATGCACCAGGCTGATCAGCTCATCAAGGCGCATCTTTCTATCCTTTCAGAAAGTTGAAATTCACATTTTGAATTTTTAGGGTTTTCCCGACAAACCCTAATCTAGGACCAGATCAAGTTTTCAGCATTTCAAGTGGTAAGACCTAAATCTTTTCTATTTCCATTTGAATTACTCTTTAAGATGTCTCACCACACCAAGCTTGAGGATAAGCTTGAAGGGGATGATAAATTTCGAGCTTGGAAGTATAGGATTGGATTAATCCTGGAAGAGAATGAGTTGGACTCATATATAAAAGAAGACATCCCTATCCCAGAGGATGAAGAGGCCAAGGTATTTCATAAGAAGAACTTGGTCAAGGCAAAGACAATCATTGTTGATTCTATCAAAGACCATCTCATCCCCCATGTGTCATCTCTGAAGACACCCAAAGAGATGTTTGAATCCCTGACCAAGTTATTTGAAGGGAAGAACATAAATTAGAAGATGACTCTGCGAAATCAATTGAAAGGGGTCAAGATGTTGAATGGAGAAACCATTCAATCTTACTTCTCCAATGTCTCTCAGATCAAGGAACAACTTGAAGCTGTGGATGAAGTAATGGACAATGGTGAAGTTGTTATGACCACTCTGAATGGCCTACCTAGGTCATGGGACTCCTTTATTCAAGGAATCTGTGCAAGAAAGAAATTGATCTCTTTCAATAAATTGTGGGCGGAATGCTCTCAAGAAGAAGCTAGACTTGTAGCCCATGAGGAAAAGATGGGAGGTGAAGATCAAGCTCTCACAGCTCACACCAAAAGAAGCAAGCCCAAGAAGGAGCACTCTCGCTACAAGAGATCCTCTCAAAAGAATAAAAAGGATCTAAGATGCTTCACATGTAATGAGAAGGGTCACTTTGCTTCAGATTGCCCCAAGAACAAAAGGGATAACAACCACAACTCCAACAAGAAGAAGAAGGGCAACAAAAGAAAGATCCATGCTCATGCTTCCAAGGATGATGAACCTCCAAAGAAGAAGGCTAGGGAAGAAACTGATGATAGTGATGATGACTCATCAAGTGAAGAAGAGTATGTTCTAATCTCTGCTCTCACAGGTACTATCTCCTATGGTTGTAATGATTGGTTAATTGACAGTGGGGCTTCCAAACACATAACTGGGTTTAAAGAATCTTTTGTAAATCTATCTGAACATGAATCACCCCATAAAGTGAAACTTAGGGATGACTATCAATATCCTATCAAAGGAAGTGGTGAAGCCTCCTACAACCTAGACTCTGGAAAATCTTTGAAGATGAAAGAAGTCCTTTATGTACCAGGGCTCAAGAAGAACCTGCTGTCCATCTCTGCATTGGATGCAAAAGGTATAAGGGTTGCACTTGTAGATGGCCAAGTCCTAATGTGGCCAAAGGGTAAAACTATTGATGATGCAGTGGTGATTGGAGAGCAAGAGGGAGGATTATACAAATTGAAGGGACAACCTGAACATGCTATGAACACAAAGATTCATCCATAGTAATGGATCACATAGAGGTATGTATAATTTGTTTTTGCAAAGGTTAACTAATGAGTTATGCAGGTCATTGAAGAGAACAATAACACATTGCTAGACATAACTAGAAATTATGATGACCAGGTATGTTTTTGTTATATATACCATATGATTAATAATGATTACTCTTGAAGTTACAAGGTTGAGTAATCTAGGGCCTATGCATATTATGTTTCTTACCTTAATTGATGATATGACTAACCAGAAGAGTCATAGGTTTGAGTAATCACGGGTTTAGGTATGTTATGTTTATGACTAACCATAAGAATGCTTATTATTTATGTTTGAAATGATCCTGACTATACATGCTTGAGATTATTGTGTTTTGATAATATTAAGATTATACTAATGAATGTTTGATTATGTATGAGACCTCGAGGATAACACAATGATGATACTAATAAGCATGCATAGGGATCGAGAATGAATATAAGTTCAAGAACAGGTAATCCAGGAAGCAAAGATCAAGAAGAAGCACACTCCAGTAGTTTCTGCAAGGATGCAGATATTTAGAGGGAGTTGACCATCTTTTACATTCCACAATAGAAAGGTGTAGAAGAAGCTACTTCAACAGCTCCTGCAAGGAAGCAAAGACTCAGAGGGAGTCCACCCAACAAACAAACAAAGATAAGTATTTTACATGTTTGTTTAAATAAAATTGTTCAATGATGTATATGCTTATGCTCCTAGACTTAGGATATGTATTATGCATATTAGAATGATTGCATTAATTAATAGTATACTACTAATATGCATGTGATGGGTAAGTCGCCTATGGTACTGTACAACATTCCATTGCTACTTATCTAGAATGAAACATCTTTGCTGACATGTTGGGAGTAGTGCAAACTCTTAACAATGTTCTGGTAGAGATTGGAAGGAATCTAGAAAGTTACAGAATATGGATGAATGTTGTATTGGAGCATTGACTAAGATAATTGCATGAATGTATGACATATTTCTTTATGGGTAAGAATTTGTTCTGAAAAACTATGAGATGTTTCTAATCATGCAATTTAACTTGTCTTGTAGGAAAGATCGTATGCCATCACCTACAAAAGAAGAACTACAACATTTGTTCAGCAACAAATTATCTATTGAAGATATTGAAGTTCCCAAGATATGGGGAGAATGCCATGATCCGTCGATCATGAAGAATGATGTTTGGGATGCAGTACCAAGACCTGAAGTGGAGTCTATAGTGACTTCCAAGAGGATCTGCAAGATCAAGCATGTTGTAGATGACAACATAGAGAAGTATAAAAGTGATGAAATGGAAGATACACCAGATGGATTTCAAGACAACTTTCTTGAATGGTGTAGTTGAAGAAGAAGTATATGTGGAGCAGCCACTTGGTTCTCAGGCACATGACAAGGAGTCATATATGTACAGAACCTAGTAGGATAGACAGCTTTCTATCCAGTTTGGGCTTCACCAAGAGTAAAGCGGGTGCCAACCTTTACTACAAGATTGAGGAAGGCAATCCAGTGATACTACTTTTGTATGTGGATGACCTGTTTATTACAGGTGAAGATAGATTGATTGTCGACACACAGCGGAAGCTTGCTTCCGAGTTTGATATAAAGGACTTAGGGATGATGCACTATTTCCTAGGTATGGAGGTGTGGCAGAGTACAGATGGGATCTTCCTTGGACAAGGGAAGTATATTGTAGATATCCTGAAGAGGTTCGGGATGATGGATTGCAAGGCGATGGCCACACCTATGGCATCGAATCTGAAGCTTCTTTGTGATTCTTCATCTGAGCCGGTTGATGTCTCTATGTATCGTCAGATGATTGGGTCCTTGATGTACCTGATGAACACGAGACTAGATATTTGCTTTGCGATGAACACATTGAGCCAGTTCCTGACGGATTCGAGGAGTGTTCACCTGGTTGCTGTAAAGCATATTCTGAGGTACCTGAAGGGTACAGTTGATTATGGGCTCAAGTATGAAGTGAATCAAAAGTTTAACCTGTAGGGTTATGTTGATTCAGATTGGGCAGGCAGTGTTGCAGATAGGAAGAGCACATCTGGGTGCTACTTCAGTATGGGATTAGGTGTGATCTCTTGGTTTAGCAGGAAGCAGTCCTGCGTAGCACTGAGTACAACTGAGGCAGAGTATGTTGCAACCTGTTCAGCTAGTTGTGAGGCAGTATGGCTATGGAAGCTACTATCCGAGTTATTTGATCTCCCACTGGATGCTACTGGTATCTTCTGTGATAATCAGAGTTGTGTGAAGCTGTTTGAGAACCCAATATTTCATGACAGGTCGAAACACATAGAGATCAAATATCACTATATCAGGGATATGGTGCAGAGAGGAGCAGTGAAGCTCCTGTATGTTGTGATGGACGAGCAGATTGCAGATGTGCTGATGAAACCACTAGCCAGAGTGAAGTTCGAGTACTTTAGAGAGAGGCTTGGTGTTCTTCGGATTGGTGACACTTCGAGGAAGAAGTGATGGACACATTTGCAGAATCCATTCCAAACATGTTGGAAGGAGGATCCTTCACATGGCTATGGATGTAAGCACTGGATGATGAGCATCAGGATGATGCTCCAATTATTGTTCTCTATATGCATCAGGAGGATGCTAGATATGATCAGTTGGATCATTTATATGTATATGTATGTATGCATAATGTTAGATGCTGGATATGATCAGTTGGATCATTTATATGTATATGTATGTACGCATCATGTTGGATGCTAGATATGATCGGTTGGATCATTTGTATGTATTTTGTATATGCATCATGTTGGATTCTTGGACCATGTATTTGTATATGTATCAGGTGGATACATTGTATGATCAGGTAGATCATGTATGTTGATATGTATCATGTATGATCAGGTGGATCATGTATTTATATTTGTATCAGGTGGATACATTGTATGATCAGGTAGATCATGTATGTTGATATGTATCATGTATGATCAGGTGGATCATGTATGATGATATCTATCAGGTAGATACTTGGTATGCATCAGGTAGATGCATTGTATGATCAGGATGATCATGGATGACGAGCTTCAGGATGTTGCTCTAGATGACATGCAGCAGGATGTTGCAGTGATGATAATCAGGATGATCATGTGTACATTAGGATGATGTATGGTGAGTATCAGGTTGATACTCTATGGCCGTGGATCAAGTTGTGCAGATGAGCATATAATTTGGCCTTGGGAGATTTGCAGATAGTCTTTCGAGGTTTTTCCTATGGCATATAATTTGGCCCTGGGATATCTGGCAAATGCTCTTTCGAGCTTTTGCTCTGGGAGGACATATAATTTGGCCCTGGGAGATCTGCAGATAGTCTTTCGAGGTTTTTCCTATGGCATATAATCTGGCCTTGGGATATCTGGCAGATGCTCTTTCGAGGTTTTGTCCTATGGCATATAATATGTTTCAAGGAGATCCGATAGGTTGGGTTGTGTGCCCGTAATAAGTCCTGGGATGCTCTTGCGAGGTTTTTCCATGACCACATATAATATGTCCCTGGGAGATCCTATAGGTAGAGCTGTGTGCTCGTAACAGCCTGGGATGCTCTTGCGAGGTTTTGTGGTGACCACATATAATCTGTCCCTGGGAGATCCTATAGGTAGAGATGTGTGCTCGTAATAGCCTGGGATGCTCTTGTGAGGTTTTGTGGTGAGGTCACATATAATATGGCCCTGGGAGATCCTATAGGTAGAGTCGTTTGCTCGTAACAGCCTGGGATGCTCTTTTGAGGTTTTGTGATGCACATAATAAGTCCTGAGGATTCCACAGTATGGCCAGTGATGACGAAGACCTGCAGGTGGTGGGACTACATCTAGTATGAAAAAGGACTGGCTCTGTAGAAATTCCTATGATGAGTAGAGTCAGATATTGGTTGAGATAGCAACAACAGTGACAATGATGATGACGATGTATCGATGACGATGATCCCAAGAAGAAGACTTGTCTAGCAGATCTGTGTCGAGAAATACCTTCCTAGTTAAGAGGGAGTGTTGATGTATATGTAACTTCAGAATGTATTTCATCTATGTATTTCATATATATTTATTGTACCCTTATTAGAGATGTGTTATTCCTCTATAAGGAAGTGTCGTCATGTGGATTGACAAGTGTCACAAGTTTGTGTACTCGCCAATGGGTTATTAGACCACCATGTGTCGGGTCGGCCCTGAAATATATATTATATTGTGGATGTATCTAGATAGACAAGTCGGCCCCATAGTGTAACTGGGCAAACAGGTTAAGTATAAATAGAGATCGGGAGATCTCTATTTGGATCATTTGGAAAGTCACACTTCTCTCACTCAGAAAATGGTGCACTAGTGAGGAGGAGGATCATCTGCTACTAGGAGACTATCTCAGTGTATTTTGGTTGTACTTTGGTTGAGCCATTGCTCTCTCTATCTTTGAGGAAGTTGTGGGGTTTTTCACCTTAGGGTTTTCCCCACGGAAACTCTGTGTCTGTTGTCTCTCATGCTTTTGATTCTTGTGATGCTTGTCATGCTTATTGTGATTGTTATGCATTGATATACTGTATATGTTATTCTCTCAGTAAAGATCCAAGAGCATTGTGAATTAATGCTCAAAATTTAACCAATAAGAAAATCGTTTTGGCCTGTGGAAGCCTACACAACACTTTGCTTGGAGTCTTGTTGGATAATTGCTGAACTATTTCTGCATCTTTCATACATTTCCTGTGATATCTTTCCTAGCTAATGTGAATTAATTCTCTTCTATGAATGGTTTCATTTCCTTTGCAAAATTTCTGTGTTAAATGGGTGATAGAATGCTTATGTTTATCTAAGCTATCTTGGATAATCTTTATTTCTGCTGTAAATGCTCCTTTCAATTTAACAGCTATCTGTGAAGTTCTTGAGTGTATTTTCAGTTTATTACTCATTCTTTAAATTTGCTCCTTATAAGGATAGGATAATTTAGATTTAAACTAGATTAGCATAGATTTTTTTACCACATGAATTTAATTTAGGGCATATGTATATCATATTAAATACAAAATATATAACCAGTGGATCGGGACGCAATCAGTAAAATAAAAAAATCTTTAAACCTCACACGGTAGCCAGAACCGTTAATCGGACTGATTCTGCACACCAAACGGTGGGCGATCTAGTTGGGATCACTTACTGGGGAGAATCCCTTGCTGATTGATGCTACAATATTCTAGGCATCAACAGTTTTTGGTGCTAGAAGGAGGGCCACCAGTGCATGGCTAGCAGAAGAGATTCTTTTGTTGGTAAAAATTCGACTGAAAACCCATCTGAAACAGTCATCCCAGAATTTCCAGATCTGGAATAAGAAATCAAGAAGATCCTAATCCTGAAACAGAACAATTAGAAACATTGTATGCTATCCCTTTTGAAGAAGTAAATCGCTTTAGGAGACATACTCGTTCGTATGTGAGAATTCTTGGAGGGCTTACCACAGTTCCTTTGTTACCCAGACTTAGAGCTCCTCAAAAAAATCCTCAGTGTACAAGGGATTCCATTCTTGTTCAAAGTCTGGAATAATTATTAGATTTATCTCTAGAAGAGATTATCGAACCTTTTGATGAAGTTAGACCAGAGACCCCTACGAATCCAGAGCAGCAGCACAGTCCAAGGCATACTCCTCTTAACTTGCCACCACATACACCACCACGTTCTCCACTGAGAGTCATGGTCATACCCGCATGGAGAGCCAGGGGAGCATTAAATGTAGTCGGACCATTCCATGATTTGCCAAAAAACCCAGAAAAGGTTTTACCTAAGTATGACCCTAGCAAAGGAATTTCTGCTGAAGACCACCTTAAAAGTTTTTATTTAGCTCTAAATTTTTTAAATGTGGAATATGAGGATGTGGTTTTCTGTCTCTTTCCTTATACTTTCGAACCCAAAGTATCTTCCTGGTATTTTAGTTTGCAAGCTGGTTCGATAACAAGTTGGGAAGATTTTGAGAAATGTTTTCTTAAAAAGTATGGCAATCAGAAAACTGTAGCTACTCTCATGAAATAATTGTTGTCTATGAGAATGGAAAAGAATGAGAAAGTTCAAAAGTTTAACCAGAGGTTCACAACATTGTTAAATAATTTTAGTGATGCAACAAAGCCCATTGAAGAATGCTTAGTAGAGTATTATACAACAACTCTTAAATCCCCGCTAGCAATGTTCGTCAAGAGAACAAAAAAACCTACCTTGACAGAAAATCTTGAAGAAGCCAAGAAGGTAGAAGAGGAGGCTGACAACATTGCTAAACACGCTTTAGATGTAGAGGTCAAGCCGACAGCTATTAAGAAACCTTTTTTGTTAACTAGGGATAAAGAAGAACCCGCGACAGATTTAGAAAATGTCATAAAAATGATGCAGAAACTCTCCAATAAGATTGTGGATCTAAAAAAGGATAAGGCAACGAGTTCCTCAAGACCACCTTTCAAGCCTTTCTATAAAAAGAAAGAAGAAAATGGACAGCCAACCCCACTAGTAAACAATTCTGTTGTACTAAATCTGAATGAAATAGGTATGGACCACTTCTGCACTTTCCACCAAGAACAACACTCAGAGAAAAGCTGCCCACAGTGGATCAATTCGATGAGCTTAGTAATGAACCAAATGTTAGATGCACAAATTCCCGAGCAAACAAGCCCCCAACAAGAACAAATTCTTGACAGTGAAGAACTAGCTCCCGACACTACGATGATCCTTTGGGATTGGACCCCTGCCCAAGATCTATCTTGTGAAGAGCTCGTAGATGAAGTGCAAACAACATCTATTAACATCACTACTAGGATTAAAGGCCCAGTGATCGATCCAGCAATAGAAGCACTTAAAGCAAGATCTAATCAAATACCGAAGCGGCACATAACTGTCATTCCTCCCCAACCCAAGACAAACCCGGTAGTTGCTCCTATAGTAACTAAAGAACCAAACTCGGAAATAATCAAACAACCACAAGCCTCTTTAAATAAAATAGAAAATCAATCAAAGATTTCAAAGGGATGTGACATGAGCTATGATATAATAGAGGATATTAAGAAATCAAAAGAGAACGTTTCCATTTTTTACATGTGTAGCTTACCGCAATAGAGGAAGAGATTGATGGAAGCCTTAGATCCACAAACAAGTGTCTCAGTAGAAAACATTGATGAGAATCAGAAACTTATGAAGCAAGTATTGGCGGAAAATCGAAATCTCAAACTCTTCCTTTTCTCGTAACCTTTGAGATTTTTAATCACAATGTGCATAATTGTTTGGTAGACTCAGGTGCTAGTTCAAATGTCATGCCTTTGCCAATTTGCAAAAATATCAATGGACAACCAATCCCATCCCCATCTCAAATCATTCAATTAGATAGGATTGTTGTCAAGGTTATTGGTGAACTGAAAGATGTACTTATTAGGTTGTCATCCGATCTTAGAGTATGTCAATTCATTGATATAATGGTGGTCGACATCCCTAAGGCATATGGTCTAATTTTGAGTAGGGACTGGTCTGCGAAACTTAATGGCTATTTTGCAACAGATTGGTCTCATCTGTGGCTGCCCTATCAAAATCGCCAGAATCAGATCAATATATTAAGGGAGCCACACATGAAACAAAATTTCACTTAGTTAGAGGGAAAAAATGAAGTTGTGGCTTTTTCGTCTTCTGTTTTAGGAAATTACTTCTTGCAAACCGAACCTGGGAACTATAAATCAGAAGAAGTTAGGCATATTTTAGACAAACAGTCCGATCTCCTTCACTTTTCACGGGTTGATGATATTGATTGTAATATAGTAGATTTTGTCACTAATTTAGATAGTAATGAAACTAATTTAGTTAAAGAAGAGAATATCTTCTGGACTCCTTACTTTGATGGCGCTAAGACTCAGGAAAGATCCAGGGCTGGTTTCATTTTAATTGATCCTGATAGAAACAAACATTTTTTATCACGTAGGTTAGAGTTTGAGTGTACTAATAATACCACATAATACGAAGCTCCCATTCAAGGTTTGAAGAAAGCCATTGGTCTTAATGTTAAGTTTTTGAAAGTCTTTGGTGATTCTGAAATTGTTGTTAGGCAAATAAGGAATACGATTCATTGTCTTTCACCACATTTAAAAGGTTATCAAGCAGAAGTTTGGAATTTAATTTCGTGTTTTGATTCTTTTAACATCAATTCTATCCCAAGATTGCGAAACACTGTAGCTGATCTGTTAGCCACTTCAGCTTCCAGATTACTACCCACTAATAATACATGTTCTATTGAATTAATTTTCAGGCCTTCCATTCTGGACAACATCACAAACTCCAGAGTATTTGATGACAACGATCAGATTATCAGTTTCTTAACCAATGAAAATGCCTTTCAGGAAGCCATCATAGAGGAAGAAGAGCATGACTCAAACCTAGAAAATAAAGGCACAGTGAAAGAGAACTTCATGCCCAAAGGAGTAAGAACTCTAGAAGCACTTTTCGATTTGCAAAGCAAGTTTAGGAGACCTTTGAATGCAAAAACCCATAGATCAGACATGCAATACGAATTAATAAACTTGGGCACAAAAGCAGAACCAAAGTATGTCAATCTTGGTAAATGTTGTACGCCGGAAGAAAGAAGTAGATTCATTAAACTTCTCCAGCAATATAAAGATGTGTTCACTTGGACCTATGAAGATCTGAAGACATATGACACCGGCATCATTTAACACGTAATACCTATGAAGGAAGGTGTCAAACCTTTTCAGCAACAGTTAAGAAGGATGCATCCGACACTCAAGCCTCTAATACAGAAAGAGTTAAAAAAATTGTTGGAGGCCAAGATTATTTTTAAAGTCTAACATTCTGAATGGGTGGCTAATCTAGTTCCCGTGCGGAAGAAATTAGGGAGATGAGGTTGTGTGTAGATTTTCAGAACTTAAACAAAGATTCTGATAAAGACAACTATCCGGTACCCCCAATGGAACAGATATTGCAGATGGTATCAGGATCAGAACTCTTTTTCTTACTAGACGACTTCTCTGGTTACAACAAAATGCTAGTAACAGAGGAAGACAGACTCAAGACCACTTTTCGCACAAAGTGGGGAACCTTCACGTACAAGAGAATGCCTTTTGGCTTAATTAATGCAAGAGCTACCTTTCAGCGAGCCATGGACATTGCGTTCCGAGGGCTGGGCGGTCAATGTGTAGTAATATACTTGGATGATGTGACAGTCTTTTCAAAGAAGAGAGAAGACCATGTTTCTCACCTAAAGAAAATCTTTGATCGCTATAGAAAGTGCGACATCTCTCGAAATCCTAAGAAAAGCGTTTTTGCTGTTCTTGAGGGAAAGCTACTTGGTCACATCATTTCCAAGGAGGGAATCTCAATAGATCAAGAAAGGATTCAAGCTATCAATAAGATTCCCATGCCCCATAGAAAGAAGTCTATGCAATCATTCATGGGCACCATAAATTTTGTCCAAAGGTTCGTGCCAGACTTCACTTAGATCGTTAAACCTTTGCAGCAAATGGTCAAGCAGAGTGTACAATTTAAGTGGACAGACTTGGAAAGGGTTGCATTCAAAGGAATTAAAGCTGCTATAGCTAAGGCACCTTCTTTAAGAAGTCCAAATTCTGATAAAGAATTTTTAATGTACACGTTTGCTTCTGATAACTCTCTCGCAGCTATGCTTACTCAAAAGATGGAATCAAGAGATGAATACCCAATTTCTTTTATGAGCACTGGTCTGCAAGGCGCTGAACTGAACTATCTCGTTGTAGATAAGCAAGCATATGCAGTTCTCAAGGCAGTGAAGCAGTTCAGGTCATATATTCTAAAACATAGAACTAAAGTCATAGTCCCTCATCTCGCTGTCATGTCGCTTTTCGTTCAGAAAGAATTGGGAGAAGGAAGAGGGAATTGGGTCACTGCTCTCCAAGAGTACAACTTAGAATTCAAGCTGGCTAGCATCATCAAAGGTCAAGGTCTATGCAAGCTACTTACTCAAAGCCCAACTGACGAAGAGCTAGATTGGAGGAATGAAGTTGAGCTGAATGTGATAGACGTATGTCCAATTTTTATGGCCCCAGAGTCTTGGTACAGAGACCTAGTACATTACTTACAGTCAGGTTACTTACCAGAACATTGGACTCCGAAGAAAAGTAGAGCCCTTCGTCTTAAATCAACAGCTTATCAGATCATTGAAGGACTACTCTTTAGGAAAAACTATGATGGCGTTTATCTCAAATGTTTAGAAAAAGAAGATGATATTAACGTGGTCAAAGAACTACATGACGGACCTGTCAGAGGACATTACTCTGGGGACACTACAACCCACAAAATTATCAGAGCATGGTATTATTGGCCTACTCTCTTCAAGGATGCCCATGCCTATGTCAAAAATTGCGATATATGTCAAAGAAGCACTAGAAAGCTACCTTAATCAGTAGGTCCCTTGCAGCCAGTTATCATCACTAAACCATTCGAGCAATGGGGTATAGATATAATTGGGGAAATAAACCCTAACTCTTCACTGTAGCATCGGTACATTATGACCACTACATATTATGTTACAAGATGGGCCAAAGATATTCCCCTACGGAAAGCTAACGAGGATACGGTCATCAACGTTTTGGAAGAGAACATCATAACCAGGTTTGGGGTTCCAATTTCTCTATTTTTTGATAATGCACCTTATTTATCATCAATAAAGATTAATGAATTCATGTATGAAAGAGGAATTAAATTACATTATTCAGCCAATTACTACCCTTAAGGAAACAGTTTAGATGAATCGACCAATAAAAATCTCATCCGAATCCTGAAAAAGACCGTGATCGAAAATCAAAAAAGCTGGCACACAACCCTCCCTCACGCCCTATGGAAAAGAAGCTATTCTCCCTCTGAATATATTACTCCCATCCTTGAAGTTGGCCCAATCCTCCCGTGGTTCTAGCAGTCAAGCACTACAGTCCAGGATTGATACCCTGTTAAAACTAGAAGAGTCATGGGAAAAGGCCAAGGAATGGTTTCATCATCACCAAGAAATAGTCAAACGATGGTTTGATAAAAGAAAATCCAGGAAGAGGACTTTCAAAGTAGGAGACTTGGTCCTCAAATGGGACCGCCAACACGACGGTAAGGGAATGCACACAAAGTTTCAGCACCTATGGCTTGGCCCTTATCAAATTTCTCAAAAACTTGGTCTATCAACCTATCAAGTGAAAGATTTACAAGGAGATGAACTAAACCTCCCTCTCAATGGCCTTGCCCTAAAACAATACTTTGCCTGATTTCTGGAGGCTTTTTTGTACATAAATAAAACACTGTTTTTCTTTTTGTTTTTCTCTTCTTTTTTTTTGCTTTATTTTAAATTACTTTGATCACCTTTGGTTTGCCAGTCATCTAGATCCATTTTCTTTGATTTGTTTTGTTTTCCCTTTTGATTAGGTTCTTTACTTGAAATAAAGACAAACTCAACTCATGGTGTAGCTGAATGAATGAGACTCCATAGAAATCAGAAGGATGGTCATAAGAAGCCCACCAATAAAGGGAATACATATTTGTAACTTTTCTTTCACTGATTGGTTTCTTAGAATGCAGCGATCCTCTTTCCTATTTGGTCAAAATAACCCCTGTCAAATAGTTAAGATCTAGCATTTTCTTTTGACTATCTTAGGGCCCATTCACCCTAACATTAATAGCTGTCTCAAGAAGTTAACTATGGCAGGACCCATGGAGAGGAAGCATGTCTCACAGATAAATGGTATTTAAAATGATCTCATGCTGCAAGTAAAGCCAAAAGGCATATGTCAAAGAGTCTGGTTTCTAGAAATTCTTGCCTCAATTAAAGCATGGTTGAGAAAATAAAAGGAAGTTGAAGGAAGCTGCTCTAATAAACCAGCCCAGCAAGGTTCTTCTCCATCCATGAATCATGAAATCAAATCTTATGTTCACACAAAAGGGCATTTTGGATTGAAGAACTTATATCAACTCAAAGCGGCGAATTAAAGAAACATCTAAAAGATGTAAAAGCATGGGAATGAGGAACAAACGAATGTGCCTGTGAGATTTTGTCATGATCCTGTAGAGTCCTATACTCGTAAGAGTTTGTTTCAGAGATCTGTGTTCACCAGCGAATCGCCATTTGTTGTTGCTACAACATCTTCCCCTATATTTTTTGAAAAAATATTGGGGTCCCTCCTTTGTTTTTAAGGAAAAGTTTCCCTAAGGTTATCTGGACATCATAGTCTCTCCTTACTTAGTTTTTTCCCTGAAGAAAAGTCCTTTACTTGTCTTACTTTTTGAGTTATGTCTTTTTCGCCTAAGTAAAACTCAAGGTTTTGGGCCTCAATGGTAGAAGATTTGAGCTAAGCTTGGTACAACGGCAGAAGAGTTAGCCCAAGCTTTCTGAAACTGCGAAATTAAAAAGGCTAAGTCAAGCCACTGCGGAAATCTTATCTTAAAAAACCTCCGAAAGGGCGAAACCTTTGATCAAGTAGACCCGCGGCGGAACATATTCATTGTTAGGATATTTAGACACTTAGGAGTTAGTTAAGATCAACTTGTGTAATATATCAATTAGGGATAGTGTGTTTCTTTAGTATGCATTAGTATGCATTTGTAAATACGTAATCCGACTGTCACGATATGTTCCCGACATAGAGTGATCCGACGGCTCAACTTCTCTTAGATCATACCTAACCTTGATCTGTGGCTTAACACCTGATCGGTCCATGATCTCTATTTAAAGAGCATGGAGGGTCATTGTTTAGTTGATCGATTATGAGAAGCTCATTTGTAACTTTCTTCCGGGGCCGTGGAGTGTTTCCCTCAAGAGTAATAAATTGTCCTGTAGAAGCTATTTGGCTGGGGCCGTGGAGTGTTTCTCTCAAGAGTAATAAATTATCCCATAGAAGCTATTTGGCTGGGGCCGTGGAGTGTTTCCCTCAACAGGGTTTAAACCACGTCAAAATATCGGTGTGTTGATCTGTGATCTGTTTGTGTGAAGTGGTTGCTCTTGGTGTTCGGTCCTTTGGTAGTACCCTATGTACCCGAACATGGTATCAGAGCTTGTATGAAGAGCCACTTCCGGTTATGATTTAAATCTTGAACTGTTGTTGTTGAAACTCGAAAGGGTTTCTAGTTCTGGTATTTCTATGCATTTATGGGCTATGGGAGGTGTTCCATTGCATCCGGAGCATCGTTTCCATTGGGAAATAGTTTTCATTTGATCAAAAACGGTTCCTCATTGCTCTAGAAACATGTATTTCATCAGATCTGAAGGAAAAAGGGAAAGCACGCAAACCGAGCAAGAAGAGTTAAAAAAAAAAAGCCCCCTTCCTCATTCCCATATTTTACATACCTTTTACTCTAGCTCACTTGGTTCAAAGCTGCTTTATTCCTTTTTAGGTCTTGAGTTCAAGTCTTAGGAAGTTACTTTTAAAAGAAAAAGTGCATGCAATTTCTATTTTCAAGTTACTTTATTGTAAAAGTGCATCTCACTTAAATATTAAAAAATAAAAATACAAGTGAGTCACTTAAGTTCTTTTTTATTGTTGCACTATTTAAAAGTAATATCATTGTAAAAGTGAAATCACTTATTTTACAAAAGTGGTTCACTTAAAGCAACTTTCTTGTAAAGTGATTGTCAAAAGGTTCATCTTGGGAAGAGAGGGGTTCTTTTTTTTGCTGGACATTCTGTAGCTGCCACGTCACTATTGGGGGCATCTTCAATAGTTTTTTGGTTCAAGCATAATTTCATCATACAGAGTCAGTTTTCAATGCTGTTTTTTTTTAAACCGCCTATTTTTTCGAGCTCTTCACATCTAGACTATTGGTTTCTACTTTTACAGCTATTAATTTACAAATATGACCGCCCCTTGTGATATTCTACTTAACAGTTCCAACTATTTCTCATGGAAATCTCGTATGGAGGATGTTCTACGAAGTAGGGGACTTTTCAGAATTACCTCAGGGAAAGAAACAGAACCCACTGATGATGATAAGAAAATAAAATGGGAAAATAGATGTGATGAAGCTCGTGGATTGATTGGGATGTTAATCTCTACTGATTTGTGATTCCACATATCTGGAATTGATGAACTTGATGCTGCTTGGGACAAGTTGGAATCTGTGTTTGGTAAACAAAATGAAATTCGAGGTCACCAACTCAAAAATGAGTTGATTTTTTTAAATCCAAGTGACTTTTCATGCATTCAAGATTATTTATCTAAGTACAAAACTCTTAAACTCTTATGTGTAGAATGTAAGATTAAGAGGGAAGACAAACAATGCATTTATCATATTCTTTCCAAACTTGGACCTGTATATTCTATTTTTGTATTTACATTTTACTCCATGAAATAATCCTTGAATGCAACTAGCTATCAAGAGCCTAATCTTGAATCCTTTTGTGATTCTTTGATTAAAGAGAAAGATAAACTCATTCATCTTGGAATAATCAACAATGCAGATACATCTAGGAAAGCCTTATTGTCTCAACAGAAAGAAAAGTCCAAGCCTCCCAAGAAACAAAATTTTTGCAATAATAAGTCAAACAAGGGTCCAAAACCCTCTCAGTCAGCTCCTTCTTTAAAAAATGACAAAGGATCCAAGCCGAAAGGTAAGAAGACTGAACGTCATTGCAACTATTAGGGGAAAGATAATCATGATGAATCTAAGTGTTTCAAGAAGATGGCAGCCTTGGAAGCAGCAATGAAGAAGCACCACATCAGCCTAGATTCGCTTTCAGAATTTGCCTCTCATGGACATGCACTTTGTGCTTCTGGTTATTCTTATAATGCATCTTCTTCTTCTACTTCAAATGAATGGCTCATTGATTCTAGAGCATCTTATCATATGTGTTGATGTATATGTAACTTCGGAATGTATTTCATCTTTGTATTTCATATATATTTATTGTACCCTTATTAGAGATGTGTTATTCCTCTATAAGGAAGTGTCGTCATGTGGATTGACAAGTGTCGCAAGTGTGTGTACTTGTCGATGGGTTATTAGACCACCATGTGTGGGGTTGACCCTGAAATATATATTATATTGTGGATGTATCTAGATAGACAAGTCGGCCCCATAGTGTAACTGGGCAAACAGGTTAAGTATAAATAGAGATCGGGAGATCTCTATTTGGATCATTCGGAAAGACACACTTCTCTCACTCAGAAAGTGGCGCACTAGTGAGGAGGAGGATCATCTACTCTAGGAGAGTATATCAAGTGTATTTTGGTTGTACTTTGGTTGAGCCATTGCTCTCTCTATCTCTGAGGAAGTTGTGGGGTTTTTCACCTTAGGGTTTTCCCCATGGAAACTTTGTGTCTCTTGTCTCTCATGCTTTTGATTCTTGTGATGCTTGTCATGCTTATTGTGATTGTTATGCATTGATATACTATATATGTTATTCTCTCAGTAAATATCCAAGAGGATTGTGAATTAATGCTCAAAATTTAACATGGTATCAGAGCTAACCTGAGAAGAAGACATTTTGCAGTGAAGGAAACTTGAGTTTCTTATTTATTGGGTTTCTCTCCACAGATTTTGGAAAAGTAGTATAGTAGATTGACTCTACTCATCAAGGCGAATCTATCTGTCCAATCAGAATTCAATTCTGAGCATTTTTCAAATTTGGCCCTAAAAATTAGGGTTTCCACAAAAATAGAAATTTATGAAATCTGAAGACATAGCTGGAAGATCCTTGTAAAAATTGAAGTTTAGAGCTTTGGATCAAGATTTTTGTCTGGGTAGATCTCCGGGAAACTCAAACCCTAATTCAGGGCTCTCCCCAATGAACCTGGGAGGACAAAAAGGCAAATCTGAAGGGTAAATCTTTGCTAATCTCAAATTCTGAATGCACCAGGCTGATCAGCTCATCAAGGTGCATCTTTCTATCCTTTCAGAAAGTTGAAATTCACATTTTGAATTTTTAGGGTTTTTTCGACAAACCCTAATCCGGGACCAAATCTAGTTTTCAGCATTTCAAGTGGTAAGACCTAAATCTTTTCTATTTCCATTTGAAGTACTCTTTAAGATGTTTCACCACACCAAGCTTGAGGATAAGCTTGAAGGAGCTGATAACTTCCGAGCTTGGAAGTATATGATTCGGTTAATCCTGGAAGAGAATGAGTTGGACTCATATGTAAAAGAAGACATCCCTATCCCAGAGGATGAAGAGGCTAAGGTATTGCATAAGAAGAACTTGGTCAAGGCAAAGAGAGTCATTGCTGATTCTATAAAAGACCATCTCATACCCCATGTGTCTTCTCTAAAGACACCCAAGGAGATGTTTGACTCTTTGACCAAGCTATTTGAAGGGAAGAACATAAATCGAAAGATGACCCTACAGAATCAATTGAAAGGAGTAAAGTTTCAGAATGGAGAAACCATTCAATCTTATTTTTCAAGGGTCTCCTAGATCAAGGAACAACTAGAAGCAGTGGATGAAATGGTGGAGAATGGTGAAGTGGTGATGACCACTCTAAATGGCCTACCCAGGTCATGGGATTCCTTTATTCAAGGAATTTGTGCAAGAAAGAAGTTGATCTCCTTCAACAGATTGCGGGAAGAATGCTCTCAAGAAGAAGCTAGGCTTGTGGCCTGAGAAGAAAAGATGGGAAATGAAGATCAAGCTCTCACAGCACATGCCAGGAAAGGAAAGTCCAAGAAGGAATCATCTCATAACAGGAAATTCTCACACCACCATTATCATAAAGATAAGAAAGATCTCATATGCTTCAATTGTAATGAGAAGGGACACTTTGCTTCAGATTGTCCCAAGAAGAAGAAAGACAACAACAACTTCAACAACAAGAAGAAGAATAACAAAAGACGATATCATGCTCATGCTGTCGAAGATGATGAACCCCCAAAGAAGAAGGCTAGGGAAAAAAGTGATAGTGATGATGACTCATCAAGTGAAGAAGAGTATGTTCTAATTTCTGCTCTCACAGGTACTATCTCCCACGGTTGTAATGATTGGTTGATTGACATTGGGGCTTCCAAACACATGACTTGGTTTGAAGAATCTTTTATAAATCTGTCTGAACATGAACCACCCCATAAAGTGAAATTTGGGGATGATTATCAATACCCAATCAAAGGAAGTGGTGGAGCCTTCTACAACCTAGATTTTGGAAAATCTTTGAAGATGACAGAAGTCCTTTATGTACTTGGGCTCAAGAAGAACTTACTCTCCATCTCTGCATTAGATGCAAAAGGTATGAGGGTTGCATTTGTGGATGGCCAAGTCCTAATGTGGCCAAAGGGAAAGGCCATAGATGATACAGTAGTGATTGGAGAGAAAGAGGGAGGTTTGTATAAATTGAAGGGACAACCTGAACATGCCATGGTGCATGAATCCATGGAGCCAAGTGAACTTTGGCATAGAAGACTTGCTCATATGCATTATAGGGCACTTCCACTTGCAAGCAAGGATATAGAGGGTCTTCCTGAAATCAAGACCAAACATGAAGGTGTTTGCAAAGGATGTGCAAAAGGTAAGAACATTAAGAAGGCTTTTCCAAGCAATGAAAGCAAGGCAAAGGATATCCTGGAAATCATCCACCTAGATGTATGTGGTCCTATGTCATCCAGTTCTCTAAGTAGGTATGTTTACTATGTCTCATTTATTAATGACTTCTCTAGGAATACTTGGGTATACTTCTTGAAGAACAAAGATGAGGTGTTTGATAAGTTCAAGGAATTCAAAACCTTGATGGAGAATCAAACTGACAAGAAAATCAAAACATTCAGATCTGACAATGGTGGAGAATTCACCTCATGTGACTTCAAGAAGCTTTGTAGTGATTCAGGGATTAAGAGGGAGTTGACTGCTCCTTATAATCCTCAACAGAATGGAGTTGCAGAAAGGAAGAACAGAACAATCATCAAACTAGCAAGGGCAATGCTACATGACCAGGATCTACCTGTGCATCTATGGGCAGAAGCAGCTAGAACAACTGTATATGTGCAGAACATAACACCCCACAAGATATTGGACAACAAAACTCCAAAAGAGGTCTTTTTTGGTAAGAAACCTGAAGTTAGCCATCTTAGAATATTTGGTTGTCCAGTATACACTCATGTCCCAAAGGAAAAGAGGACCAAACTAGATCCTTCAGGAAAGAAGGGTATCTTTGTGGGTTATAGTGAAAGCTTGAAGGCTTACAGAATATTCTTTCCAGGGTTCAAGAATATTGATGTCAGCAGGGATGTAACATTTGATGAAAACTCAGCATTCATCAAGTCAAGGAAGGAACCTATCGAAGTTTATGAAGAACCTAAGGAAACTAGATTTCAAGACACTACCATGACTGAAGCAGTTCCAGAAGTTGTTCATGAGTTTGAAGATCCACAAGAACCTGTAGATCCACCCCGTGAGGATAACTCTCACAAGAGGAAACCTGCATGGGCTAGAAAGCTCATTCAAGATGCAGAAAGATTTGGCATTCCAGAAGAAGAGCATAGAGCAAAGAAGAGAACCAGATCACATACCAGCTACATTGCTTTACTCTGTGACATTATGAACAAAGAACCTTCCAGTTATGAAGAAGCAGCGGAAAAGAAAGAATGGAAGGATGCTATGGTTGAGGAATACCAATCAATAATGAAGAATGATGTTTGAGATATTGTCCCAAGACCTAAAGAGAAGTCTGTTGTGACTTCCAAATGGATCTACAAAATCAAGCATGCTACAGATGGCAATGTAGAAAAATACAAAGCAAGATTCGTAGCTTGTGGCTTCTCTCAAAAAGAGGGAATAGATTATGAAGAAACCTTTGCACCTGTAGCCAGGTATACTTCCATCAGAACAGTACTTGCCCTGGCTGCAGCAATGAAATAGAAAATACACCAGATGGATGTCAAGACTGCTTTCTTGAATGGTGTAGTTGAAGAGGAAGTATATGTGGAGCAGCCACTCGGTTTCGAAATACATGACAGGGAGTCATATGTGTGCAGATTGAAGAAAGCCTTGTATGGCTTGAAGCAAGCTCCCAGAACTTGATATGGTAGGATGGACAATTTCCTATCTAGTTTGGGCTTTACCAAGAGTAAAGCGGATTCCAACCTTTACTACAAGGTTGAGGAAGGGAATCCTGTGATTCTACTCCTGTATGTGGATGACTTATTTGTAACAGGAGATAACAAATTGATTGTAGATACTAAAAGGAAGCTTGCTACTGAGTTCGATATGAAAGATTTGGGAATGATGCATTATTTCCTAGGTATGGAGGTGTGGCAGAGTGCAGGTGGGATCTTCCTTGGTCAAGGGAAGTACACAGTAGATATCTTGAAGAGATTCGGGATGATGGATTGCAAGGCCATGGCCACACCTATGGCATCGAATCTGAAGCTTCTATGTGATGCTTCATCTGAGCCAGTTGATGTCTCTATGTATCGTCAGATGATTGGGTCCTTGATGTACCTAACGAACATGAGACCATATATTTTCTTTGTGGTGAACACATTGAGCCAGTTCCTGACATATCCGAGGAGTGTTCACCTAGTTGCTGTAAAGCATGTTCTGAGGTACCTGAAGGGTACAGTGGATTATGGGCTCAAGTATGAAGCAAATCAAAAGTTTAACCTGCAGGGTTATGTTGATTCAGATTGGGTTGGCAGTGCTGCAGATAGGAAGAGCACATCTGGGTGCTGCTTTAGTATGGGATCAAGTGTGATCTCTTGGTTTAGCAGGAAGCAATCCTGCGTAGCACTAAGTACAGCTGAGGCAGAGTATGTTGCAGCCTGTTCAGCTAGTTGTGAGGCAGTATGGCTACAGAAGCTACTGTCTGAGTTATTTGATCTCCCGTTGGATGCTACTGGTATCTTTTGTGATAACCAAAGTTGTGTGAAGTTGTCCAAGAACCCAGTGTTTCATGACAGGTCGAAACACATAGAGATCAAATATCACTATATCAGGAATATGGTGCAGAGAGGAGCTGTGAAGCTCCTGTATGTTGCGACGGATAAGCAGATTGCAGATGTACTGACGAAGCCACTAGCCAGGGTGAAGTTCAAGTACTTCAGGGAGAAGATTGGTGTTCTTCAGGTTGATGACACTTCGAGGAAGAAGTGATGGACACATTTGCTGGAGCCATTCCAAGCATGTTGGAAGGAGGATCCTTCATATGGCTGTGGATGTAAGCGCTGGATGATGAGCATCAGGATGATGTTCTGGTTTCTTCTTTGTATGATCAGTTGGATCATTTATATATGTATGTATGCATCATGTTGGATGCTGGATATGATCAGTTGGATCATTTATATGTATATGTATGTACGCATCATGTTGGATGCTGGATATGATCAGTTGGATCATTTATATGTATGTATGCATCATGTTGGATGCTGGATATGATCGATTGGATCATGTGTATGCATCATGTTGGATGCTTGGACCATGTATTTGTATATGTATCAGGTGGATACATTGTATGATCAGGAGATCATGTATGTTGATATGTATCATGTATTTATATTTGTATCAGGTGGATACACTGTATGATCAGGCAGATCATGTATGATGATATGTATCAGGTAGATACTTGCTTTGCATTAGGTAGATGCATTATATGATTAGGATGATCATGAATGACGAGCTTCAGGATGTTGCTCCAGATGACATGCAGCAAGATGTTGAAGTGATGATGATTAGGATGATCATGTGTACATCAGGATGATGTATGGTGAGTATCAGGTTGATACTCTGTGGCCATGGAACAGGTTGTGCAGATAAGCATGTAATTTGTGCCCTGGGATATTTGCAGATAGTCTTTTGAGGTTTTTCCTATGGCATGTAATTTGTACCCTGGGATATCTGGAAAATGCTCTTTCGAGGTTTTGCTTGGGAGGACATATAATTTGTGCCCTGGTAGATCTGTAGATAGTCTTTCAAGGTTTTTCCTATGGCATGTAATTTGTGCCCTGGGATATCTAGGAGATGCGTTTTCGAGGTTTTGTCCTATGGCATGTAATTTGTGCCCTGGGAGATCCGATAGGTTGAGCCATGTGCTCGTAATCAGTCATGGGATGGTCTTTCGAGGTTTTACCATGACCACATGTAATTTGTGCCCTGGGAGATCTGATAGGTTCAGCCCTGTGCTCGTAATCTGTGCTGGGATTCTCTTTCGAGGTTTTGTGGTGACCACATGTAATTTGTGCCCTGGGAGATCCGATAGGTTGAGCCTTGTGCTCGTAATCAGTCCTAGGATTCTCTTTCGAGGTTTTGTCGTGGGGTCACATGTAATAAGTCCTGGAGATCTAGACAGGATGAAAAAGGCCTCAGATGCTCTTTAGGGTTCTTGCTAGTCAAGAGACTCTTTTAAGGTTTTGTGACGCACGTAATAAGTCCTGAGATTTCCACAGTATGGCCAGTGATGACGAAGACCTGCAGGTGGTGGGCCTACATCCAGTATGAAAAAGGACTGGCTCTGGAGAACTTCCTATGACAAGTAGAGTCAGAGATTGGTTGAGATAGCAGTAGCAGTGACGATGATGATGACGATGCATTGATGATGATGATCTCGAGAAGAAGACTTGTCTAGCAGATCTGTGTCGAGAAATACCTTCCTAGTTAAGAGAGAGTGTTGATGTATATGTAACTTCGGAATGTATTTCATTTATGTATTTCATATATATTTATTGTACCCTTATTAGAGATGTGTTATTCCTCTATAAGGAAGTGTCATCATGTGGATTGACAAGTGTCGCAAGTGTGTGTACTTGCCGATGGGTTATTAGACCACCATGTGTGGGGTCGGACCTGAAATATATATTATATTGTTGATGTATCTAGATAGACAAGTCGGCCCCATAGTGTAACTGGGAAAACAGGTTAAGTATAAATAGAGATCGGGAGATCTCTATTTGGATCATTCGGAAAGACACACTTCTCTCACTCAGAAAGTGGCGCACTAGTGAGGAGGAGGATCATCTGCTCTAGGAGACTATCTCAAGTGTATTTTGGTTGTACTTTGGTTGAGCCATTTCTCTCTCTATCTCTGAGGAAGTTGTGGGGTTTTTCACCTTAGGGTTTTCCCCACGGAAACTCTGTGTCTGTTGTCTCTCATGCTTTTGATTCTTGTGATGCTTGTCATGTTTATTGTGATTGTTATGCATTGATATACTGTATATGTTATTATCTGAGTAAAGATCCAAGAGTATTGTGAATTAATGCTCAAAATTTAATAATATGGCTAAGGATCAAGCCATCTTTTCTACTATGCATGAATGTAACACCAAACAAATATTTGTTGGTGATGATAGATCTCTAAGTGTTGTCGGAGCTGGAATAGTTCCATTAGATAATGGTCATTTTAGTGATGTACTATGTGTTCCAAGAATTTCCTGCAATTTGTTATAAGTCTATCAGATCACTCATTCTGGTGAAGGTAAAACTGTGACCTTTACACCTCACCAAGTTGTAATCAAGGATTTTAAAGATGCTCAACAGGTCCTAGCTACTAGAATTGTTGATGATATTACTAGGTTGTACAAGTTTAACAACTTTGGGTCATCACCTTTCCCTTCAATTTTTGTTGCTCATAGTGATAACTTGAGCAAACTATGGCATGAGCGATTTGGTCACTTAAATTATCGTTGATTGCAACAACTATGTAAAGACAATATGGTGATAGGCCTTCTGATGGTATCTTGCAGGGATGGTGTTTGTTCCGGTTGTGTACTCGAAAAATATCATGAGGACAGTTTTGACAAACGTGCCTCTTGGCATGCCTCGGTTCCCTTGGAGCTTGTGCATAGTGACTTGTGTGGTCCTCTTCCATCTGCTTCCTTTTCTGGTTTCAAATATTTCTTAACTTTCATTGATGATTACACCAGACGCACTTGGGTTTATTTCCTAAAACTTAAGAGCGAAGTATTTAACATGTTCTTGGCCTACAAGGCCCTTGTTGAAAAACAATCTGGTCATCAAATTATTAATTTAAGATCTGACAATGTAGGAGAATATGTTAACAAAAAGTTCACTACTTTCTGCACTGAACAAGGCATCCAACAACAACACACTATTCCATATACACCACAACAAAATGGTATAGTTGAGCGGAAGAACCGCACTTTAAAAGAAATGGCTAATTGTATGATCCAATCTAAGGGACTAAGTCTTCAATTTTGGGTTGAAGCCATTAATTGTGCAAATTACATAGTTAATCGCACCCCCACTAAAGCATTACAAGGTATAACACCGGAAGAAGCATGGAGTAAAACTAATCCTGATGTAAGTCACTTTCGTGTGTTTGGTAGTGAAGCATGGGCTCACATTCCGGATGAAAAACGGAAAGCATTGCAGCCTAAAAGTGAAAAGTGCATATTTGTTGGATATTCTGAAGATTTAAAAGGTTATAGACTTCTTCAACCACATTCTCATGATATAATCATTAGAAGAGATGTTAAATTTGATGAAAATCTCTTGGCCTGCGATCCTAACTGGGCGATTGTGCCATCTTTGGCCTGCGAGCTTGATTCGGCATTTGTGCCTTCTTCTTCTTCTTCCAACTTCCTTGAAAGGTTTCCAACTCCAGTTTCTGATGATGACAGTGAGGATGAAAATCCACCTATGCTTGCTCATGTTCCTCCAGTTGCACCAGCACAAGTGCTTCCTCGATGGGTCCGTTCAACATGTGAAGCAGCTGGTGATCTTGCCGGTGATCCTAGAGATCAACAGCGAACACGTTCTCAGTTTCAGCGACCCTCTTCTCTTTTGGATCAAGTTTTCGAGAATCATGATCCATGAAATTTTGCAGAATCTTCAGGGAATCTAGATTGGGATGCATCCATGGATGAAGAATATCGTTCCTTAATGGCGAACGATACTTGGGATCTTGTACCTCTTCCAAAAGGAAGAAAACTTGTCAGATGTAAATGGGTCTACAGAACTAAGTATGCATCAGATGGAAGTGTTGAAAGACTTAAGGCAAGTTTAGTTGCCAAAGGTTTTTCCCAAGTTGAAGGGATTGACTACAATGAAACCTTTGCTCCCGTCGCAAAAATGAACTCCATCCGCCTTGTTCTTTCCCTTGCAGCCTTACATAACTGGGAAGTCCATCAAATGGATGTCAAGTTTTCCTTCTTACATGGTGATTTACAGGAGGAAATTTACATGGAACAACCTCCTGGATATGTTCAGAATAACTCAAGCCTTGTCTGCTGCCTTAAGAAATCCTTATATGGCCTTAAGCAAGCTCCTAGAGCTTGGTATGCCAAAATGTATAACTTTCTCCTTGACACTGGTTTTTCTAGATGCCATTATGACCCCAATGTCTATACCAAGAAAGTAGGAAACCATCTCATCATACTTGTTCTATATGTTGATGACCTTATTCTTACTGGTAGTGACCCTAAGCTTATAACCCATGTGAAATCCAGTCTTAAACAAAATTTTGAAATGTCAAACTTAGGACATTTTCATTATTTTCTTGGTCTCCAAGTCCTGCAAACCAAAGAAGGAATCTTTCGTTCTTAGTCTAAGTATGCTTGCGACCTTCTTCGTCACTTTCACATGGAATATTGTACACCAGCCCCTTCTCCCTTCTAGTATGGAGTCAAACTTTCTGCCACTTGTACTTCACCTGAAGTCGATGCCACCTTGTATCATCAGCTTGTTGGTAGTCTCTTATACTTGACTCATTCCCGTCCTGACCTTTCCTTTGCCGTTGGTTGTGTTTCCCGTTATATGCAGGCACCTCATGAAAGTCACTGGAAAGCAGCTAAAAGAATACTTCGATATATTCGAGGTATAGTTCAGTTTGGGATTCATTACAGTACAGGGGGGAAACCTTTGTTGGTTGGTTTCACTAATTGAGATTGGGCCGACGATCCTGATGATCGAAAGTCTACTGCAGGTTATGTTTTCAGTCTGGGATCTAGACCTATCACTTGGGCTTGTAAGAAACAACAACCTCTTGCTCTTTCTTCAGCAGAAGCAGAATATCAAGCCGCAATTAATGCCAGTCAGGAAGCTTTATGGCTTCGACAGATCCTTTCAGAGTTTGGATTCGAGCAGCAGCAACCTACTCCACTTTGGTGCGACAATCAAAGTGCCATCAAGCTTGCCAAAGATCCAGTTCTACATCAATGCAACAAACACATTGAGCTACATATGCACTTCATCAGAAATCTTGTTCATGATCGTGTTCTTGAAGTGCTCTTTTGCGCTACAGATGACCAAGTTGTAGACATCTTCACCAAGTCTCTTACAGAAGCGAAGTTTTCTAAACTTTGATCTATGTTAGGAGTTCAGGAACTTGTCATTAAGGGGGGATAGGCTCTAATGCCTCCTTCCTTCTTCTAATAGTGTCACCTTTGTAAATCCTTCAATCCTATCCCAAGTTGTTCTTAAGGGGGGATAGGCTCTAATGCCTCCTTCCTTCTCCTAATAGTGTCACCTTTGTAAATCCTTCAATCCTATCCCAAGTTGTTCTTAAGGGGGGATGTTAGGATATTTAGACACTTAGGAGTTAGTTAAGATCAACTTGTGTAATATATCCGTTAGGGATAGTGTGTTTCTTTAGTATGCATTAGTATGCATTTTTTAAATACTTAATCTGACGATCACGATATGTTCCCAACATAGAGTGATCCAATGGCTCAACTTCTCTTAGATCATACCTAACCTTGATCCGTGGCTTAACACCTGATTGGTCCATGATCTCTATTTAAAGAGCATGGAGGGTCATTGTTTAGTTGATCGATTATGAGAAGCTCATTTGTAACTTTATTTCTTTGCATAATAAATTGTCCCATAGAAGATATTTGGCCGGGGCCATGGAGTGTTTCCCTCAAGAGGGTTTAAACCATGTCAAAACATCGATGTGTTGATCTGTGATCTATTTGTGTGAAGTGGTTTCTCTTCGTGTTCGGTCCTTTGGTAGTACCTTGTGTACCCGAAAATTCATCAAGTTTTTTTGCAACGGCAGAAGTTTTCGTCTAAACCCTTCCGCAAACATTAGGAACGTACCAGTAAGTCATCTTTGCGGGAAGACTCGCCTATCTCTCCTGCAATAGCGAAGGTCTTCAAGAAACTCTTCCGCATCGACGGGTAGGGTGGCAGTTTTTCAGAAGAACTCAGATAACTCTCTCGCAAAGGTGAACAAACTCACTTAAGTTTTTCGATGTGTCGCGGCCCGCTTCCCTTTTACGGAAACATTCGGACAAATATCCCACAATGGCAGGCAAAACTCAGCTTTTCTTTCCGCAGGAGGCGGAAACCTTAACCTAGCCTTTCTGATTTTTGGCGGTCGAATTTATTGAGAAGAGGTGATTTGACCCATCTGTACACTTCCTAAAATCCCATTTTAATGACTTGTAACCACCCTAATAATGGTTCGCACGTACCATTTTTTAATATATAGGGTGTGAACCCCGTTGGTGTTCCATTATCTCTCGTCGCCCTGGAGCTCTCTTCCCGTTTCCATTCAAAGTCAAAAAGCACATTCTAGGCTCGCAGGATCTGCAACGAACCTCAACATCCTCATCCCTTCACAGGCCTTGTTATATTGTGTTCTTCCCATTTAAAGGAGCATGATCCACCACTCTTTTTCATCCTGGAGGGACTCTCAGAGTAATCATGGATGATAGCCGACCCATGTACACCCCACTAGACGTATGGAAGCCCTAGTTTGTGCATGTAAAAGGCCCTAGAACGTCAAGGCTCCCACCGCTTAAGTGTTAGAAAAACTGGAAGCATACCTCTGCTCGTCATAAAAGCCACCTGTTTAATAATTTCAAGACCAACCTTGCTCGTCCTTGCACCAAGTTATAAGCATTTTCGCAACTATAGAGTTTTATGTCCTTCTGCGCTTTCAGGCCAGTTTTTTGTCATGTATTTTTATTATAAGAACGTAAAATACCTAGGCCCACTTTATGTTCACTGCTCTCATGGTTCATAGTTACAGTATCAGTAGCGAAAGCAACCAAATTAAAGTTTTTCAAATGGCATGTGAAAGAATTATTTTGAAACAGTGAGACGAGCAGGAATTAGGTGTTCTGGTTGGCATTTTGATATTATCATTATAAGTAGGATGCTGGTTTGGATTGTTAACGTCACGTCATATATTCTTATTCATGTTTGAATTTTTAACAGGATTTCCCAAAAATGGCTAAAGATGGCAAGATAAAATCAAAGGAAGTCAACGAAAGCACAAGAGTAGAAACTACATTCCAGGATACCAAGTGCACCACAGGTCTGCCTCTAGAAGTAAACTAGAGATACGTATACTGCATGATAAGAGATCAGGACTTCCCTGAAGCTCTTCTTGAGGAGGAATGTTTATATCAGAACATCCGAAACTCCTGTATATCCAAGGTGGCCACACGTCCAAAACTCTTCCCATGCTCAGAAGTGATTGGATGGGTTTTGCAGCATGCGAACACCGATACAAGAGTTATAGTAGACAACAAAGGAAAGGATTTTGCCTTGTTTCACCCATCCTATATCTCAAGTGCCTACAAGTTACCCAAATCCCAGCATCGGCTTGATGATGCATGGTTGGAAGGGATCCAGATGGATAATCTAGAGATGGCAAGGAAGCTGTTAAGTTTAGGCAAGCAAATCAGAAGAAAAGATAGTGAGGAGTACGAGGTTCAGAATTTGAGGCCCCCTTTCATACTGATCGCTCTCATGTTAAGTAGAATCTTCGGAAGACCCGATGGGACGATGTTCATGCTGCAATGGGTTCCTATCATCCACTATGTAGCCTTCAAAGGGACCATCTTCAACTGGGCTAATATTCTCTCAGACAGCCTGTCATCAGCTATAATAGCTGCACGAGAAGGGTTAGTGGAAAGGAAGGCAGAATATTATATGGCCTCTTACTTGATAGATTGTATTGTGGTGAAATGTCCCTTCCCCAAGTTAGGATGCATATGGAACTCAGCGGATGGCTCAATGTTCATTGCCTATAAAATATTTTGGGCTCAAAATTACAAAAGGGATTATAAACTCATTTGCGAGGAGTTCATCATGCCCCTATATGAATTAATATTTAATGAAGAACCCAACTGCCTATCTAAGAACGCCATGGAAGCTTTGGAGAAATATTGTGATTTCTATTTTTGTCCAGAAGGTACCTACATAAGAATGTACGGAGACTCCAAAGCCCCATACATTCTACCTAGGTACGCTACGGATTATATAGTCCACAAGGAGATGGTAAGACAGGTATTCATTGATGGAATGGGTAATACCCTATATAAGGCCAAGAAAGCTACTTTTCTGCACTTACCCTTCTATGTCGGGGCCTACAAGTTCTCAAGAATTGCAACTGTGAAAGATTTTGTCGTAGAATTGAGAAGCTTTCATTTTGGAGAAAAGATTTTTCACAGGAATGATCGATAGGGCAAAGTTGCACAACATTGCAAAGAACTCTCCACTCCCTGTGAGTATGCTACCCATTATGATCAAGAGGAGGAAGCATATAGGGGGATTATCAATATGACTGAGCTACGGATTTGTCAAATAAGCAAAGGAGGGGCCAACTCGAGCTCTAATATTGTGGGGAAAATAGATCCAGCGAGAAAAGGGTACCATGGAGACTGCTGAGACTCTATCGAAAGAAGAACAAAGGCTCTTGGAACAAGCCAAGAAAATCCAAGAGGATAAACACGAAGAAGAAGAGACTTTGAGGGTCCAAGCAGTTGAAGCTGAGGCAAAGAGGAAGGAAGAAGAAGAGAGAACCAGATTGGAAGAAGATGACACATTAAGAAGGGAGAAGGAGGAAGAGGCACGAAGAAAAGAAGAAGAAGAAAAGAAATCCCAAGAAGATGTTGACCCCAAAAGCCTAGACCTGCAAGACTTAGATATGGATTCCCCCATAAGAGATCTCCCCATTGTCCCTTTTACACCCTCAAAAGGCAGTACAGTCTCTAAATGGGAAAAGTTCACTTACAACAAGAAAAGAAAAACCAATGGTAAAGAGACAAGTTCCAGTTTTAAAAGACCTTTTCGATTAGACATCATCACTACACATGAAACCACGGTCATGCAGAACACAGAGGAAGCTACTAAACTCCTAACTTCCATCTCCGTAGCCACCGTTACAGCGACAGCAGACAATGTCAACATACTAGGAGATAAATTGAGTGAAGAAAAGGAGAAGGCACGTCAGTTTCAGAAAGCTTTAGTCAAAGAGCAGAACTATACAAATTTGATGATCGAGAGGAATGATGCCCTCACATATCAAAAGGAAGATTTAAATGAAACTCTCCAATAGCTAGAAGCTGACAGAAGGTCCCTGGAAATGCAAATAAGGGTATTAGAGGAAGAAAAAGGAGAACTTGATGGTAAAAACCTGAATCTTGAATCAGAGAAGTTTGACAACATTCAAGAGATCGTCAACTTGAAGGAACACATTGAAAAGTTGCAAGGAGGCAACGAATTGTTAGAAAAACAATTGGAGCTGGCCAACAACAAAATGGGGGACATTAGCCCCTTCCACGAGCAAGCCAGTGAAATACTAAAAGAGACCTATGGCATCCAAGAACTCCTATCAGAGGAAATATACAAACTAGAAGCAATAATTGCCAAGGTTAAGGAAATCAATGTTGAAGCCACTAGGGTCAGGAGGAAGCACGCACGCATCAGTGGAGAGATTAAAAAACACATTGAGTGGAGAGAAGGGAAGTCAAAGTTCCCGGCGACTCTTCCCCTTAAGTCTGTTGTTGAATGCAGGGCAGATATGCGCACCCTAGATTATTCTAAAGATTGCAGAGTAAAGTTGGCCACCGTAACCTTAGCCAGTTATGAACGGTGCAAGAATTTATATTCCCAAATACGAGCCACAAAGGAAATTTTTCGGATAGCCATGCCCCAAAAGATAGAAGAATTCCTAGATAGCACACAACGTTTATCTAATCTAAGTGAGGAACTCAAGGCAGAAAGTGAATATGTGCAGAAGCTGGATGTCTTGACTTCATAAGACTTGCACCAATTTATCAGTCAAGCTGCTATTCATAAACACTGCCTAGAAGAAAGTCTCCGGTCCACTATGGCAGAAATGATTGTTCTAGCAGAAGAACTTGCCAGGCAAGAAGTGTCTCTCAGGTTTATGATTCCCCTGGTTGGAATAAATATTGTAAAAGAAGCAAATCAGTGTGGAAATTATATAGCAGTGGTAGACAGGGCATTGGCAGCCAACAAAGCTTCGACCTTAGAGAATGTCCCAGCTATTGCAGTAGTGCTAGAAGAAACACCAACGGTCTCAGAAGCACCCAACTCGACTAACGAGCTAGCTCAGGGATAGCTCACATTTGCCAGCATGCCTCCTGGGTTGTTATTTTATGCATGTACCTTTGAAATATTAAAATGACTTGTGATCTTTAACTCCCAATTTTTGTAAAGTTAATTGAGATATTTCTCTTTTTGTAATATCAACACTACAAGACAAATTAGAGGAATATAAATGGTAAGGGTATAGGTGGCAACTCCTGGCACATCTTGTAAAGCTATATATAGCTGATTAGAGGGAGATAGAAAGGACTTTTGGCAGGTGAAAGGATGTTTCTATCTTGTATATGAACTATTTCTGCTACACGAATAAGAAAATCGTTTTGGCCTGTGAAAGCCTGCACAACACTTTGCTTGGAGTCTTGTTGGATAATTGCTGAACTATTTCTGCGTCTTTCATACATTTCTTATGATATATTTCCTGGCTATTGTGAATTAATTCTCTGCTATGATTGGTTTCATTTCCTTTGCAAAATTTCTCTGTTAAATGGGTGATAAAATGCTTAGCTTTATCTAAGCTATCTTGGATAATCTTTATTTCTGTTGTAAATGCTCCTTTCAATTTAACAACTATCTGTGAAGTTCTTGGGTGTATTTTCAGTTTATTACTCATTCTTTAAATTTGCTCCTTATAAGGATAGGATAATTTAGATTTAAACTAGATTAGCATAGATTTGCTTACCACATGCATTTAATTTAGGGCACATGCATATCATATTAAATACAAAATATATAACAAGTGGATTGGGCCGCAACCGGTAAAATAAACAAATATTTAAACCTCACACGGTAGCCGGAACCGTTAACCTGAGGGATTCCCCACACCAAACGGTGGGCGATCTAGTTGGGATCGCTCACTGGGGAGAATCCCTTGTTGATTGATGCTGCAATATTTGAGGCATCAACAGGATGACTCTGTCCGACTCCGTCTGTTAAAATGAACTCTCACAGGCTCTACAGCCAAGTGGTACATCGAGCAACCCCATGGGACCCATGGCACCTTTACTTCCCTTGCCTTGAACTTCCTGCAGTTCTTCCAGTTACCTGTCCGCTATGATGTGGGATTTGAGATCTGGCTGTCTTGTAGACAGAATACAGCCACCCACATCACTTACCACATTCATGAGTGGCGTCGATGCCGAATCCTGTCCAAAATCAAGTTAGATGACCGTATCTTCGTAGATTGGTTTCTTAAATCTCTCCTCCCTGTCATTGCTAAGGATGTGGCATCCGAGTTACCCCAATCCGAGGAAGAAGCCATCCTAAAAGCCTAGTAGTTTGACCTTATCTACGCCTAGTCTGGTTACTTATATACCATTATCCCCGACGCCCCACGTGGTGACTCCTCTCGAAACGACGCACCAGGGGAATCGCGTGCCACCGATGGCATCATTGGCCGTATTGCATCGCATAACTATCCCTTTTCCATAACACATAATAGTAATGGCCCCGACCTGTTGCGGGCTACATCCCACGCAGGAGCAACCAATTCGTATGCTCCCATGGCACATAACCACCATTCCCATGGACCCTCATGTCCACCTCAGTGCTTCGGCAATGCATCACCCGCTTATGTTCCCTCGGTTGCACCTCAACCATATTACCACCCCCAGGTCACACACGCTCCTATATCCTCTCAAGCCCCCCCGGCTTATTATCCACCACAGGCAGCACCTGTGTCAAATCAACCACCCATCACACAGACATATCAACAACCCCCACAAGGTTCAGCACCTGCACCGTCTCCACCCACTTATTATCCGCCGCAGCCTACTCCCGCACCTGCAAAACCCTAGAACCCACCTGCCGCCCAAGGGCAAGTGTAAGCACAACAAAATCTGTAGCCTAACCAAAATAACCAATGCCAACAAGGCCAGCAAAACCACGAAAAAGGACGTAACCGCGGGAACAAACCCCCTCCAAACCAAGGCGGCTAGCCACCTAATCCTCCAAACAATAATAATGTGGCACCTGCCAACCAAAACCCCGACAAGCCACCAAAGTAAGCCAAAAACCCTAACTTACGAACGGACCACCCTTGTTCTATTTGCGGGGTCTATTGTAATGTCCCCAGCTTGACCCTATTGCACTAATATTGTAAATGATGTAAATATTATTATTTAGTCATGGTGAGGAGCTCAAGGCCAAGGCCCCGCCATTGATTTATCGTTCTATGTATCAGCAATTAGAATAGATGCATAGAGTTCTTGTGCTAGCAGTGCACAATGTAAAATCGGACATCATGTAAATATGCAATTTTAATGAAAAACCCACAACCAGCTACGCAATGCAACAAAGAGATGGGGGCATGATCTTTACAAGGAATAGGGAGGGAAAATAACCAAACCCTTGAGCCATGGTGTTAAGCCATTTCATTGAGGAAACCCATGAACTCTCAACTACCCATTTGGTCTCATGCACCCCATAATTTAATTCTTCCAAGAATTGGTTGAGACAATTAATGCCTTGGGATGGGAGAGGCATGGCTGTCAATTTTCGTGTATGGGAAAGATAGCAACCTGGGGAATCGAGTTTTGGTTTGCTGGGCAAGAAAACCCCCACGAAATTGTGCCCAAAGCCATTCTTCACCCATGGCATTCATCCTCCCACGTAGTCTGAGCTTGTTGGGGTTTTATCCTTCTCGTTTTTCACCATTTCCTGCATTATTCCATGTCTGCAAACTCGTTTTTGGTTAGCTCAGTGGATGGGAGAAGAGAGCCACAATTTTTGTGGTTATGGAGGTCGTTTCTTCCCACAAAATGCCCATGGGCATTTTTCTGAAAACAATTATGCTTTCCTGGGGTTGATTTCCCACTTCCTCCTTTTCGTTTTTGGTTGCCCACGTTTTTTTGGAACTGGCAGAAACCCACTGTTGGGAACTTCATTGTATAAGCATTTTTCTCATGCCCAACACTTATGCTTTTGATGTTATATGCATCCATCTCTTAACAACCTGAGAAACCCAACTGCTGATTGGCTTGGCTGATTCTGGTATACCTTTGGCTATGTGAGAGCCTGCTTTCCCCTTTTTCCTTGTGGAGATCATGCCCAGCTCGGGGGTGGCAGTGGTGCTGAGAGATTGAGGAGCACATTGGCCTACGGTTGGGTGGAACGTTGCAGAAGCGTAGCTGGTTGCTCAGGGGCTACTTGGTTTAAGATAAGTATTCTCATTTGATGATTTGATATTGCTTAATTGAGGAATGACATGAAAATCTGGAATGTATGATGAATGTGAAATTAATATTACTTCCGTTGTGTTCTTCTTGTAGTATACATCTCCATATGTTAGCTGAATGCTTACTTCGTAAGTTCATGGGCTAGATGCCCGGTTTTAGCATCATGATCCTCTCTATCATGCTGGTATGATAGGAGGGGACATTACATCTATGGCCATTACACACACACTTGCCCACATTTGGAGCAGGCACGAAAACTTTGGACCGATGATGCCCACCACCAAGGACACATGGCACCTCAGGCGCCACCTAACCCCCCACCACCTCAGACTCAACCCTTGGTGTTACAAAACCCTTTACCAACCCAAGGAGTGGTGAACACTCAACCGTTAGCTCCCCCTCAAGGAAACGCGCCACCACAACAACAAATCACTTATGCAGCTCCTGATCACCCCATGCTAGACTTAGGTACCCATCACTTGTTAATGATGTCATCCGTCGATGTCAACCTTCAAACCCGTCGGAACCAATATGGCTCCACCCCTGATCAGTCGTTACGAATACCTCCAGCCCCATTAGATGGCACCCCAAAAGCCCCTTGCTTCCCACTTCGCCACATCAACAATAGCTCCAATGCTCGCACTGCGTCTAATTACAACATTGTGGATGACTTCGCCCAGTCCCCCGCAACCATGTCTACGTTAGAGGTCTTAAAAAACTGTCCTACACAACGCAAGAATCTGTTATTAGCCATTGGTGCTATCGACTCGACTGATTCACGAATGATGGCCTTTGATTTGGACCAATCCGAACCACGCCTGCTTACCACATTAGCATTCCAAGTTTCTGTCTCCATTTGGAATCTTGTCATCCATCGATGCATCATCGATGAGGGTGCCTCTATATGCATTATGTCCACATTCGTTTGGTAGAAGTTGGGATCCCCTACTTTCCAGTAGTCCACCACTACGTTGCGAGCCTACGACGACTGTTCGGCTCACCCCCAAGGTCTCTTGCTAATGTCCCCATCCAGTTGGCTAGTTAAATAGTGCTTATTGACATAGAGGTCATTAGTTCCCAACTTGATTATAACCTCTTACTTGGCCTCAATTACATGTACTGCATGCGAGCAGTTGCCTCATCCATTTTTCATACCATGATGTTCCCCCATGAAGGACGAGTGGTCAAGATTGATCAACACACCTATTACGATCCCAATGCCCCCGCTGCACCCGAAAACGTTCTTTCCATGGTTGAACAACCTGTTTGCGGTGCATCTACCTCGTTGGTTTCCTCAGTTGGACTCGGAGTTTACTTAGATACGCCAATGACTTCCACATTCCAATCCATTCCACCTCTGTTACCAATGACCAAAATATCTGACTTATGTACCCTCTCCCACAATACACAAACACCCAACCATCAACTGCCCTCGCTACCCCAACCACCATTGTTACCTAGTCATGTTGGTGTTACACCCATCCACACAATCCCCTTTCTATTCCCCCCTTTGGGAGTAGTAAGTTCCCCAGTTATGCCACTCTTAGCTTCCTAGGGTTAACTTTAGGACTACCTATGTGGTATCTCATGCCTCTCGTTTCCCCTCCGACACCAAATGTCATCCTACAACTCATGCAACCCATCACCACTACTAGTCAACCACCTCTTGATGTCACTACTTCTTCTTCATCCACCAATCCATCCCCTCTTATCAAGCACGCTGGGGGCAAAGGCCCAAAACCGTACACCACTCTACCCCCGCCTAAAACAGTTAAAAATCCCCCCGCATTTCGCGCTCCTCCCAAATGCTCTTTGTGTGATGAGTTGGGCCATGCTACCCATCAATGTCCACAATTACCCGCATTACAAGAGCACATGCAAATGCTTGACGATGACCCCAACATCCTGGTTGTCCACCCCGATCCTATCCCTAAGCCTCGCGATAAATGACTGCGTACCAATCACCCTTGTGCAATCTGCGGTATTTACGGCCATTACTCACATCACTTCCCTGATCTCCCAGATTACAGAGCCACTCTCTACGAGATGAATAATTTGGACCTTGAGATGTCTCCCCCCACCATTGAAGAGATCCACCCCCTGGAATCTTCGCCAACAAACGAGATCAATACCATTTAAATGATCTCTACTACTAGTGATCCCTTGTCAATTGATTTGATGACAAACAGTTTCCACAATGATGAGGAGATTCTCGAGGCTAATACCGCACCTCATTTCCCCCGGGAGGATATGCACCATTGTTCCTATTTCCTCCCGGAGGAGACCTCCCCCACCACAACCACCCAATTTTCGGTTGAGTCTAAATATTTCCTCCCCACCAAATTCGACTGGTTTCAAGAGCCCATCCCCACTCTCGATGCCTTTGAGGAAGGTAACATGGCTAATATCTCACCCACAATCCACATTGATATCTCTACCCTAGGCAGTGCCCCTGAAATCATTACTTTGGGAGCCTCCTGCACCGAGTACAAGATCGAAGAGTATAAGAAACTTTTCCAAGAGTTTCGCGATGTCTTTGCCTGGTCCTACACCGAAATGCATGGTCTTGACCCCACTATCATAGAGCACCACATTGACACATGGCCAGATGTGCCCCCCGTTCGCCAAAAACAGCGCCCCATTCACCCATCAAAGCTCCCTACCGTTAAAGTAGAGATTGAGAAACTTCATGCAACAGGTTTCATTTACCCCATCGCATACACCACTTGGGTTTCTAACCCCGTCCTTGTTAACAAAAAGCAAGGCACCATAAGGGTATGTACTGACTTAAGCGATTTAAACCAAGCATGTCCCAAAGACAACTTCCCCACGCCATTTATTGACCAACTCATCGATGCGTGTGTGGGGCATGAAGTCCTATCCTTCATGGACGATTTCTCTGGGTATAACCAGATTCAGATCCGTAAGGAAGATCAATACAAGACTGCCTTCACCACCCCATGGGGCACCTTTTCCTATCGTGTCATGCCTTTCGGCCTTAAAAATGTTGGTGCCACCTTCCAGCGGGCCATGACCTATTGTTTTCATGACTTTGTCCATATCCTATTAGTCTATCTTGACAATCTCACAAGCACGTTCCAAGAAACGATCTCACCACCTTAACGACCTCTGACAAGTTTTTCTGCGTTGTCGCAAATATCAGATCCGCTTGAACCCACTCAACTGTGTCTTTTGCATTCTAGCAAGCCGGTTGTTAGGTTTCATTGTTTGCCACAAAGGAATCGCTATAGACCCCCTCAAAGTTCAATCCATATTAGACCTTCCCACACCACGCACGCTCCGGCAGCTACAGAGCTTACAGGGGAAATCTAATTTCCTCTGCCGCTTCATTCCTGATTATGCCACCACAGTTCATGGTTTATTACATCTGCTTCATACCCACATACCATTTGTTTGGGACGACTAGGTGCAAGCTACATTCAAAGCCCTTAAAAAATCTCTCATGCAAGCCCCTTTGATCTCCCCTCCGGATTTCTCTCAAGACTTCATCCTTTACATCTCGGCATCCGACCACGCCGTGTCAGGGGTCCTTGTCCAAGAAGATGCTACTCGCCAGGAGCATGTCATTTATTACGTCAGCCAAACCTTGTCTGGACCACCCCTACGTTACCCATATGAGGAAAGACTGGCCCTCTCCGTCGTCTTTTCCATACAAAAATTGCGCCATTACATTTTACTCAGTCATACTACAGTTGTCGCCAACTCCAACCCCATGGTCTACCTCTTGAACCGGCGACTTTTGCAAGGTTGTGTCGCTAAATGGGTAATTATCCTCCAAGAATATGACCTAACTTTCACAACCCCTAAGAGTACGAAATCCCTTGCACTTGCCCAACTCATAACTGACTTCCCATCTCTTTTGTCGTCCCTACCAATATCCGATGAGTTACCAAACAATCATTTGTTCATCATCTCGTCAGATGACCCATGGTACAGTGATATTCTGCTATACCTTTGCACGCAGAATTTTTTACCAAACATAGATCGTGATGGATGCTGCCGTATCCGTCACCACGCCTATTGGTATCTCCTCTTGGGCGACGTCCTTTACTGGCGAGGAGTTGATACTATCCTCCATCGTTTCCTTACACACAAGGAATCCGAACAAGTTCTCAGCGACTGTCATAGCGATGCCCGTGGTAGACATTTCTCAGGGATGGCCAAGCCCAGAAGGTCATCCGTGCCAGATACTTCTGGCCCACACTATTTACCAACTACATCACAGCAGTCAAACATTGCCATAATTGCCAACTCTTTTCCCCTAAGGCCCAGACACCACCCGCTCCACTCCACCCAGTCGTCACCGTTGGCCCTTTTTGAAAATGGGCCATTGACTTCATGGAATGTAAACCCTCATCCGCAAATGGCCATAAGTACATCATTGTCGACGTCGACTACTTCACCAAATGGGTTGAAGCCATGCCCACCTTCAACTGTAAAGCCGACACTGCTGCCCGTTTCTTTTTTAAACATGTTATTACACGATTCGGGGTCCCAAAACAGCTTGTCTCAGACCATGGTTCACATTTTAAAGATGCCATTTGGTGCGAGTTATCAGCTCTCCTTAAATTCAAACATCAGTATGCCTTTGCTTACTACCCCTAAGGGAATGACCAGGTTGAGGCCATTAACAAAATTTTGAAAACAATCCTCCAACGCACTGTTGACCGACATAAGTCCAATTGGCATCACATGTTTTTCCCAACATTATGGGCTTACCGTACATCAACTAAGACTGCCACTGGTTTCACCCCTTTTCACTTAGTTCACGGTGTCGAATCTGTCCTCCCCATCGAGTGTCAGATCCCTGCCCTACACATCGCTATTGAACTTCTCTCGGATACCTCCCCACTTGAACAATGCCTACTGTTGTTAGAACAAGTTGATGAGGACCGCTGTGCAACCCTCCAAACCATTGAAGCTTCCAAGAACCACTCCAAAGCTGGTTACGACAAACATGTCCACCCACCAACGTTCTGTGAAAGAGACCTAGTCCTCGTTTACGACCAAGCCGATGACAAGACAGGTAAAGGGAAGTTCGAATCAATGTGGCAAGGTCATTACATAGTGCATACCTACCTTGGACATGGGGCATATATTTTAACTGACTCAAAAGGCCACCCCTTGTGCAACCCCCGTAATGGGTTGTATCTTAAACACTTTTATCCTTAACAATCCCGTGGACCCGTTGGTTCGTATTGTACAGTTTGCTTTCTTTTTGTTTTTCACTTTTTTACCACAACCTTACATTCATCATTTTTGCATGATCACAGATGGACCATCTTCCACCTTATTACATTGGCTTCACCAATGGAGCAAGCCGTTGGTCTCCAAACCTAGCCTCTGTAGCTTGGGTCTTATATTCCCCTTCACATGAGTTGATTCACCTTGACGGAATGTGCATAGGCGTTGCTACAAATAACCAGGCTAAGTATGATGCTGTGACCGGTCTCCTGACTGCTGCCCTTTAGATGGGTATACGTCACCTTCATGTGTACCTTGACTCCTAGCTGCTTGTCTCCCAACTCAACAATTGCTACCAGGTGCGTGATCCTTTCCTCTTTAGAAAGTTCTTACACACAAAACCGCTAAGCCGATAGTTTGAATCCATCACATTCACTCATGTCCCAAGAGCTCATAATAGTGTCGCAGATCAAATGGCTAACAACATCCTCGACTGGCATATCAATCAGACCATGTAAATCATCCATCATGCATAATCATCACATCAAAAACATAAAAATCCCAAAAAGAAGACATCTACAACAATGGGCATCCACGTGCCTATCATAACATACCATTTGCATCCACGTGCAATAACATAACAAAAAACCATACAGGGGCATTCACGTTCCTATCATAACACATCATTTGCATCCACGTGCAATGAAATAACACAAAACCATACAGGCGCATCCACGTGCATACAGAAAATAATCACCACAAAAATGCATCCATGTGCATATCTATATAAATATATCATCGTCATATACATTTCATGAGTGTCCTAGCACTTAGCTATACAAAAAATATACATCAAGGCGCCCCAACAGAATCCCTGTCATAAAATACATGTCATCTATACAAAAAATCTCAAATGCCCATACGCATCGGGGGGGGAGTCCCCAGCACTCCCTAATGAGAGTCATATCCCCCATCTGAACCCTCCTCACCAGCCTCCTCTACTGCGGACTCATCCTCTCCTCGCTCCTCCTCTGGATCCTCCTCTGGATCCTCCTCATCCCCCTGTCGATCCTGACCCCTCCTCTCCTTGGCCATAACTTCCACCTGAATCAAGATCGACCGCCAATCCTATTGAGCGTCGTGAAAGGCCTCGACCACCTCCCTATCAAGCTCCTGCCACCCCTCATCGGAGACCCCAACCAATAGACAGTCGAAGGTAACTCACAAGGCCTCCAAAGTCCCCTCCACATCCCGTCATCGTACCTCCCTCTGATCTGGCAAGGTTGGCACTGCTATATGCCCCCGATGCTCCCTATGCCCCGGTGGTGGCAGCGGTCCCACATCTACATCAAACCAAATCGAAAATAGTCAGAATCGTCATATATCTCTAACATCAAAACATCCAATATAAAACAATCAAAAAGCTAGATACATACCATCTGGGCCCAAAGCCTGCCTTGGGGGTCGTGGCACCTCCGGATCTCGCCGGTAGTCAATACCACGATACGGATAGCCATCAAAATCCAGTGGCAGCTACAACCACTGCAAATAAAGCTCCTACGTGAAATACCGCCCCACCTCTCCCCCACCTCACAGGCACATCATCTCACCCCACCGCACCATCCGCGGCTCCCTCAAACCCCCAGCTCGGACCGACACTCACGGTCGCAGTGTCGGAACCCACTCCATGAAGAAAGAGCACAAAAATGACCCATAGTAGAACCCCTTGCCAGATACCTTCACCGAGCTCAGTTGCCACTAAACACAGGTGAGGAACATCTAGCCCCAAGCAAAGAAGGTACCCTGTAATACCCACTCTACCAACTACATATGACCCCCCGACACCCAATTGGGCCCCTGTGACCCCAACACTCAGACCACACATGTTACGATCGCCTGAACTGATGGCTCCTATAAATCACAAATCAAGAGTGCATTCTTATGCACTCTTGCCATCGGGAGGCAGTATCGATCCAGCATCTCCTCCATGTCCACATCCGTGGACACTTGTGGCTGAGTATCCACCACCCTACCCAAACATGGTAGTCCCATCAAAAAGTATACGTCTGCCAGGGTGAGCTCTAGTCTCTCCCCTTGCACCATGAAGCACAGAATATCGGGCTCCCAGAAGCCCACCAACCTATTCAGCAGTAGTGTTGTTGAACGCATTATCGGCACCTATGCGAACTTCAATAGTCTGCACAGCCCCAAGGTCCCCCGAACATGTCAGTCATCTCGTATGTAGTCCATCAGATCGTCAGGTATCTCGCGCTCTCTCCATAGTACTCTCGGCAGTCTGTCAATCCCACAATGAAAACTCATCAGAACCTCATCAAATAAACCATGATTCCCCCCTTGGTATGACTCCACAATCCCGATCCAGATCGCGGCTGTGGGGCCCAATGTCGCAATCCCAAATCATGACTATCGGGACTACAGCCGTGGTAGCAGATCGTGCCTATGGGGGCCACAGCTGTGATCATAGATCGCGGCTGTCCAGGCCACAGTCGTGATCACAGATCGTGGCTGTCCAAGCCACAACCGTGGGCATGGATTGCGACTACCCAAGTCATAGCCACGATCTCGAATCGTAGCTGTGGAGGCCACAGTCGCGATCGCAGATCACGACCATCACCTCGAAACCCATGATCCACACTCGCGTGGACCGTACCACCCTCCCTGAGAATCTACTACTCACCCGAATCGAGAAAAAATTAAAGTTATTAGTTCAGTGAAATACCTACAACTCACGGAAATGAAATTGACTGGTTCAATCGCTCAGAAATGCCAAATCCGCTCTAGCCCACCACACTCTCCTGTCAAAGTCAACCACACAAATGACACTTGGCATTATGGGTCCACTTACTATTTATAGACAGTTGACGTTTTCTTGATTTGGCCATTATGGATCCATACGGAGTCTGCTTTCCAAACTGTTTCCACCACTGGAATCAGAACAACGAGACCTTCAGAATGGTCAACTAGGTTTCTATTTTTCTCCGAACCCCTTTTTTTGGAATTTTTTCCATGCACGTCGCCATATCGATTTGCATGCCACATTGGCCGTTGTCAGTTTTTTGCATTCCTTATACCATCGAATTCATTTTTCCGAGCCCGTGATGATGCTTGAGATCATTTCTCACTCTCACCCCCAGATTTTTCGGGCATTTTTTACCAGCCCCTAGTCATCTTAGTTTGTGCGCCACCTCGGCCATCATCCGTTTTTTACGCTTTTTATATCACCGGATTCAGTTTTCCAAGCTCGTGATGATGCTTGAGATCATTTCTCTCTCTCACCAGAAATAGTTTTAACATTGTGTCCCAACACCTTGCTGCCTCGGTTTGTGCACCACATTGGCTGCCATCAAATTGTTACACATTTATACATGAGCCATTCAGTCCATTCATACTGCAATTATTTCGTTATTTTTCCACCATTCATCATCTTGCAAGGAGGCCCACCAGTGTTCCCCCCCAACCCTCATTCTTGGTACTCATCGATGTCCCTTGATTGAACACTCTCTCCTTGCTTGGCCATTCCTTTTGTTTGGCATAATTTTATCCCTTTTTCGGGTCGGACAAGTCCTTTACGAAAAAGGCACTTAGGGAGTTTCTATTAAGCTATTTTTTTACTCCTAAAAGAATGAAAGGATCGCTGAGCAATCTTGCTTCCTTTCATGCTCGTTAAAGTGCTTGAAAGGGTGTCTATCTGGTATAAGTTTAACCCTTTTCCAGACCTGGTAGACTAATTACAAAAAAGTAATACTCTAGTCACACCGGCTAGAAGAGTTCTTCATTGCATCCTTTTATGCTTTTTCGGGCCTTGGAGACTAACACATGAAAAAGAACCCCCTTGGAGTCTTCTTATTGCTTTCAGACTCTCTAAAATTGAAAGCAACCACGAGCATGCACCATCCTGGGCCTGTACAAATCCACACGATGGTACCACTCCATTATTTCAGAGTCTTCTTATCGCTTTCAAACTCCTTAAAATTGAAAGCAATCACGAGCATGAACTGTCCTGGGCTCGTATAAATCGACATGACAGTACCATTTTGAGCACACTTCTTCTAGCTCCTTAAACCATGAATAAGTCCTCAGCGGTGCCTCTTGGCACTATGATCAATCATCTCAGGAGCACCCCCAATACGGTCGCCTTTGTTCAGAGTATTCTGCAATATACAACCCTCAGAGTCTCCCTCCTTCCAGTCACCATCCCTGGTCACTTAAATCTATGATCCCCTTCCCACTAGTCAGTTTCATATGTTTTCCGATCATCCCCACTGTCATACTCTGAACAAACGAAGTTTGAGTCCACCCACTCTATTTGCCCAGTTATTCCCCATCTCCAAAGTATGTCAGTCCTACCATCAATACTCTCACACTTTAGTTATCCACCTCGTGCTCTTATCAAGGAAACATCATTGCTTTGCTAGTTGCAGGTCTCCCTCTGTCGACAACAGCCCATCTATTCTAGGGGATAGGCCCAGAGGTCCCTACACCTTGGACTCATCACCATCTGTGGTGAGTTCCTATGGACCATTTTGAGCAAACTCATCAGTGCCTCTCCGAATGGTTGTTTCTCACATGCTCGACTCCAACACTTTGATCGCATTGTTGAGATTCGTGTAGGGTATATATCCCTTTAGTTATTGGTCAAAGACCCCGGATTTCCCCCGACTCTAGCACATTGGTGAGTCACTTTGGAACACCCAGTTATATGTTCTCGTGGATATCCGGGTTGCGTTGGCGACAGTCTTCGGAAGCCATCCACTTGCCTGCTTCCTTGAAGTACCCAGTTCAGCTACAGTCCAGTGTACCATTGAGGGTATGACCCCTCTTCATTATGATCCACCAGTTCATTATTTCCTATGGTACCACACTCAACAACAATATTATTATTCCAGTGTATCAGTTATTCAACTCAGACATGGTCAGACCGACAGTATGTCCCAGATTTGTGTCCCCTCTGGACCCTTATGATGTACACAGTAGTTCTCCATGTATCTTTCAGGTCCCCTTTTTTGGGCCTCATTGTTATTTTATATATCTTGATATTAGCATGGGTATGCGCACCTCGTCCATATATTCAGATTATTCCTACTTCATTATTGAGGTCATGTATTTTAAATTTTTGCAGTTTGTTCGGGACCGTTGTTCCAAGCTCTAGTTCATTTCTTCTCTTCTCCACACCCCAAGAAAACCATAAAAGACCTATGATGTCTATCGGCCATACGATGAGCTCCTACCCTCACACATTAGGGGGTAATCTATTAACACCCAAAAAGTGCTCACCATCTCATCTCCCTCATTGCATGGCTCATTTGTCTATATTTCCTACCATATTTGCCTCCAAAACCTTAAAAAACCATTAAAAAGCCACCAAAAAGGCCAAAAAAACCCCCTTTTCCCCCAAAATAATTTAAATTTCCTCCAAAAATAGCAAAAACCCTCTAAAAGGGCCCTAAATTCCCAAAAATCAAATAAAAGGGAATAAAAAATATTAAAAAAAGAGGAAAAAGAGGGAAAAAGGAAGCAAAAACCCTAAACAATTGACCTAAACCATATGGTGCCAAAAACCATGGGTCAATACTCCACCACTAAAAACCTATAAATAGGTGATGGAGGCTCCCCATTCCACATCCACAATCTTTCCTATCCTCACTCTGCCAAAATCACTCTTGAAACCCTAGCTTACCATTTGAGTTAGTTTTTCCCATTTGAGTGCCCCTTTTGTCCCATTATTCAAACACCTTGGAGAAGGAGAAGGAACCCATTGGAGAATGGAAGCAGCCCTCCTAGAATACTACAAGAGCTCCACCAACCTCAACATTTAAGGTAAATGTAATATTGATCATATCATAATACAAAAAGAAAACTTTCTCTCATATTGTCATTGTCTTTTATTTCTATTGATTAGCTTAGATTTTACTGTTTCACTGTTTAAATTTACTATTTATTGAACTGCTACTAAGGAGGCCCTTCTCCTTAGTAGGTGCTCATTTGCACAAGCTAGGGTAAAAACCCTAGCTACACCTGGTCTAGCTAGTGTCTATTTCCACCTTCTTCCATGGGTAAGTATTATGAATCTGAACTAGATAATGAAGCACTACTAGATGATTTGTCAGATGAGGATGATGAAGATGAAGGAGGTGTTGGTGGTGGTCCACCTGTGGTAACGTTTGGTTGGTCTTGCTCTATTTCACCACATATTATATCAAGATAGAAATCGGGAAGCAGATTGTGGTGAGGTGAATTATGTGGTTCAGGGTTTGGACCATCTAAATTTTGATTGTTCAAATTATTAGCTTGTGGATCAGTGTTATGGTGATGAATTGATGCTAGTCCCTGATTACGCTCTTCAACGATCCTTCGTTGTAACCTAGCAACACTATCAGAATAACCTTTGAGTATTTGTTTGAGTGTAAGGGGTTTCCTAGTGGGTGATAAAAAAATAATGTCGCCCCTTCTATTTTCTTGCTCTATCACAGGAGTGGCAGGAATGATGGTTGGATCTTGCACCGGTTGTTCCGCATAGGTTGATGCCTGCATATGACTATGGGTGTCAGTCAGTATTCTTGCTGGAGGAGGTTTATTGGTGTTTTGTTTAGGCATATCTTGCTCTCGGCCCTCCTTCTAGTGCCATATGTTGAAGCATCGGATGTGTAGGTGATGGAATGGGTTCTAAGGCTAACAACAGAGGATGAAAACCCAGACTGAAAGGCTTCAAAAGGTCCTACGCAAGGACAGTTTTATCCCTAGCTTGTTTGGAATAGTAATCTCCCACGAATACAAAGGCCTCCATTGGCACTTATAGGGTTTTGATCCTAGAAGGATCTGTCTTCCTGAGATGGAAGATCAAAAGTGTCATGATTCTAAAGTGGATCTAAACCTTAGACAACTCTACCTTAAAAGAAAATATAAGCTAAGTCAGATCTAATCTAAAGGGAGTGTATTGTTTGTGTGTAGGGTAACTTGGTTTGAGTACCAACAAGTTAGCTCATCAACTCAATAGAAATGTGAAATTGAATCATTAACTCATTACTTCAAAATACAATCGAGCAATGAAAATTACTGATAATAATTCAAAGATTAAGCATATCCAATAGTATCCTGTTGTTCTTTTGCCAATTGAAAAATTAACATGAACTTAATAATTTCTGTGAATCATTTGCAGATATAGATAATGATTTTAATTAAAGAAAGTTAATTAAAACATAAATACACGAAGATCATGAATTAAGACAAATCTAAATTCTAGATCAATGCATTAATGATTGGATGCAAAATCAACAATATTAATTAATAATTAAGGTGAAGAAATCAGACATCATCCAAGAAATTTGATAACTTACACAAAGAAGATGCCAAAAGAAGCTAACTTTTATTCATTGGTCTGCAAAAAATTACATGATCACAAGGGAAACAAAGTTTCAAAAGTCCTTCTCTGGCGATTATCTTCCCCCCCCTTCCCCATGAGGCTTCTATCGCTTTAAATAATAATTAAAAAATGGTTACAAACGATAGCTTTCCCATGAAAACATGGATTTACAAAATTAGACTATTCTCATCATATCATCGTAGAGAATGGTTTATAGCGATCATTTCACAAAATTTCAAAATATGTTCATCACATAATTAAGGGAAACATCTTGTAATAAACTGTGGACGTTAACCACACTCTACTAGATGTCGTTGAAGGATAGTAAGGGAGGTGAACAATATTTCTTATAAGATTTATAATGATCAACAATGTTCTCAAAAACTAAAAATTCGGCCACTTGTTCCTCCTTCAAAGGGATTAATGGAGTGATAGGTTCTTCATTGATTATAAAATCCTGGATAATGGTATTGTCTGAATTAGCTAGCCTTTCAGTGATCTTCCTTCTCTTCTTCTGTGGGAGTTGTATGCAGATGGATTGAATCTCAGGTTCTTCTTCACTACCGCTGCTTTCATCAGGAACACCTGCATCAAAAGGTGGTGACACAGGTTCTTGATATAGAAGAGGCTGAAGTTCGGTCTCTTCACAAAATATGACTGGAGATCTTTGAATTGTCTGCATCTTGCTCGTAATATAAAGCAGTTAGAAGGAAAACTTCTGAAAATCAACTAACAAGACTTTTTCTATTACAGTATGGAGAAAAACCAATTGCCCATGTTGAAGCCTACATTTGATAGAGAACAATAAATATTCTAGGAATGACTGAGTGTAATGAATTGCCATGATTACAACCTTATGGTCTGGAACTTGCAATTATCAGGTCTGTATTGAAATAACGCACAACATGCATGGATAGGGATTGGATTAATATAGGATAAGATTTCAATAATTCATGTATGATTAATGTCAAATCTTAGCACTCAATCAATTACAAATTAGTTGAATCAAAGATTGCTAGTTCATAAGTGGCCGCAAGTGAAAATCACAGTTTAAAAATATGTATGCAAATAAAAAAAACGATGAAGAAAAATGGAGAACCGAAATGATTATTCAAAATAAAAACAATCCAATATCAACCTCAAGATTGAGACAAATCAACAGTCAAGATTAAACACGAAGGTTGCGGAGGACAAGTGCAGAAGGTTTATTTTGGACATATACACAATCCCTCCCGCAATCCTCAATCCACAAGTTGCAGGTTGCGGGATCACAATTTTAAACATTATTAAACAAAAAGTCCCCGCAATCAGCAATTTCCCGATTGTAGGTTGCGGTATCGCAAAACACAAAACTAAAACAAAAGGTGTTCCCGCAATCTGCATTGCAGGTTCCGGAACAAGCAACCAAGATTATTAGACAAAGAATTCCACATCCGCAATCCGCATTGCGGGTTGAGGAACAAAAAACGTTCCAAAACTAGAAAACCACACTAGTACAAAATGAGAGATAAGTGACCAAGAAAACGACCAAAATCCGCATATAAATGACTACTTTTGAGTTGGTGACCACTGGTATCAAATTAGTGGCCATATATCACGTGACCAAAAATGTGGTCATATTTAGCTTGGTCATTTATAGGTTATCTTGTGGTCAGATATTTGGTCGTGTATTTGGTCATTAATTTCGTAATATATTTGGTCATTAATTGTCACAATTAGTGACCACATTTTTTGTGACGTGATAAATGACCGCTAATTTGCTACCAACGATCACCAACTCAAAAGCTGTTATTTATACGCATATTTTGGTCATTTTTTTGGTCACTTATCTCTCATGTTGTACTGGTGGTCGTTTAAATGTAAATTTTGGTCATTTTTTTAGTCATTTATCTCTTTTTAGTAGTTTCAGAATATAAATAGGGCACGGTGGAATCCAACCACCAACCTCCTGCCTATAAGGCAGGTGTTCTACCATTGAGCTAGCACCCTTAAATAGAATTCCTTATGGATTGATATGAGAATAAAATTTCCAACTAAATAAATGCCCGCAGCCATGAAGAAAAACGCCCGTTGGCATGATGAAAAATACCTACCAGCTTATGGAAAAGATGCCCGCCAACAGTGTTAGAAGATGCCCGCAGGAAAATGTAAGGAGTGAGATATTAACATTGGACACACCAAGCCAGAATCTGCATGTAAATACAAAGTTATGAATAACTGAAAATAAGCAGAGGTGCCAATCTATCTTAAAATAACTTTTCTCTTTATTTTGATGATTAACTGTCATTTAGAGCGCTTTTCTCCCATTCATTTACTGTTAAAATTGTTACATGTAGGAATTTCCATCGTAAAAAATCAGTAAACTATTTTTTTATCCCTTTGGTATCTTAATTGCAAGCCAATGATCATTATTTTCTATTGTTATATGGGTTTATATTGCAAATTTATAAGTTGGATAGTAGTATTCAAAGATTAGGGACACCCCCCCTAATCTACATGCACCAACCCAAACAGAGAGGAGGTTCATCGATGACAAAGTGGGTGAATTTTCCTATAAGTTGTACTAATTTCCATTGCTTACTTTCATAAGTCTGGATCGTCATTACAAGTGCGGAAATTAGTGCTAACAGGGAGTAGGAGTGGGAGGGGCTTCCCACTCAACATAGTGTCTGAGTATACTATAAAGAGGTTTTGTGTAGAAAACTACCATGAACATACCTGAAAGTCATTATCTTCAAATTTATTGATGTTTTCACACCAGAATGATGGATCCTTATGCATTGGGGACCAATCAATATTTCCTAGAAGAACTTCCTGTTTATACTTGTCAAAATAACTTAGCCTTTTAATGCTATATTTCAACCCTTCTTCCAAAGAATTCAATGCTTCTACTAGATCATGTACGAATAAATGGATAAAATGATTAGCATTTCAAGATCCTCAAAAGAATTAGCTATCTGTAACACCAAAAGAAATTTTAAAATAATGAAGCTTATGGCCACTCAAAAGAGAAACTGATTTCCAACCTCATCACTCCAGGCTTGTGATTTTAAGTTTTGCACAATTTGTGGCAACCCAAGATCCACCATCTCACTTGCAAAGATCCCTTTGAAAAGCAAGTTTTTCCATGTTAAAACAGCAACCCTTACGACCTGGGAGCATTCACCAAAGACATAAACAAATTAGAGGCTCATGAATACAAAATATCTACCTCAATCTCAAATATAACACACATAGACTCTAGAGGTAACATCACAAACAAATTGGTAATTACCTTTTCCTTTGTGGAACACTTAACAACCAAGGCTCACATTTATTGACCCACTTTAACTACATTAGTCTTAGAACCACACATATTGATTCTTCAACAACCAAATAGTTTCTTACAATTCAATCCATCACACTACTTAAAGGTGGCCATATGATATGTTGCAGAAGTGTTACAGCAATAATCTTCCTAATAATCTAATCATTGAGTGTCACATCCCCTTCCATCAATCCGGTGCAAGGGAGCAAAACATGACTGACATACCGGGCTTATTGGTAATCTCAGTCCCGTTAATTGCTAAGAAATTCATAACAATTAAAAACTTCTGTGTGCAAATACATAATCAATATATACACAGCAGAAATAAACACAATTGCACACACAAACTGAAATGCATCAACATATTTATCCCAAGCAAATGATAAATCAATAGGCAGAGAATCCATCCCATTCTCATTCTATGCACAGACTTCATATCAATTCCATTAACATGAACAATTATCATTATGAATTAACACATTGCAAGAAACATAATGCATATAATTTAAATCACAGAGAACACTTATCTGGGAGATGAAGCTGTCCAAACGACTGGCTGTGTGAGAGCAACGTTCCACCCAACCATAGATCTATGTCCAACTTGTATTCTTTCAGTTGAAAGATCACCCCCGAGCTGGGTTGTGTATCCACTAAGGAGGAACTAGATGGGCTCACTCACAGCCATGGATTCACTCAAACGGTCATGCTAAGCCAGCACACAGCTGGGTTTATCAAGCATGCAATAAGGAAATGATGAGGATGCTAAGACAGTGAGCTCAACCATAGAGCTACATACATCTCAAGCTAAATTCAAGCAATCCCATCCTCTATTCAAACATCCACACTTGGATTTCTCACCATTCTGGCAACAAATAACTCAATCCCGTCACTGGGTTTCTAGGCTATCAAAACTGGGTTTTCCAATGGATTTCAGGGTAGCTAATGCTCCCAAATTCACCCCAAGGTTCATACCTATGGATCCCCCATTGGATTTCACTGTCAAATACCAAATCTGGGCGTTTATGGCTCTTCAAAATGTGGGTTCTTTCACAATTGCGATTTCTGGTTTTTCCTCACTGTTTGGCATTCATTTTTTGCTAGAAATCTTGCTGAGTGATCCAAAATGGATTGGGAATAAGGAAGAAGCAATCCCCATGAGGTAGAGTGACTTGTGGTACAAGAAAACAGAGCCCATACTCTGCCATACGAATTTCTGGGCTGCCCATGCTCCATTGAAGCCATGGACAGAAATCGTCAACCACTTCCTTACAACAGAATTAAATGTCAGCAAGGAAAGTCAAATGGGTTATCAAGGTGACATATGGCAGCCTATGGTCCAATCCCACAGTCCCCTCACCACTCCCTAGTGGATACACTTGGCCCCTTCTCATTCATTGCCTCCATAGCCAGTTTTGGTATTTTATTGCATGATGTTTATTTACATCATTTTTACAATGTTCCATGGCTACATAGCACATGGGTAACGTAATGTCTAATACTTGCCTTTAAATAAAATTTGAGCTTCCACTAGCGGGGCCTTGGCCTTGAGCTCCATGCTAGGAAAACATACATCACATGTACACAATATTTACATTAAAAGTTAATATATCCTAAGGGTCAAAATGGGGTATTACATTGAGATGAACTAATACATAATGCAAGTTGACCTAAGATATATTAAACATGGGACCAAAAAAATTTCATTCAATTAAGGTCAAATTCAATGAATTTTTCTAGTGTTGTGTTGATAGAATGAGGGTGAAGATACTTCAGAAGGTGATCCAAGAAAATATAGCAGCTTTGTTGACTTAATTTTTCAAAAACTTGTTAGCTAGCCTTAATATGAATATCATATTAATGAAAAAAATACATATTTGTGGCATAGGATTTTCAAAGCAATTACCACAGCATAAGGGTCATATTGCTGACCAAGTTACAACGCTTTAAGGGGTGTGTGTCCATCTATCCATCCAAAACTCTTGAGCCAAAGCAGACCAGATGTTTTGCATGTTTCATGCATGTTCTCATGCAATGTTGATTGCTCTGAGTTACTTTTGATATTTTCATCACTACATTTTCCTCTTTCTTACTTCTCAATAGACTAGAAATGGTATAATCCTCAAAAGATTCTACTTTCCACAAAGTTTAAATTAGTCAATCCTAAGTGTAATGTTTTTAACAGAAAATAATGATTAATATTATCAAATACTCTGGCTCTTAAGAAAAGTTCTACACAAGTATTATTAATGGAAGAGGATAAAGATCATTCAACAAGTAGAAAAGGTACCTCATGTGTTCAGTATTCAGTACTGTAGTGTCACTTGTCCATATAAAACAAAGGCAACTAGCACCACCTATCCACCTAGGCAAGCTAATTATGATCCTTATCCCCATCACTAGTGAAACTAAGATAAATATAGAACATGATAAATCACTTAATGCACAGTTCAAGATTTTAATTCATAATATTTTCTCATTCTTTACTATTTAGATATATTCATTTAGAGGTTTTCTCCAGAACTGATCGTTGTGCAACACCCTGGAGAAGTGCTTATCCTACTCCTACATAATATTTTGATACTTTATTCACACTTTGGTAGATTGACACTACAAGTAATACCTACAATACTACTTTCATTTTGGACATACAAGCATCACCAGTTGGATTCCAATAACTTCCGTTACAAGCTTCTTTCACAGCCTACACTAATTCCATGCAGTTCTAATGCTGGAACATCCTTTTCAATAGCCTTTGCATGTTTAAGGAAAAACATACTTGCCTGCACCAAATAACTTGCTTTAAATAGTAGACAACACTGCAGACACTCTTTCAAACCTAATCTCTCGCAGTTCTAAACTATAACTAGGAATATTTTGTTCATAGGAATCAGAAATTGACTAGATTTCATTTCCATAAGAAAACTGATATGACCTGCAATGGGAGAAAGTAGTATTTTATACACATAACTTCTACATATTATACATACCTTGAAGTTGCAAACATGAGGAGGAAATGACAATGACATGGAATATGATGAACTAGAGATTTCAAGTCCTCTTCGTACCCATATGATAGAAGAAGGTCTGCCCAAATTAAGGGTTCCTTCCATTTCTTGAAAATGACCACATCTTCCATGGGCATAGAGAATACATTTAAAATCATTTGGGCATGTCTTATACCTAGAAGCATCCATTTCTCTTAATATTTCCTCTGCTTCACAGGAAAGATTCGTGACTTCCAATGCACTGATAAGTGACTTGCCTCTGCATATCACAGATACTTTCCATATTGTGCCAAGTGGTAGAGTGCAAGCTCAATATGGTGTCTAATAGGAGAGGCCTCAATGTTTGCATTCTGTACAATCCAAGGTAATGTCCCATCATCAATTAGAAGAGACCATCAGTCAATCAAAACATGCAAGCATTTGTTATTTCCATGTTGCAAATTGCTATCATAACTAAGAGATTCACATGATAAACATAGTTTCAAGTTTAAAAACCAATCAATGATGTTTTGACATCAATGAATTTTACATTATCGTTTCCACAATTCTAATGCAATTGTTCACCTTGTGTAGATGCTCGAGACTCGCATTTTTCAAAGTTTACAATTCCACAAGCAACTTGTGCCGGGACATCTGAATGACCACATCTAACCATTTCCAACAATGTCTTGATGCCACCTTCACTTCTAAGCTTTATTTGCAACTTATCTAAAGCAGACACAATGAACTATTGGTCAGTGAAACAAAAAAGCACGATATAAAAAGGATTGGGTCTATAAGCTCCAAAAAATAAATTTGTAATAAGTTTCAAATAGCTCTCTTCACTAATGTTACTTGAGTTTAGATCTCTCAAATCCTGAACTCTTGCTTTGCATGAGGGCCCGTACCCTTCTTTGAAGACAGTGGCCTGTTGGGACTCGGCCTTGAACCAAACAATGTTTCTTGTTCGGTTGTCAGCTGCTCATGAAAACGTTTTTGATCCTGACAAGAGCAAGTGTTGGCTTTAGCAAATCAACATAGAAATAAAGTAGAGAAATCTAATATGGCTTGAAACAAGTTTGAAGTCACATACCCTGAGCCTCCTTTTCTCGCCTTCCTTCTCATTCCTTAACATAGTGTATTCATCTAACATTGCTAGGAGGGGTACCTGTGCAGTTTTTCAACAGGGAGGAGAAGATAAGTGATGAGTTGGCAGCCCACGACAAGTAGCAACTAGGTTTCAAAGGATTGACTATACTTCAAATTTATCCACACTAAGAATAGAGTCTTTTAATTATAAAAAAAATTAGCATTTCCTTACCCCATCGTATAAAAATGTAGTCGTCATTTCCTCCTCCCAAGCCCTTTCTTTTGCAATCAAGGAATCCACAAGAGCTACATCCAAAAGAGCACTCTAGTTATTTGTATGAATCGGACAAAGTATTCAAATAGAGAATATGTTTGTAGCGCTTACCGGGAATTTTGTTAACAATTACTCGAGCTTGCTCTGCACGTTTGAGATTTATGTGAGTACCTCTGCTGGAATTGTACCTATTATCATCCTGCACATATATGATGAGGTAAGAGACTGACACCTTAGGAGTAATTAAACAAACATGGACAATTCGACCAGCAAACTTCTGACAAATTAAAATTTTAAAAGATATAATCGAATTGTCCTGCATACATCCAGAGAGGTAGAACTCTAGCCCTACAATCTAACTTGTGGAGAAATTGATCGGGATATGGGCTAGAGCAACAAACTTTAATAAAAGAACAAGTAAATTGTGGATAACATAGAAAATTACCCTGCTGTAATCTTCAAGCTAGCTTTCTTCTTCACAAGCCGACATCCATTTCTCCACCTTCTCCATTATTTCCTTTCTACTAAATGCCTCTTCTTTTTCCTTGGAGATCTGGTCATCCATGCTAGCTAGTAGCTTCGAAGGATGGAGACATTGCCTTCACAAAAGATGCAATTAAATTAGCATCCAAATATTAAATGCAAGTAAGGCAAGAAGTTACAAGCGAGGAGATTGAAGCAAACAAACAAGAATCAATCAAAGCTATTAGTTTCACCTGCCCAGACTCGAAATCTACTTCTATGTGGGCCCGCCCTATAAATTTATTCAAGTTCAAATTGCTTCTTAAGCACAAGCTCTTTCATTTTACTAGCCTTTAGCTGATCCAATCTTTCAACTTCTACCTCGACCTAAACAAATTGGAAGATAAACATAATACTAATTAGCATTCACCAAAGAAGATTAAAGAATATTGAAATAAGCAAGATATGCACCAGAGAAAAAGACAAATTTGCAAATACTACCAAACTCTCAAAACACATGTGGGAGTTGATGGCTCACATGTTCAATAATATCAATAGCAAGTGCACCTGGAACTGTGACCTCATCCACGGATGCTGAAATGTTGCAAGTCACATGATCAAATAATTTTTTCTCAGCCATAGGGATATCCATTAGATTCCATAATTCTGTCAGTGAAGTTTCCAGTTCTTGAAGCTGCAAACAAACCAGAAAATTTACTATCAGGCATAATTATCTAGTCTGCCTCATAGATTCTAGTATCCCAAAGCCTAAGAAACAAGTCATCTTTAGCCATCACATTTTGGGGACATATTGTACGTATGGAATACTTGGAAGCAAGAAATTACTTGTTGTTTAAATAGTTGTAGAGGAATTAAATTACAAATTTGGAACAATTTTCAATGGGTATTTTCAAAGATTTGAAATTGCGACTTCAGAGTCTATTTTGATTTTCAATAGATGCATGGTTGGAGATTGGGGAGAAGTCACTACTGTGGAACAATTGTTGATATGCCATTTCTAGACAACGTGAAAGACAAATGGTTTACAAAGGAGAGAAAATATGTGCATGCTTAGTTCCATTGCACTTTCATTGCTGGCATTCTTTATGCTTCCAGCTTTCCCATAAGATAAAAACAATTACTTTAACGTTTCTTCAACCATTTACAATAGATGCTATCTATAATTAATCAAAAAGACAAGGTGGGCGTGAACTATGCCAACAGATGACAATCTGTTCGCTATATCTAACCTATAAGAAAACTATTTCCATTCGCGCAATCATATTGTGATGGTAGATGCATCCATTTAAGGAACTAGTTATCACCTACATAAATAAAGGAAATGTGCTTATCAAAACCAATGATTGGTCTTTGTCTTTTATCAACTATACTTGAAACTGTAAGATTAAGGACACTCAATCTAAACATACCTGCTAATTACACAGCTATTTATCTGCAAGTCTTCTAATAGCTGGAGTTCAAGGTAAAATGGAAATTAAATAATCGATTTGTTGTATCCACTCATGGTTTCTTAGATAAAAGATTAAGATTTGAACGTTGCAAGATGGATACATTAATTGTAACAGTCCCAGATCGGAGTAGGACAAACTCACTGCATTTGGATAAAAGAAGCTAGTCTTAAAATAAATAAATAAATAAATATAAAATAATGTTTGTGTTATGTAAGGATATGAACCACATAAATTCACCCTTGTGAGATTGCAATTTGCCAATTTCTCTCTTGTAAGTCATTGCATTTCTCTCTTGTAAGTCATTGCATTTCTTTGTCAATAGCTATTCAGAATTTTGTAGTTTTGCCATTATCTTTGTTTGACAAAATGTGTACTATGGTGAGATTGAACGGAACTGAAGACAAACTAAATGCTATATGCTTGAATTACAATGAACACTATTACTTGTCTCAGGTTTTATCAGGTTTTAAATATGTTACTTGTGAGGTGGAGGGAAAATGATGAATCCCATACCTAAGAGAATACATCACAGGAGATAAATGCACAATTGTGAAGTTTTAGATAAGATTTATTTCAGAGTCTACTAAGATATATTTCATAGTACCAATTTGGGCTTGAACAACTCAAACATTGAAATTGGGAATCTTTTATATACGTGTTCTTGATCTATGCTTCGGTAAAGCACACAATGCCTCTCCTATGAAAAATGTGTATTCTTATTGATAAATAAAGCTTATAAACATAGTACAATCTTAGTGCATCTCATATGCTATGATTCTAAAGAATTCAAAAGGGAGAAAAATATATAACACTTTCGACATGTTGCATATGAGAAATGTAAAGCTTTAATATCCTTGGAATCCATGCAGAAACTAATTAGAAAGTTTCCTAAAGTCTAAACCTAAGTATCAATTGCAAAAAGGGATTGAACTGCTGAAACCAGTGTTGTCATTCCATATAATTCCTAATATAAAGTAGCCTAAATGTAAACTTCATGTGCACAAAATGATATAACAAATGAAACATTATGATCACATTTTGGATTTGGTAAGGAACATACTAATTGATCAAGTCAAATTTGATGACTTGAAAAGGAACCTAAAAGTTCTCTAGGGGCAGGCTTAAACAAACAATATGCATTCTTTGTTAAAGCCGAATATTTGGATAACTCATCCTAAATACATAGAAACCTTTCACTAAGGATGGGGCCACACAAACACCAAAATTTATGTTTCCTGCTTAGTCAGGAGAAACCAACTTTTCTCATGAAAGAGTCTTACTAAAGTGGTCTCAAAGATCAAAGGGTACAAATGCTCATCTGACCTTTGGAAGGCTAAACAAGAAATTATCTCTTCTCAAAGCATGACAAGCTAAATAAATAAAATGTGACCACCTTAAGGTACAAGTAGAAGGACCTTAATTTTGAACATTATTATTAAATTTTAGCCAGTCTTTATCTCCTAACTTTCTTGGCACGAGGCAGCCTTCTTTAGATCCAATGATTCTTGTTTTTCTAAGAGAGGACTTTTTATTTCTAGTTTAAGATAATCAGTTGCATGTTGGTTTAGTCATTTTTGTCTCCGGTCTGAAATTGAAATTACATGCTTGAGACCTTAGCTTAAGCTAAGTGCTATATAGTAAGTTCAATTGAAGTGTTAGGAAATTTACTTGACCTATTTGCTACAAATAAGGGTTGGTTACTTATTGTTTTTTGTCGAAGTTTTGTTAAACTGTGTGCATCTCAGATATTTCAATGTGTTGGATGTAGTGGTTAAGGAGGTGATGCTACTATTTCCTTTATTTATGGCCTAGTTTATGTTTTGATTCATTTGGCATTCATCCCTTCTGTAGACTAGCACCATAAGACCGAAACCAAGTACCTATCTCCCTATTCATCCCATTCTTGGGATCATGCAAGCTTTTGATTTTCCATATATTTTAGCCTCCAACATCTAAGAAAATCCACAGTTGGATTAATGCCTTCTCAAAGTGACATCATCCAAACCTCTTCACAGAAATTTTTCCATTTAGGAGATGTCTCACTTTTAGGGTAGTATTCGGTTCCCTGTACAGAATGCCATCCAAACATCTAGTTCATGAAAATGTGAAAAAAGCATATGTGTGTCTGTGTCTGTGTCATCCTATGTGTGTATTAAAATGTTGGGAGTCTTGGTCCATGAACTAACTGTCTCTGGTGGTGCAAGTTTATTCCAAGATGACACAAGACAGTAAAAATTACTACAACAAAAGAGGCCTTATCAGTTGTTTCAATGGATTCTGATCAAACAGTTTAGCACTTACAAACTGGCTCATTGCAAATTGATCTATATACATTTTGGTAAACTTATGTGCGAAAGGTCTTTTCATAGGTTATTTTCAGAAACCAAATGGAAGAAAGAGTCATTAGAGCCAGTCCTTTTGTGAAACTGTCATTTCTAGACTTTGACCCAGTTTCCATGTCGTATACACAAACCCTGTGTGGGTAAGACTTCTCGGTCTTCCTTTACATATTTAGCATGAGGAGGTGATGGATGTAGTTGGTACTTGGTAACACTCTGGGAAATTTTATTCTTTCTGACAAAAGTAAGCTCGAGGAAGGTTTCATGCTTGGTGCCAGGATTTGTGTAGAACTAGATTTAAGAAACATATTACTGGACAGCATAATCCTGAGGATAAGTGTGATGAGAACTGTCCTAAAGTGTGATAGGACTTTTCATAACAATCCTGTAGTTTATGAAAATATGGCTTTTAGATACAAGATGTTACAAAAAAATAGAACAGACCATCAGATGGCAGAGCATCCAAAATAGTTGCAACAAGGAGGAAAATTTTACACTACCACAGACCAGAGTGGTTTCAAAAAGTGAGAAAGAAGAAAGAAATGTAGTTGGGTGGAAAAATACCTAGGAGAGGAGCTAGTTGGCTCTTCTGCAACAACATTGATTGAAGTACAAAGGGAAGAATCCAAAAGGCAGCAAAAGATCAACTAGGTTAACAAGAAACTACCAAAAAAAGGAAATCCAAATGTGATAACAAAGACAACATCAGACCATAAAGACCCATTCGTCAAATTCTCAGCTACAACATGAAAGGGAACAATATGAGGAAAAGATTCAGGCTTTATGAATTCAAGAAATATTGTTAATAAAGGATCCAATCAAAGAACATAAATGATCAAATCATTGAAGTTACACCTAAAGGCTAAAGCCAACATCCAGGGTGGTGTTCATTGTTTTTGATAATCTTTTCAATTTTTCTAAGTGAAGATCAATCTCTGGTAGGGGTCATGACCTAGGAGGGTTCGCTGGTGGTCCTGTCATAATTACTCCTTCTTTTGTTGATGTTACACTTTGCATGCTTTATATTTGTTGGCCTTACTGTGCATTTAGTTTCAGTATCCATAGGTTGGCCTTTCCAACAATCTGGGCAGGCCATAGTGTTGACAGAAACATGGGAAGAATGGAACCCCAAAAGTATTGCAAGTTTGTCTGCAAGGTTTACCACACGGGAATGTTTCAGTATTAAAGACTGTACCCATATGGTTAAGTTGCTGACTACAACCCTTGTACCTCAAGCTCTTTGCTAGGCCCCTCTGGCTTCGAATGCTAGACATGATGGTCGGACAGATGTGTGTCAAAAGGGCTCCAAATCTGGCAAGCAGCCTCAAGCCCAAGCCACCCTTTAGCTAATTGCCTCTTTGTTGGGCATTAAAAGCCTCTCACATTCTACCAGCATTGCACCCAAAGCTGCAGGCTCTAGCCCTTGGATCTCCCAAAGCCACAATGATGTTCAAACTTCAAAGGAATTCTCAATATCTTCCCACATGCCGAATCATGCAGAGACATAAAATGACAAAGGAAACCTAAGACGCTACATGATTTTTTTCCATTGATTCTAGAAATGATATCCAATTCATTTGGGGCATTGAATCAAGAAGATGGTGTGGATATTGGAAATAGAGATGAAGGCAGGATAGGATTTTTCCCTCTTGAATGAAAGGATTCTCTTGGAATGTTCAATATCTCTCCTTCTGTAAATACAATGTCAGATGGTTGTGCCATACATTGAAAGATTTGGATATTGTTTGTTTGTAAAAAGTCAAGACTCGACTTATTTTTATATGGATAGGCTCATTTGCATACAACCCAACTCACAAGGAAGGAAACTTGAAAGGGTGGCATAGAATGAAGTTATCATTGGGTGGGGAGTCGACCTGAACCAAATATTTCTCTACGTGTTGCTCCACCTAGATAGCCATACTCTCGTAGTTCCTAAACTTATGCTTCAAACAATGTCTTCAAATGAGCATAATTTTGGTGTTGGATGGCCAAAGAGCTAACGGAGACCAATTGGTTGGTTTGCACTGATTTTAATATGGTAAAATCTCAATGAGACAGGAAATATTTGCTCCCATACTTGAATCCCCATGAAGAGAGAACCTTGGTTTAGTCTGTGTGCTAGCCTATGTCTGTATGAGCCCAATGTTTACAAGAACAATGTTTCCTTTGATTTGTACAATACACCATCCAATTTTAGACAAGGATAGAGTACAAAATGTCTTTACCAGGGAAACTTCACTATGGATAACGAAGGGAACTTGGCATATTCTTTTCATAACATTTTCAATAATTTAAATATATATTCTAAAAGTTTACCTAATTATATACTGCTCAACTTCAATTTTTTGAAGTTTTGTAACATATTTAAAGGCACTGGCTTATAGCTAATTTTGAGGGAATCCCCTCAGCATATTATTTTCTAATATATAGCACATACCTCCTAAGTAATATCATTAGGTTAAATGATAAATCTCACCAGGATTACTTAAAAATGTATTAAGATATAATATTTTCTCAGAATGGCAATTTAACCTCAATGCAAACCACGAGCATTGTCTATGTGTCAAGTATTACTATTTGATAAGAAGTCGTTCATTAATTCAGAGTAACATGTAGGGAATCAAGCATATAATATATTTTCAAAGGATACAGGAATTACCTTCTGCAACCTTTGCTTCTTCTCCTCATTTAAAGATTGCATTGTTCTGGCTAGCCTGGCCAAAGTATCATTGCTAATGTTTTTTTACTGAATACCCACTGAATCACCTAAGCTAGGATGATTGCAACATATGCGATGTATAGAATGATTGCAGCATAGGCGTTGTATAGAATGATTATAAATTCCCACATCCCAAATAACACACGACGCACACATCTGATTATCCCCACTTTAATGCAACTACTAGCATGTGGCAGGTACCAACAGATTGTCACATCTGATTATCCCCCTTTAATGCATCTACCAGCATGTGGCAGCTACCAGTAGTTTGTCACAGATTCAAGATATGTTTCTTTATTACATGCATATCTAGCAAATGTATTAACATTGATAGGTAATTGAGCTTGTCTATGTGAAACCAGGGTGTCAAATCACCTGAATGACAGGATTTTCCATGGTTCACTGTTCTATGATTAGTAAAAATTATAGAAACACAATCATCATGCTGGTGGATATTCTACATGTCTAAACATAACTTAAAATCACAAGGTCATTAACAACCAATGCAAGGAGGTCCAACCTACCTTGAATTAACTTGTCTTGAAATTGTAATCATTTCAACGTCATTTACATTAAATTATTAATACGTTTTTACTACCTTTTGACTTACATTGAAAGGTCTTAACCGTCTCTTTTCTCCCATGGATTCTAATTCCAAATCTACCCTCCCCGCCCTTATATTCATATGATTGTCTTCGATGGAAATTCTTATGATATTTCTTTGGTGCTCCAAATGATGAGTGAAGTGCTCACCTAAAATGTGTAGAGAATAACAATTTCTTACAAAGTTTAACCCCCCCAAAATTGACAATATGTATTATGTACAATTACGAAATCCTTTGCGCTAAACACCAATTTAAAAATTTGGAACACAATTAATGCTATCTAGGATTGGAAAAAACTTAAAGGATTTGTTTTGAGAATACTACATACAAAACTAATGGACAAGAGACATCTAGGGCATTTGGAAATCATGCTAACCTTAACTGGTGTTTAACTAAAAATGAAAATAAATCATACGTACTATGAGGTGGCCTCCTTAGGTTATCATAATTGCAGCCCATTTCCCAAGTATCTTGCAGACAATGGTTCTCCTATAAGATCGAAACATCAGTGATGAATGTATTTATTCTTGAGCATGTTTTTCCAGGGTTCATCAAATGGACCATTACTACAACTAAGGGACATCTATTTAAGAGAAAAGTTCACTGGGGACTCGAGAGGGGAGGGACTGAATTCCAGGATTCCTTTGTTTGGGACTTGTTGAAAACAAAAGAAGGATAAACCTAGCAAGTTATCCCTATAATGATCAATTTATAAATTGAATTGTTGAAAGCTTACCTAAAAACCTTTTGATCGAAAACTCCAGGAACCTCTTGAAGAGCATTTTATCCTCCATCGTTGAAAGCCCATGCTCGAACCACGATGAGACCCATTTTTACACCGCTCCTTGGCATTGTCTTCACTCTATGCCTAGTGGAATCCTCCACACTTTGGTCCATTAACCAGTACAAATTCCACCCATTAACATACAATTCCTTTCCATCAAGTGGAAAGTGAGATCCATTCCGTTCCACAAAGCTCATTCTTGACTGTGAAAATGGAAGATGGTAAACATCCCCAAAATTCAAGTACATTGATTCCTAATCCAAGGTTTATCTCCTTTTAGTGATATACCTAAATCTCCTCCTTCGATGGCATCTTCGGATTTGACACCCCTACAACACATGAGGGTTCCATCTGTTTGAGTCCCAAATGGAAAGGGAGGAAAAGCAAGTTATCCCTATAATGATCAATTTATAAATTGAATTGTTGAAATATTACCTGAAAACCTTTTGATTGAAAACTCTAGGAACCTCTTTGAGAGCATTTTATCCTCCATTGTTGAAGACCCATGCTCGAACCATGGTGAGACCCATTTTTATACCACTCCTTGGCATTGTCTTCACTCTATGCTTGGTGGAATCCTCCACACTTTGGTCCATTAACTAGTACAAATTACACCCATTAACATACAATTCCTTGCCATGAAGTGGAAAGTGAGATCCATTCCATTCCAAAAATCTCATTCTTGACTGTGAAAATGGAAGATGGTGAACATCCCCAAAACTCAAGTACATTGATTCATAATCCAAGGTTTCTCTCATTTTAGTGATCTACCTAAATCCCCTCCTTCGATGGCGTCTTCAGGTTCGACACCCCTGCAACACATGAGGGTTCCATCTGTTTGAGTCCCAAATGGAAAGGGAGGAAAACCACTACCTCATCATCATACATTGTCCTATGCAACCCTGATACTGACTCGCTTCGCGGGTGAAACCTGCAAAACCCTAGTCACTCTCCCAAGTCAATATCATTGAGGAGGAAGACTCACCCTCCGAGAGTGAAGAGGCGGTCCAACTGAAGAGAATATCTTGCCTAGGGGTGAAGGACCTATGGATTCTTCGGCTTCCACACCCCTGCCACACATGAGGGTTCCATCCGTTTGAGTCCCAAATGGAAAGGGAGGAAAACCAAAATGAAAATAATGTTTTGTGTTTTTCTTGTGTTTTTTTAATATATATATTTTTTATGTTTTTGTTATTTATTTTATATCTAATAATATATAGCTATATTATAATATAGAACTAATATATATATATATATATATATATATATATATATATATATATATATATATATATAACTCGAAGATCAAGCAAGAAAATTGAAGTGCAAAAAGACAAAATCGGGGAGAGTGAAAAATACCTTAGAATGCGAACACTTTGAAGTGTAGAAACAAAGGATTTGGATAGGTGTAGGAATATGGCGGAAGAATCATTGGAATAATTATATAAATGAGAGATAGTGATCGATCTCAAATGCATGTGTTCCAATCAAACCAACCTAGAGGCTTGTGTTTCATAAGAGACCTCTGTTCATTGCTAAAAATAATCGAAATGCCAGTTTTCAACCTTAACATCCGACTTGTTACCACAATTTAGTGAAATATTTATATATACTCCTCTCACTTGCAAAAGAGTTTTATTTGCACCAATGTTTTTATTGCCTGTGTCCATATTCCATAGATTTTTCTTTTTATTATTGTTACTCCAGAACTCTAGGTCAAGTAAAAGATTTTTATACTACTCTATACATTAAACCTTACTTTGATTAAATCGTCTCAAAATTTAACATTAAAATTGATTTTTTTTTAAAGAAAATGATCAATTTCTTTTCACTAAGCTTAACTATTTTATAGCCCTAAGGGTTAGCTCACACACACTCTCCCAGTGCGGGGAGGTCATGGGTTCAAGCCTTGAGTCCTTTGGGGTTGGGCCTTGTGCTAGGGAGGTCGAAATTCTAAAATATAAATAAAATTTGAAAAAAACTAAGACGAAATTGTCACATAAACTTAAAAAGACAACTTCTGTATGCATGTAGCTTAAAAGTGCTACAATTTCAACCATTCTTGAGGGAGTTTTCCAGCATGAATTCGATAGAATCCAATAGAAATTTCGAAGGAATTCTTAAAATTCCAAATAACAATGTTTACTATCTAAAAATATGGGTTCCTTGGGGTTTTTGAGGGCACTGAATCCATTTATGAATTTGGAATCATTATTTGAACGACACAAAATTTATATTTCTTAAAGAAATCATTATCAGATTCTGTCCAAAACCCATCAGGAAGTCGAAATCATTGCAGTTTTAGACTTCTTCCTTCTGTATATATGAAATAAGTAGTTTATACAATTTTAAATATAAAAAATAAATGGAAATGGAAAGCTTTTGTGCTTCAAATATTTAGTGTTAAAAGTATCATAGTCTTAATCAATGTATGCACACATACATACATCCTCAAATTTATTAACTAGCAATTACATCTTTGAGGGCAAACAATGTCGTAAACAAATTGTGATTATATGTAATATGTTTATTTTGAAGAAATTAATAGCATGCTTGTATAATGATCCATTTAAATTTAGTCATAAATTTTATGATTTATCTTATATAAGTATGATTGTAAATGATAAGCTCCATTCAATGTGATCTTCTTACTAAAATTGAAATCTCAATGCCATCCATTCAATGTGATCTCCTTATTAAATTTGAGCTCTCAATGCAATCCATTCAGTGTGATCTTCTTACTAAAGTTGAACTCTTAATTCAATCCATTTAATGTGATCTTCTTACTAAAATTGAACTCTAATGCAACTCTCTCTCACACTATCACACATGTGCATGTATGCATTGACCATGTTAAAATTTTGAGAGCAAAGTCTCTACTTTGTTAAAACTTGATATCAAAATTAACGAAGGTTCTTGGATTACTCCATTTCACATGTGAAATTATTAGGGAACAAAAATGGCCACATAAAAAATGCCATGATATTCTTCTAAATTTATGCTTACTAGAATCTTTAGAAGAGATAAACATTCATATAGAAAAGCCAAGAGAATAACCTAAAAAGTATCAAGATGCCAAAATTAAAGTACAACTACCAAGTTTCATAAATATTAGAGGGAAACAAAATAAATCCATAACTCACACCTCTCATTATAATTACCAAAATAAATAGTTATGTCTTAGGGTGCCTCCAACACGAAACCTCATCCCATGCAAGTGAGTGAAAATCAATCAGTTAAAATCAAGGATTAACATATCAGACTGCCGAGATGGTCAAATGACAATGGTTTTGTTCAAACAAAATATGAACTCAAAGAAATGATCCCTTAGAATATTCTCCTATCATCTAACACAATAGGTATTGGGATGGCCTCAAAGAAATGATCTCGTAGAAGACATGTATTGAAAAATAATCCAAGTTGTGTAGTATTAATGTTACAATTTACTAAATTTTAACACTGCAGATGGATTCGGAGGCCCCCTAGGGGCCTCCGAATCCATCTGCAGTGTTAAAATTTAGTAAATTGTACACATTCATTATCAAAATTATAATTTTCCATTGCTGGAATGACACAACTAAAAATGACCAATTGTTTTGTGGACATTTTTAGTTTAGTTCTTATCTCTTGACCAAATTGGTCATTTATCTTGGTCATTTTTAGTTTAATTCTTATCCCATGACCAAATTGGTCATTTTTAGTCAGTTCACTTAAAATTTCTCAATTTTGGTCATTTATCCCTTGAAAAAGTTGTGGTGACCAAATTTTTTGGTCGCTTGGTCACTTATCTCTCATTTTGTACTAGTGCCAAGATCCCACAATTTGCATTGCAGGTTGGGGAATTGCAGGTTGCGGAAGAACTAACTTTTAGGAAAAACCCGTGCTTTCCGCAACTCTGAAAAACACACAAAATCAAGGGAATTTTCAAAAGGAAAAATTACTAATTTGATCAAATCAAAACAAAGAAATGAAAACATGATGAAAAACCCCAAAAATGACCAAGGATTTTAATAATTTTCTTTGCATATAAAAATTTGGGGCTCCCATGTTTTGTAGAAAACATGGGATCTGTTGTACCTACAATAGTGAGGAAAACTATTTTGGAGAATAAGTGTCCTTACTATGGGACAACAACATATGAGATATTATGGGAACTAGGTGGGAAAATAATTATACCCCTTCAATTACCAAGTACTATAGTGATGAGTGACTTAATGAAAACCATGCAAATTCCATCATTTAATAGAATATATTAGGACAAAGCCATCCTTGAGAGGTGGAGAATGGATTTGTAGATTTTTCCACTAAACTTGAGATATTTAGAAGTTACAACATGATAGGGACATGGGACTAAGAAGCTATATGATTAATGGGAAACACATGGGGTAGCATACACTCTTTTACAATAAGTCATCACAAGGTTCCTTTCTAAGGTTAGATCATCCTTTTGTTACAAGAGGAATTGGTGCACATGATACGAACCATTACACCAAAACCTCGAGATGTTAGTGAAGGCCGCCCACCAGGATCTTAACATCCCACCACGCTCTGCAGTCCAGACTCTGGGCTGAATGTGTGCTCGTACAGTGGTGTCCCCTTTGCGCCGTACGAGCCCTGGGCGAACACTGCAATGCTGGTGTTGCCACCCGCTTTGTGACTTGAACCTGGGTGGAGGCTCTGATACCAGATGATACGAACCGTTACACCAAAACCTCGAGATGTTACTGAAGACCGCCCACCAGGATCTTAATAGCACATATGAGAATGTGAACACTTTGAAAAAAAACCATCTTGAATATAAGGAAAGTTTGCAAGATGGAAAGCATTGTTTTCCTGTTATAACTATACTGCTGAGCACATTTCTCGGAAAGCAAATAGCATTTCTGACTTTTTAACAAGAGAATATTTGACACAGAAGTATGCTGTTAATTTTGAACAAGCGAGCCTGAAGTAAGCGAGCCTGAAACAAGCGAGCCTGTAGAAAGAGTGCCTAAAGCAAGGGAGCGTAGAAGGTCAGAGTGGAATCTAGTGGGCCCATAACCCACAATTAAACATGGAAATCTCTGCTTGGATCGAAGGAAAACATCAGATCTATATTATTAATGATAATATCAGTTGGCTTGATTATATGGAAACATGGAAACCTAGGTGGGAGTTGAGACATACTGAAGTATTAGATGTTAACTTACAAGGATCTGATGCTTTTATTACACTAGTGCCAGAGTTCAAGAGAATGCCTACGGGATCCAATATTGTACCAGAGATGATTTCCAACAACTCCCTGAGAAAGAAGTTGATGCAAGCAATTGGTTAACACACCTCTACCATGATATTAACTTAATCATGACAGAGGTATCTACATATCACCCCAGGCTACAACTAGACCATCAATACTACTATATTAACTAGATAAGTTCTTTGAAAACATGGCCACATCAAGATGCTAGTCTCCGGTTTCCAAGTACTACCCACACTTATGAAAAATATAAAAAATTATGGTGGGAATTCTTGAGAAAAGAAAATACAGATAGAACATATTATACCATGCTAAATTTTGGACATCAAAGTACACATATCCATGAGGATCCTCCATTCTACGGCCCTAATTGGATGAGAGACTGGTGGCAGTCATTCGGCATCAACCTGACAACATTAGAACCAACTGTTATTTATAATCTAAAACATGACGTTGACGAATATCTCCAACAAGTCAAAGATATTTTTCAAACAAATATTACTGAGGATCAAATCCTTGAGTACTACATTCAAAACAACGAACAATGGCTTGTCAAAACCCGCATAGAAGTCCACATGCATGAGAATAGATGCATGGTCGTGAGGTCTGTTTATTCAAAGGCATGGGATACTCAATCCAAATTTTGAGAATTATATGGTCGCCCATACTTTGATCAATTGTAAATATCTCAAAAGTATTTGGCTATGAGTGGGGCCTGTCCATTTAGATTGTCATAATAATATTCCATTCGGATAAGAGAGTGGGCCTATCCTCTTTAAGTTTTAGGTATAGAACCATTTGAGGCATTCGAGTTTGGTCTCTCGTTGCTCTGTGTCTGAGTCTGAGGAAAGGTGTATGCTTTGAAACTAGCCTTTGTGGTATTATATTGCAACAAAAGCCTTGTATGTCTGAGAATAGGAGTATGCTCTATGGCTGGCCCTCGTGGTATCGGATCACACCAGAAACTTGATACTTCCTTAAGTATAAGTCTTGATTATGTATTTTTCCGAGGAAGTATGCTATGTCTCTGAGCCGAGTGCTAAAAGAAGACATCAGAAAACTCTTTGAGTCTTTGTAACTATGTCATGATAATATAAAGAAATCCCTACTTTTCTCTATGTCAATATGATTGAAAATTTATGTTATGCAATTAATACCATCAGTCAAGATTACGAGTAATTGTCCAAAGGAAACATTAGCTGGGAGCAGCTCTGAAAGAGGTATTCACATATGTTCACATAAACATTTATCTTATATATAGGACAAGGGGAGAGTGGTCAAAGGGAAGGACATAGATGGAGGTATTTCCTATCTTAGAGGGAATCCTCTAAGAATACCATGATTGATTACAAAACTACCCATGTGTTTCCAATATTCAATGAGTTCATCCTTTTCCATAAGAATATTTCAGTTTAGATTTTGAAGAGGATTATACAAGTTTCCCACCATTATATAAAATATTGTTTTTGAATATTTGTGAACACTTATTAACCACCTCAAAGATCTTAGTTTTGAAAGTCATAAAAACTTTGAGAATTTTTCCGTAATGGTTAGTTATTTTTATTTTATATTATTATTGCTAAATATAAATATCTTACTAAATGTGAGTGTAATTCAATTACCGAGGTGATGAACCCAAACTGATGGGATGACAGAGACTTTAGGGCCATGACGACAGAGATCGTTAGATGGTGTGATATGGGACTCAAGACCAAAAGGAGCAATAAAAGACAGGTCATACTTGCATGAATTTCTACTCCTAAGAAAAATAAAGTGATCCTCTTCCTCATCACTTGAATGCCTACATTTTGAGAAAGGGAATGCGGTACAAGTCACCTTATAAAAGGTGCTACATGTCACCTTTTAAGAGGCACTATGCCTTGTGGCCCTATCTAAATTTTTTTCCCATGGTGTAGGTAGAACCAAATAGGTATTTGTTAGATTTGTCTTCCTCGAGCGAGGGGAGTTTAGGAAGGCTAGAGGAAAGTGAGACATCCAGTAGGTCTACAAGATTTTTATCAACTAGATGTCAAAAGACTAGAAGAAAATTCCATAAACGCATGGAATTTTTTCGCACTCAAGGGGGGTCATGTTCCTATGATGTCGAGACAATAGGAGACATCGAGGTGCCCTTGATTTACAAAAATTTAGTGAAACAATGGGTACTTGATACGAACCATTACACCAAAAACCTGAGGTGTTAGTGAAGGACACCCACTAAGATCTTAACATCCCACTACGCTCTGCAGTCTAGACTATGGGATGGATGTGCACTTGTACGGTGGTGTCCCCTTTGAGCCTTACAAGCCTCGGACGAACACTGCAATGCCTACGTTTCCACCCTCTCTGTGACCCGAATCTGGGTGGAGGCTATGATACCAAATGATACGAACCATTACACCAAAAATCCGAGGTGTTAGTGAAGGCCTCCCACTAGGATCTTAACAGTACCCAAGGATATTCCTCAACCAAACACATATTTTTGTGTGAACGAGAGGATATATCGAATTGCACCGTCGTCATTACATGGCTTGGGGTTGTTTTGCATGGATGGCATAAAGGTTGGTTACGATACATGTACATAATTGATGGAGTATGTTGGACCCTGTTACAACTACAAATATTGGATGCTCCTGGTACAATATACACGAAGTATGCATAGTATGGATTGTCAGCAAACTATTTACAGTTGAAAGACAAAGATCAAAATAAAGGAGCAACGTTGTACATTGACGGAAGGCCAAAGGCCATAGGGAATATTGCGGGGTTTATAAACAGTACACAACCAGGGTCTACAATTAAGCAACCCAACTGGGAATTTGAGGGGAGTGAAGGAAACCGTGTTTTTGTATGTGCCATTAAATCAATATCTACAGGGGAAGAGTTTCTTATTAATTACAATTTGAATCGAGTAGATACAAACACGGTTACTATGGGAGTGGTACATATAAAAATTTACCCGACCTTATATTAATGAATTTAACATCTTAAGGATTTATCGTTAGTTTATTTCATTTAAATTTTCTATATTTACTTCGCAGGCTAGTGATCGGGGAAAATCCCTGCCAACAGATGGTAAGAGGACTACAACTTCCTCGAGGGAGCATGTATACATCTTTGCAATAGTAAAAATATAATAAGAAAAAAACGTTTTTTGTTTGCTTTGTTTTTTCATTAGTAGATTAGTTTGGTTTATATAATGTTATATATATTTGATGTAGAATTGTACAATTTATATTATACATCAAGATGTTGTAATGTCCCTTTTTAAGCAATTTATTAAATAGGCAAAATTTTCACTTTTTTCCCTAGTTCGACCTTTGACTAGTTTTGATGTCTACGTCTCCAAATTGCTCCAAATGCTCCCAAATATTCAGAGAAGGTGTATGAATGATATTAGGACTTGATTATGATGTTCAGGGATGGTTTAGGACCATCAAAATATTTCTGCAAACCCTTTTAATATTTTGGCCAATGTATGGAATTTTACTAGCAATTTGGGGTTCAAATCCCCCTAAGGTAAATGCTGAATATGGCTCTCCAAATGCTTCCAAACCCACTCGAATTTCTGAACAGAGGAAGAGTATGTATAAGGGAAAATACTAAGGTCTCATGTGAATCATTATTTATCTTTTGAATTCTTTTATGACCCTCTTCCAACAGCTACAAAATCACTAGTTTCGACCTTGGGGGCAATGGCATTAAATCTTCTTCAAATGGTATTAAACTAATCAAAATGACTCCAAATGCTTAAGTATTGAACATGAAACTTGTGCAGCTCATAAATGAAAGTAAATTAATCATAAATACATTATAGGAATGATATTCCATTCGAATACATCAATACATCATTGCCACAAATCAAGATAGTGGGGAAATGCCACCATTCTTTCATTAAAAAACAGATTTATACATTTCCACTTGGGATCTCGACCTGAAACTTTCATAAGATGAAGAACAGAGTATTTAATTCATATTAAAAAAAAAATGGGGCATTATAAGCTCCCCCAAAGAGTACAATATCTCACCAAGTGCGCAATTCCTCAAGGATCATGAATATGCCAAGAAATAGAAGAATGGTTGTAGAAGCAAATTGAAAGAGAGGTGACCATGATATTCCCTATAGCTTCAACCTGTAACAAAATACTCCATTAAATATCCAAATGAAATTTTTGAATTTTCTTTCCAATTACCAACTAGGATGGGAACCTTTCACCCTCGAAATTGGTGCTAAGGCAAGTAGAGTAGCACTCCACTAGCTCTTCTCTCCCAAATGAAAAATGCAAATTCTAAAATTATCAAAAGCTGCTATTATTCTTTGTTCATTACTTCTATAAACTTATAAGGTCCTACATGGGTCGAATTCCTTCCAAGATATTCATGCCAACTCAAGTTGGGAAGAGATTTCCAAGTATGCCATTTGTCCTTCTAATTCTAGCCCTCTCCTTCCCCAAATTTGAATTGGTGTCTCTTTGGATGTCCTAAGTCACTTGAGCGCCCTCTTGGAGACTATTTTCAGCCCTGACATGTCATATATGTCATATTTCATCCTTAATGTCTGATTTGTGTCATAGGTGTCATAGCATCTTCATCATTGTTGTCATAGAGCTAGGGAATCTGGCCCAAGTGTCCCACTAGCTCTAAATTGCCTCTTCCTCTTCCATGGGAGTTAATCTTCCTCTACATTTAGACCTCATTGACTCATACCAAGTATTATTTGTTGATGTATATGTAACTTCGGAATTTATTTCACATATATGTATATTGTATTCCTATAGAGATGGTATTATTCCTCTATAAGGAAGTGTCGTCATTTATATTGTAAGTGTCGTAACTTATACTTGATGGGTTATTAGACCACCTTGTTGGGGTCGGCCCTGTATAAGTCATGTGGGTCAAAGGGTTATTAGACCACCCTATTGGGGGTTGGCCATGTGGGTCTAAGGGTTATTAGACCACCCTATTGGGGGTCTGCCCAGTCAGCATTATGTTATGTGGTTAAGTTCGAGCCTACATGAGTTAGGTAAAAAGGCAAGTCAAGTCAAGTATAAATAGAGTGCGGGAGGCACTCTATTTACTCACTCACTTCTCACACATGCACTCAAGGAGGAGTGGCGCACTTATGGAGGAGGAGGATCTGCTGCTAGGTTATGGCTATCTCTCTTAGTTGGTTGTATCATTGCTCTATCTATCTCTGAGGAAGTTATTGGGGTTTTTCACCTTTATGGTTTTCCCCAAGTAAATCTTTGTGTCTCTTGTGTGCTTGCATTATTGTCTCCATGATTGATATACTGTAGATAGGCTGTACATGTTGTTCTCTCAGTTAATATCCTAGATCATATTGAAGTAAATTCTGAAAATTTAACATGGTATCAGAGCTAGCCTGAAAGAAGGCATGATATGGCATGTATGACACTTGTTGCACTTACGATGCTAGGGCTTGATATAGCAAAAACCAGTCATCGTAGAACTTTCGCTATAAATCCGTTTTGGCGAAGTTTTTGGATCTGAAATTGTTACAGGACGAAGATTAAATCTCCAGGTACCTTGTGTCCAAAGGAAAACCTCTAATTCGTTGTACTTTGTGATTTATGATCTGTACAATATAGGGTTTCTGCCTCTTCCAGATCTGAGTCAAAATCAGGTGACCTTGGGAAAAAGGTCATAACTTGGGCTAGGAAGCTCCAAATGAAATTTCGTAAAAAGTGACATGTAGTAAATAGGCCGAGCTATCTCAGGAAACGTTTTCAGAGGCTGAAATACAAACAGTGACACGTGGAATTCCGTACAATTTCGCTCTTCTGTTTTATCCCAAAACAGGTCACGTTGCGACATTTGGCATAACTCTCTCTCAGAGAATCCAATTGAGGTCAGACCTATCAGGATGGAAATATAATAGGCCGAGCTATCTCAGGAAACGTTTTCAGAGGTCGAAGTACAAACAGTGACACATGGCATGCCGTACAAGTTCGCTCTTCTGTTTTATCCCAAAACAGGTCACGTTGCGACATTTGGCATAACTCTCTCTCAGAGAATCCAATTGAGGTCAGACCTGTCAGGATGGAAAGGTAACAGGTCAGGCTATCTCAGGAAACTTTTTCAGACCCTGTGGATCAAAAATTTTGGAGTTACACCAGAAACAATCAGGTACATATTTCTGTCAAAACAGAATTATTTTTTTTGGTACCTTCATTCATGGCTTCTGGAATTTAGGGCTTTGGAGAAAGTTGGAATTTTTGTAATCAGAGACCACGGCTGAATGCTACTCATCAAAATAAAAATTTAGAGACCAAGATCAGAATTTTTGGTTGGGCAGAAGGCCGGGCTTGATTAGACCCTAGTTCGGGACTTTGATCAGAAAAGTGGAAAATTAGGGCTTCTATAAAAATGGGAATTTTTGAAATCTGTGACCACAGTTGGAAGCTCCTCAGAAAAATAGAAGCTTAGAGCTTTGGATCAAACATTTTGATTGGGAAGAAGAGTGGGCTTCATCAAACCCCAGTTCAGGGTCACGTCTAGTGAATCCGGAAGTTTCAAAGGCAAAATTGAGGAGTGAAACTTTGCAGTTTTCAAATTCTGAATATACCAGTTTGATCAGCTCATCAAGGCGCATATTTCTATCCTTTCGGAAGTTTGAAATTCAAAGTTTGAATTTTTGGGGTTTCTCTGACAAACCCATATCCAGCTCCAGGTCCAGTTCTTGCAAATCAAGTGGATTGGGTTAATCCTAGAAGAAGATGGATTGATCATTTGCATGAGTGAAGAAGTTCCTGTTTCAGAGGGAGATGAGGCTAAGGCCTTACATAAGAAGATTACAAGCGATCTCGATAGGTATGACTCATCGAGGTATGTTTCGATATTTGTCCATGATTAATTTTATGGTATGTTTGTCTTCATGTTATTACGATTAGTACAATTTTGATTTTAGATTTGTCGTATCACCTTAACAAAATTATGAATGCATGATAGAAGATATTCATTGGTTAGGGTGTTGACACTTATGATTGTACTAATGCATTATGGTGTTGTATGAGGTTTATGTTGTCTACTAACATGAAAGGTACACCAAGAAAGACAAATCATGTTCTGGTTCAAGAACATATGATCATGGTGGCATGAAGACAAGGATTCATCCATTGTCATGAATCTCATAGAAGATCCATTTACGAGGTATGTATAACTTGATTTTGTAATAGTTAACCTATGAGATATACAGGTTACTAGCACAAGTCATTGAAGAAGAACAAGAAGACATCATGTGAGTATGTTAGACATAAATAGCTAGCATGCTAATCCAGGTATGTTTTTCCTATATCAAGATAGAATCCTACCTTGTGTTAGGATCTTATACTGTTGTTGATAATGATTATTCATGAAGCCATAAGTTTGAATAATCATGGTTGTATGCATATTATGTTTCTTACCATAATTGATGATATGACTAACCAGAAGAATCATGAAGGTATAGGTTTGAATAATCACAAGTTTTATGCATATTATATCTCTTATCTTGTTTGATGATTCAACTAATCCGAAGAGTCATAGGTTTGAGTAATTATAGGTTTAGACATGTTATGATTTGACTAACCTTAAGAATCCTACATAAACCTTGAAAGCTAATTCTTGTTATTTTCTGTTTGAAATGATCATGACTATACATGCTTGAGATTATTGTGTTTTAATAGTATACTAATGAATGTATGATTTTAATATGAGATCACAAGGATAACACACTCATGAGCATGCATAGGGACCAACGATGAATATGAGTTCAAGAACAGGTAATCCAGGAAGCAAAGATCAAGAGGGAGCACACTCCAGTTGTTCCTGTAATAAAGCAAAGGAGCACACTTCAGTAGTTTCTGCAAGGATGCAGATATTCAGAGGGAGTTGACCATCTCTCTACAATCCACAACAGAAAGGTGTAGAAGAAGCTACTTCAGATTAGGACTCCAACAGCTCCTGCAAGGAAGCAAAGACTCAGAGGGAGTCCACCCAACGAACAAAGAAATATAAGTATTTTAATCATCATTTCTTGCATATTTGTTTGTTTTAAATAATACTGTTCAATAATGTATATACTGATGTTCCTAGAATTAGGTTGTGTATTATGCATATTAGAATAGTTGAACAGTATACTACTAATATACATGGGTAAGTGGCCTATGGCACTGTACAACATTCCATTGCTACTTATCTAGAATGAAACCTCTTTGCTGACATGTTGAGAGTTGTGCACACTCTTAACAATGTTCTGGTAGAGATTGGAAGGAATCTAGAAAGTTACGAGATATGGAAGCATTGGCAAAGATAATTGCATGACTGTATGACATATTTCTTTATGTGTAAGAATTTGTTTTGAAAACTATGAGATGTTTTCTAATCATGCAATTTAACTTATTGTGTAGGAAAGATCGTATGCCATCTCCTACAAAAGAAGAACTACAACATTTGTTCCAGCAACAAAGATATCTGTTGAAGATATTGAAGATATTGAAGTTCCCAGGATCTAGGATGAAGAAATGAAATGCCATGATCCGTCGATCACGAAGAATGATGTTTGGGATGTAGTCCCAAGACGTGAAGGGAAGTTTGTTATGACTTCCAAATGGAACTATCAAATCAAGCATGTTGCAGATGGCAGCATTAAGAAATATAAAATTGATGAAATAGAAGATGCACCAGATGGATTTCAAGACAGCATGGTGTAAGTCATATATGTGTGCAGAACTTGGTATGGTAGGATAGACAGCTTTCTATCCAGTTTGGGATTTACCAAGAGTAAAGCGGATTCCAATCTTTACTACAAGGTTGAGGAAGGCAATCCAGTGATACTACCTTTGTATGCGGATAACCTGTTTGTTACAGGTGAAGATAGATTGATTGCCGACACGCAGCGGAAGCTTACTACCGAGTTCGAGATGAAGAACTTGGGGATGATGCACTATTTTTTTTTGGCATGGAGGTGTGGCAGAGTGCAGATGGGATCTTCCTTGGTCAAGGGAAGTACACAGTAGATATCCTGAAGAGATTCAGGATGATGGATTGCAAGGCCATGGCCACACCGATGGCATCGAATTTGAGGCTTCTATGTGATACTTCATCTGAGCCGATTGATGTCTCTATGTATCGTCAGATGATTGGGTCCTTGATGTACCTGACGAACACGAGACCAGACATTTGCTTTGCTGTGAACACATTGAGCCAGTTCCTGACGGATCCGAAGAGTGTTCACCTGGTTGCTGTAAAGCATGTTCTGAGGTACTTGAAGGGTACAGTGGATTATGGGCTCAGATATGAGGCGAATCAAAAGTTTAACCTGCAGGGTTATGTTGATTCAGATTGGGCTAGCAGTGCTGCAGACAAGAAGAGCACATCTGGGTGTTGCTTCAGTATGGGATCAGGTGTGATCTCTTGGTTTAGCAGGAAGCAGTCCTGTGTAGCACTGAGTACAGCTGAGGCAGAGTATGTTGCAGCCTGTTCAGCTCGTTGTGAGGCAGTATGGCTACGGAAGCTACTGTCTGAGTTATTTGATCTCCCGCTGGAAGCTACTGGTATCTTCTGTGATAACCAGAGTTGTGTGAAGCTGTCCGAGAACCCAGTGTTTCATGACAGGTCGAAACACATAGAGATCAAATATCACTATATCAGGGATATGGTGCAGAGAGGCGCTGTGAAGCTCCTGTATGTTGCGACGGACGAGCAGATTGCAGATGTGCTGACGAAGCCACTAGCCAGAGTGAATTTCGAGTACTTCAGAGAGAGGCTTGGTGTTCTTCAGATCGAGGACACTTCGAGGAAGAAGTGATGGACACATTTGCTGAAGCCATTCCAAGCATGTTGGAAGGAGGATCCTTCACATGGCTGTGGATGTAAGCGCTGGATGATGAGCATCAGGATGACGTTCTGGTTTCTGCTTGGATATGATCAGTTGGATCATTTTATGTATGTATGTATGCATCATGTTGGATGCTTGGACCATGTATTTGTATATGTATCAGGTGGATACATTGTATGTATCAGGTGGATACATTGTATGATCAGGTGGATCATGTATGGTGATATGTATCATGTATTTGTATTTGTATCAGGTAGATGCATTGATGATCAGGAGGATCATGTATGATGATATGTATCAGGTAGATACGTGGTATGCATCAGGTAGATGCATTGATGATCAGGAGGATCATGTATTTGTATCAGGTGGATACATTGATGATCAGGAGGATCATGTATGATACTTGGTATGCATCAGGTAGATGCATTAATGATCAGGATGATCATAGATGACGAGCTTCAGGATGTTGCTCCAGATGACATGCAGCAGGATGTTGCAGTGATGATCAGGATGATCATAGATGACGAGCTTCAGGATGTTGCTCCAGATGACATGCAGCAGGATGTTGCAGTGATGATCAGGATGATCATAGATGACGAGCTTCAGGATGTTGCTCCGGATGACATACAGCAGGATGTTGCAGTGATGATGATCAGGATGATCATGGATACATCAGGATGATGTATGGTGAGTATCAGTTGATACTCTGTGGCCATGGATCAGGTTGTGCAGATAAGCATGTAATTTGTGCCCTGGGAGATTTGCAGATGGTCTTTCGAGGTTTTTCCTATGGCATGTAATTTGTGCCCTGGGACATCTGGCAAATGCTCTTTCGAGGTTTTGCTTGGGAGGACATATAATTTGTGCCCTGGGAGATCTGCAGATAGTCTTTCGAGGTTTTTCCTATGGCATGTAATTTGTGCCCTGGGATATCTGGCAGATGCTCTTTCGAGGTTTTGTCCTATGGCATGTAATTTGTGCCCTGGGAGATCCGATAGGTTGAGCTGTGTGCTCGTAATCAGTCCTGGGATGCTCTTTCGAGGTTTTGCCATGACCACATGTAATTTGTGCCCTGGGAGATCCGATAGGTTGAGCTGTGTGCTCGTAATCAGTCCTGGGATGCTCTTTCGAGGTTTTGTGGTGACCACATGTAATTTGTGCCCTGGGAGATCCGATAGGTTGAGCCTTGTGCTCGTAATCAGTCCTGGGATTCTCTTTCGAGGTTTTGTGGTGAGGTCACATGTAATTTGTGCCCTAGGAGATCCTATAGGTAGAGTCGTGTGCTCGTAACAGCCTGGGATGCTCTTTTGAGGTTTTGTGACGCACGTAATAAGTCCTGAGGATTCCACAGTATGGCCAGTGATGACGAAGACCTGCAGGTGGTGGGCCTACATCCAGTATGAAAAAGGACTGGCTCTGTAGAACTTCCTATGACGAGTAGATTCAGAGATTGATTGAGATAGCAGTAGCAGTGACGATGATGATGACTCGATGATGATTATCCAGTGACGATGATCCAGAGAAGATGACTTGTGCTAGAAGAACTGTGCTGAGAAATACCTTCCTAGTTAAGAGGGAGTGTTGATGTATATGTAACTTCGGAATGTATTTCACATATATGTATATTGTATTCCTATAGAGATGGTATTATTCCTCTATAAGGAAGTGTCGTCATTTATATTGTAAGTGTCGTAACTTATACTTGATGGGTTATTAGACCACCTTGTTGGGTTCGGCCCTGTATAAGTCATGTGGTTCAAAGGGTTATTAGACCACCCTATTGGGGGTCGGCCATGTGGGTCTAAGGGTTATTAGACCACCCTATTGGGGGTCGGCCCAGTCAGCATTATGTTATGTGGTTAAGTTCGAGCCTACATGAGTTAGGTAAAAAGGCAAGTCAAGTCAAGTATAAATAGAGTGCGGGAGGCACTCTATTTACTCACTCACTTCTCACACATGCACTCAAGGAGGAGTGGCGCACTTATGGAGGAGGAGGATCTGCTGCTAGGTTATGGCTATCTCTCTTAGTTGGTTGTATCATTGCTCTATCTATCTCTGAGGAAGTTATTGGGGTTTTTCACCTTTATCGTTTTCCCCACGTAAATCTTTGTGTCTCTTGTGTGCTTGCATTATTGTCTCCATGATTGATATACTGTAGATATGCTGTACATGTTGTTCTCTCAGTTAAGATCCTAGATCATATTGAAGTAAATTCTGAAAATTTAACATTATTCCCTTCCAAATCATCCCAATAACATTGGACTTCTCATGGATTCGAATTGACAAGAGGAGGATGCCACGTGGCATAGAAAATCTAGCTTGTGTGGGTCCCACTTCCTCCATGTGTCTTCATGATCAAATGCCACTTTGATTTTCACTTTTATGTATTTATTTAGCTCCTTTATTAAATATTTATGCTATTCTAATGTCCACACATCATTTATTATCACTCTTGTTTCAAATCCCAATGCTTTCCTCCATGGCAATTATTTTACCCTTAACATCAATTTGACAAACTCTCATGAATATGGCCAAAGGGCTTAGGCCTTTGTTACCCAATGCAAAATTTGGGACATGAAAAATCCTCCCTTCCCAATATTGCTTGTCCTCAAGCAATTTCAAACATGGGTATTGAAGAACTTGCTTTATGTATAATTCTTTGAAGTTGCCACTGAGTTGCCCGACTTTGAGTCTTCGAGATTCCATGAATATTTTAGAGAGAAACCACCATGCTTGCTACTGCACTAATCTGATTAAAATAACTTTATTAAGTGAGGAATCCATCCCACATACTACTTGTTTCCCCAAAAAATTGAAACCAATGAGACTAAGAATTATCCCAGGGTCCCATTGCTTGTATTGCACTCCAACAATTAGGAGTGCTCTCCAACTCATACCATCAGGTAAGAGAGTTCTTGGATCCCATTTTCTTGTATGCATTCTTCCAAACATCATGAGTACAAAATACATATCATCAAAGTACATAACAACATAATGAAAATGTACATCAAGAAGATGCTTCTTTTCCAAGTGCATACAAGCATCAAGTAACCAATCAAATATGCTCCAATGACATAGGTGAGGATCCCATGTCCTATAATGCTTATCCAAAAGGATTTGATATGCATCAAAATATTCAACCATGTATTCTTTCATCCAATAAGTGAATGAAGAATCTCCACTAAAATCTGAACCAAATAATGAGCAAAAAAAACAAGGAGACTTCAAATGACTCAAAGGAGTCTCACCCATACATCCATGAATGTGATAATCATTAAGATATAACAAAGTATGTGGCTTCCAACACAAATGTTCTCTAATTATAAATCTATTCACCCAAGTGTTAGATGAAGTTCCTCCAACATCAAATGAACCAAGTGTTGAGCAAGAAAAACTATGAGTCTTCAAGTGACTCAAATGCATATCATAGGTGCATCTAGGTAGATGTGCATCATCATAAAGTAACAAAGGATTCTTTTGCAAATGTGAATAAGAATGTGCTCCAACCATGTCATCATAAAAAGTAAATCTAGGAGTTCCATACTCCTCATGTGGCACCATCAAAAAGAACCCTTTCACCCATACTTCATTGAAACTAATGCTGCAAAACATGTAATTGTAGGATGTAGGAGAATGAACTAACTCACCCAAATGATCAAAAAGTGCAGAATTTTCATCATGGGAAGGATCCATATGGGTAGTATCATGCATCTCCTTCAAAAGTGTGAAACCTTTGTTGTAGATTAGTTCCAATGTAGAGGAATCATGCTCTTCTTTAAAAATTGCATAGCCTTCATCAAGAGACAATTCATGTTCATCTTCCACCGCATCAAGTGTTTGGATCTCTTCAAGCTAATCTTCAAACACATCAATCACATTCAAATTTCCACATTTCTCATGATACACCATGTCATGAGAATCCTCCAAACAATCTACCATTTGACAATCTCAAACATAGGAGGAAAAACAAGTATCTTGCAACTTTTCAAGAAGATGCTCATTTTGAATTGTGAGCTTATGAGTATCCTCATTATTCTTCAAATATGCATCATGTAACAATTCATTAAGCTCAAAAAAATGGTTTCTATCAAAAATCAAAGACATGAAATTACCTTTGATGTGGCACATTGCTCTTTGAATCAAGGATGTTTCCTCCAATGAAGTAGCTCTCCAACAAGAATTTGACACCAATGCTTGAGTGTCATGGAGAATGATAAGGGACTATTTGATCTTATTTTCATTCATATTTAAGGACCCTTCAAAAAAATGAGGCTCTTGCAAATGAACCTTCTCATCTTCTTCCCTCTTGCTTGGACCAACTTCAAGAAGCTCAAGTGGTGATGGGGAAGTTGATCTTGTTTCTTCTTCAAATGCTACAAGGTCTTCATTTTCATGCTTAAGGGAATTTTGTCTTGCAACAATACTGTCAAAAGTGATCTCTATGTCACCAACATAGATTTGTGAGCACCCATCAGTAGGAACTCCTTCATAGTTCAAGCATCCATTAGTAGATGCTCCTTGATTCATGTCCAAGGTAGAATGTGTTTCGAAATGATCTTCAATAATTTCAATAATATCTTCTTCAAGTTCATGGGATGTATCTCCATCTTTATCCTTCAAGCAATATGATGTACTTTTACCCTTGGTTTCATTAATATCAATACATTTGGAATCTCTTTTTGAAGAGTACCCAAGAAGTCTCTTCAAGAGGGAAATACCTGCATTCACTGAAGATTTAGATTTTTCATTGCTCATTTCACTCACAGACATATGATTTTCTCTGCAAGGTCTTTTACAAGAAGGGCATAAACCTTTCTTCACTAACTCCACATCTTCATTTTTGGGCCTATTTGCAAAGACCCAATCAACAAATTCTTCAAAAGAAGGGGCCTTATATGTACTTCTCTTATACAAATCAAGATATGCTTGGTATTGTTGGGGCAAGGTTTTATATGTTGCTCTCCATCTTTGTAACTCATTCATAGAAGTATCCTTTGGTGGCGTGACATACTAATATTTATCATACCTAGGGTCATAATAATAATCTTCATTCCTCCTGAAATTGTAAGAAGTGTTGCATGATGGCACCTCTTCCTGATACCATTCACATCCTCCTTCATATTGTTCACAATCATCTGCATATTCCTCATAAGAATTGTACTCATAGGATTCATCATAATAGTAAGACATGGCTGCAAATTATTCTTAAATGTGTGTATTAATACACAGTTGCAAGGACCATGCTCTGATACCACTGTAATGTCCCTTTTAAAGCAATTTATTAAAATGGCAAATTTTTCACTTGTTTCCCTAGTTTGACCTTTGACTAGTTTTGATGTCCAAGTCTCCAAATTGCTCCAAATGCTCCCAAATATTCAAATAAGGTGTATGAATGATATTAGGAATTGATTATGATGTTTAGATATGGTTTAGGACCATCAAAATACTTCTGAAAACCCTTTTAATATTTTGGCCAATGTATGGAATTTTACTAGGAATTTGGGGTTTGAATCCCCCCAGGGTAAATGCTGAATATGCCTCTCCAAATGCTTCCAAACCCACTCAAATTTATGAACAGAGGAAGAGGATGTATAAGGTACAATATTAAGGTCTCATTTGCATGATTATTTAGTTTGTGAAGTTTGTTATTACCCTCTCCCAACAGCTACAAAATCACTAGTTTTGACCTTGGGGGAAATGGCATTAAATCTTCTTCAAATGGTATTAAACTGATCAAAATGACTCCAAATGCTTAAGTAATGAACATTAAACTTTTGAAGATAATAAATTAAATTCCATTAATCATAAATACATCAGAGGAATGATATTCCATTCGAATACATCAATACATCATTGCTACACATCAAGATAGTGGGGAAATGGCACCATTCTTTCATTAAGAATCAGATTTATACATTTCCACTTGGGATATAGACCTGAAATTTTTTGAAGATGATCAATAACAGAGTATTTAATTCATATTACAAAATAAATGGGGAATTATAAGCTCCCCCAAATAGTACAATAGCTCACCAAGTGCGCAATTCCTCAAGGATCATGAATATGCCAAGAAATAGAAGAATGGTTGTAGAAGCAAGTTGAAAGAGAGGTGACCATGATATTAGATATAGATTCAACCTATAACAAAAGAATCCATTAAATATCCAAATGAAAGGTTTGAATGGACTTTCCAATTACCAACTAGGATGGGAATCTTTCACCCTCGAAATTGGTGCTAAGGTAAGAAGAGTAGCACTCCACTAGCTCTCCTCTCCCAAATGCAAAATGCAAATTCTAAAATGATAAAAAGCTTCTATTATTATTTGTTCATGAATTTTATAAACTTCTAAGGTCCTCCATGGGTCGAATTCCTTCCAAGAGCTTCATGCCAACTGAAGTTGGGAAGAGATTCCCAAGTATGCCACTTGTCCTTCCAATTCTATCCCTCTCCTTCCCCAAATTCGAATTGGTGTCTCCTTGGCTGCCCTAAGTCACTTGAGCACCCTCTTGGAGGCGGATTTCAGCCCTGACATGTCATATATGTCATATTTCAGCCTTCATTTCTGATTTGTGTCATAGTTGTCATAGCATCTTGATCATTGTTGTCATAGAGCTAGGGAATCTAGCCCAAGTGTCCCACCAGCTCCAAATTGCCTCTTCCTCTTCCATGAGAGTTACTCTTCCTCTAAGTTTTGAACTCATTGAATCATGCCAAGTATTATTCCCTTCCAAATCATCCCAATAAAATTGGACTTCTCATGGATTCAAATTGACAAGAGGAGGATTCAATGTGGCATAGAAAATCTAGCTTGTGTGGGTCCCACTTCCTCCATGTGTCTTCATGATCAAATGCCACTTTGATTTTCACTTTTATATATTTATTTAGATCCTTTATTAAATATTTATGCTATTCTAATTTCCACACATCATTTATTATCACTCTTGTTTCAAATCCCAATGCTTCCACCCCCCAACCTAGGGAACTAGTAATTTTTCCTCCATGGCAATTATTTGACCCTTAACATCAATTTGACAAACTCTCATGAATATGGCCAATGGGCTTAGGCCATTGTTACCCAATGCAAAATTTGGGACATGAAAATGTTTTCTACTTCTTTTTTGCAGGGGCCGGATGATCAGGGAAAATCCACATGACACCATCATCCAAGCATCAGGTAAACCTAGTTGTAATTTTAGGAATCTATCATGATAGATATGTTTTGTTAATATAATTTTAGGAATCTATCATGATAGAACTCAATAGTGTTTTATATATTTTGTTGCAGACCGATGAATCGATGTATGAAACATCATCACAACATTCAATAGATATTGAAGTGTTTGATATGTTAAAATATGCTGACATAATTGGTTCAGCTTTAGACCCGATTAAGATGCTACAGAAAGTCTTGGAAAAACTTGTTGCAGAGCGTATGCGTCTGCTATTCCAAATTCCGCAGACATACACGATTCAAGCCAGGATTGCAGTGTTGAAAAATAGAACTGAACCCTTGCGAGTAAGTTGCGGAATCTTGAATCATAATATAATTCATTTATAACTTAAAAATTTTCCCTTTTATATGATAGTGAACGTATAAAATGTTGTTTGTATTTAAAAATTTTTCTGAGATCGCACACTAGTTGTCAAGGTGGTGTTGGCCCTAGTGGTTCTCGTGGAGAGACATTGCAGCATGATGAGCAAACGACTCACTTGCATCAAATCCTTTGCCATTGTTTTCAACTGAACAATCGGCAACATGTTCCGCAACACCCCGGACCCTAGTTGTGAGCGCACCGGTCGCTAGTGACCGATGCACACTAGTGTTGATGTATATGTAACTTCGGAATGTATTTCACATATATGTATATTGTATTCCTATAGAGCTGTTATTATTCCTCTATATGGAAGTGGTTGTATTCCTATAGAGATGTTATTATTCCTCTATACGGAAGTGTCGTCATTTATATTGTAAGTGTCGTAACTTATACTTGATGGGTTATTAGACCACCTTGTTGGGGTCGGCCCTGTATAAGTTGTGGGTCAAAGGGTTATTAGACCACCCTAGTGGGGGTCGTCCCAGTCAGCATTATGTTAAGTGGTTAAGTTGAGGCCGACCTAGTTGAGTAAAGGTCAAGTCAAGTTAGTGTATAAATAGAGAGTGTGTCTCTCTCATTTTACACATTCTATTCTCTCACTCACACTTGGGAGAGTGACGCGCTTGTGGAGGAGGAGGATCTGCTGCTAGGAGAAGACTATCTCTTGTATTCTAGTTGTATCATTGCTCTATCTATCTTTGAGGAAGTTATTGGGGTTTTTCACCTTTATTGTTTTCCCCAAGTAAACTCCGTGTCTCTTGTGTGCTTGCATTATTGTGTCCATGATTGATATGCTGTAGATTTGCTATACATGTTGTTCTCTCAGTTAAGATCCTAGATCAGATTGAAGTAAATTCTGAAAATTTAACATAGTATCAGAGCTAGCTTGAAAGAAGGCATGATATGGCATGTATGACACTTGTTGCACTTACGATGCTAGGGCTTGATATAGAAAAAACCAGTCATCGTAGCACTTTCGCTATAAATCCGTTTTGGGGAAATATTTGGATCTGAAACTTTTACAGGTCGAAGATCAGATCCCCATATACCTTGTGTCCAAAGGAAAATCTCTAATTCGTTGTACTTTGTGATTTATGATCTGTACAATATAGGCTTTCTGCCTCTTCCAGATCTGAGTCAAAATCAGGTGACCTTGGGAAAAAAGTCATAACTTGGGCTAGGAAGCTCCAAATGAAATTTCGTAAAATGTGATAGGTAGTACACAGAATGTACTATCACAGGAAAAATGTTCAGAGGCTGAAGTTGAACCAGTGACACTTGGCATGCCGTACAAGTTCGCTCTCTTATATTATCCCATAAACAGGTCACGTTGCGACACTTGGCATAAATCTCTCTCAGAGAATCCAATTGAGGTCATACCTATCGGGATGGAAATATAACAGGTCAGGCTATCGCAAAAAAAAAATTTCAGACCCTCTAGATCAAAAAATTCGGAGTTACACCAGAAACAATCAGGTACATATTTCTGTCAAATCAGAATTATTTTTGAGCACCTTCATTCATGGCTTCTAGAATTTAGGGTTTCGGATAAAGTTGGAATTTTTGTAATCGGATACCACGACTGAATGCTACTCATCAAAATCGAAATTTAGAGACCAAGATCATAATTTTTGCTTGGGCAGAAGGCTGGGCCTGATCAGACCCTAGTTCGGGACTTTGATCAGAAAAGTGGAAAATTAGGGCTTCTGCAAAAATGGGAATTTTTGAAATCTGTGACCACGGCTGGAAGCTCCTCATAAAAATAGAAGATTAGAGATTTGAATCAAATCTTTCAGTTGGGTGAAGCTCCAGGAAACTCAAACCCTAATTCAGGGTCCTCCCTAGTGAATCCGGAAATCTAAAAGGCAATTTCGAGGGGTGAAACTTTGTAGTTTTCAAATTCTGAATATACCAGCTTGATCAGCTCATCAAGGCGCATACTTCTATCCTTTTGGAAGTTTGAAATTCAAAGTTTGAATTTTTAGGGTTTCTCTATCAAACCCTAATGCAGCTCCAGGTCCAGTTCTTTGAAATCAAGTGGATTGGGTTAATCCTAGAAGAAGATGGATTGGTCACCTGCATAAGTGAAGAAGTTCCTGTCTTAGAGGGAGATGAGGCTAAGGTCTTCCATAAGAAGATTACAAGCAATCTTGATAGGTATGGCTTACAGGTATGTTTCATGGTTAAGTTTATGATATGTTTGTCTTCATATCATTACAGTATAATCTTGATTAATTACTAGAATTTCCGTATTACCTTAATAGAAGATATTCATTGATTAAGGTTTTGACACTTATGATTGTACTAATGCATTGTGATGTTGTATGAGGTTTATGTTGTTCGCTAACATAAAAGGTACACTAAGAAAGACAAATCATGTTCTACTTCAAGAACATATGATCATGGTGACATGAAGACAAAGATTCATCCATTTTCATGGATCACATATAAGATCTACTTACGAGGTATGTATAACTTGGTTCTACAATGGTTCACTTATGAGACATGCAGGTTACTAGCACAAGTCACTGAAGAGAACCAGAAGACACTATGCGGGTATGTTAGACACAACTAGCTAGCATGTTAATCCAGGTATGTTTTTCTTATATCAAGCTAGAATCCTATCTTGTGTTAGGATCTTATACTTTTGTGTTGTTGATAATGATTATTCATTAAGTCATAGGTTTGAATAGTCATGGTTGTATGCATATTATGTTTCTTACCATAATTGATGATATGACTAACCAGAAAAATCATGAAGGTATAGGTTTGAGTAATCACGGGTTTATGCATTGATGATTTAACTAATCAGAAGAGTCCTATGATCAAATAAGAATATGCATGAGTAAAAGAAGACTTCCCTGAAACCTTGAATACTAATGTTTATTATCTGTGAATGATCATGACTATGCATGTTTAAGATTATTGTGTTTTGATAGTATTAAGATTATACTAATAAATGTGTGATTATGTATGAGACCTCAAGGATAACACAATGATGATACTAATAAGCATGCATAGTAATTAAGGATGGATGTAAGTTCAAGGACAGGTAATCCAGGAAGCAAAGATCAAGAGGGAGCACACTCCAATTGTTCCTGCAAGAAAGCAAAGGAGCACACTTCAGTAGTTTCTGCAAGGGTGCAGATATTCAGAGGGAGTTGACCATCTTTCTACATTCCACAACAGAAAGGTGTAGAAGAATCTACTTCAGCAGCTCCTGCAAAGAAGCAAAGACTGAGAGGGATTCCACCTAGCAACCAAACAAAGATAAGTATTTTTAATTATCATTTCTTGCATATTTGTTTGTTTAAATAAAATTGTTCAATGATGTATATGCTCATGTTCCTAGACTTAGGATATCTATTGTGCATATTAGAATGATTGCATTAATGAACAATATACTACTAATATGCATGTGATGGGTAAGTGGCCTATGGCACTATACAACATTCCAGTGCTACTTATCTAGAATGAAACCTCTTTGCTGACATGTTGGGAGTAGTGCAAACTCTTAACAATGTTCTGGTAGAGACTGGAAGGCATCTAGAAAGTTGTGGAACATGGATAAATGTTGTATTGAAGCATTGGCTAAGATAATTGCATGATTGTATGACATATTTCTTTATGTGTAAGAATTTGTCTGAAAATTATGAGATGTTTCTAATCATGCAATTTAACTTGTTTTGTAGAAAAGACCGTATACCTTCACCTACAAAAGAAGGACTACAACATTTGTTCAAGCAACAAAATTATCTATTGAAGATATTGAAGTTCCCAGGATAAGTGAAGAATGCCATGATCCATCGATCATGAAGAACGATGTTTGGGATGCGGTCCCAAGAGCTGAAGGGAAGTCTGTTGTGACTTCCAAATGGAACTATCAGATCAAGCATGCTGCAGATGGCATCATAGAGAAATATAAAAGTGATGAAATAGAAGATACACCAGATGGATTTCAAGACAACCTTCTTGAATGGTGTAGTCATATATGTGTGTAGAACTTGGTAGGATAGACAGATTTCTATCCAGTTTGGGATTTACCAAGAGTAAAGCGGATTCCAACCTTTACTACAAGGTTGAGGAAGGAAATCCAGTGATACTACTTTTGTATGCGGATAACCTATTTGTTACAGGTGAAGATAGATTGATTGTCGACACACAACGAAAGCTTGCTGCCGAGTTCGAGATGAAGAACTTGGGGATGATGCACTATTTGTTTTTGGCATGGAGTTGTGGCAGAGTGCAAATGGAATCTTCCTTGGACAAGGGAAGTATGCAGTAGAGATCCTGAAGAGGTTTAGGATGATGGATTGCAAGGCCATGGCCACACTTATGGCATTGAATCTGAAGCTTCTTTGTGATGCTTCATTTGAGCTTGTTGATGTCTCTATGTATCGTCAGATGATTGGGTCCTTGATGTACCTGACAAACACGAGACCAGATATTTTCTTTGCAGTGAACACATTGAGCCAGTTCCTGACGGATCCGAGGAGTGTTCACCTGGTTGCTGTAAAGCATGTTCTGAGGTACCTGAAGGGTACAATGGATTATGTTCTCAAGTATGAAGCGAATCAAAAGTTTAACCTGCAGGGTTATGTTGATTCAGATTGGGTTGGCAATGCTGCAGATAGGAAGAGCACATCTGGATGTTGGTTCAGTATGGGATCATGTGTGATCTCTTGGTTTAGCAGGAAGCAGTCCTGCGTAGCACTGAGTACAGTTGAGGTAGAGTATGTTGCAGCCTGTTAAGCTAGTTGTGAGGCAGTATGGCTATGGAAGCTACTGTCTGAGTTATTTGATCTCCCATTGGATGCTACTGGTATCTTTTGTGATAACCAGAGTTGTATGAAGCTGTCTGAGAACCCAGTGTTTCATGATAGGTCGAAACACATAGAGATCAAATATCACTATATCAGGGATATGGTGCAGAGAGGAGCTGTGAAGCTCCTGTACATTGTGGCAGATGAGCAGATTACAGATGTGCTAACGAAACCACTATCCAAAGTGAAGTTCGAGTACTTCAGAGAGAGGCTTGGTGTTCTTCGGATTGATGACACTTCGAGGAAGAAGTGATGGACACATTTGCAGAGGCCATTCCAAGCATGTTGGAAGGAGGATCCTTCACATGGCTATGGATGTAAGCGCTGGATGATGAGCATTAGGACGATGCTCCAGTTACTGCTCTGTATATGCATCAGGATGATGTTGGATATGATCTGTTGGATCATTTATATGTATATGTATGTATGCATCATGTTGGATGCTGGATATGATCAGTTGGATCATTTATGTATGTACGCATCATGTTGGATGCTGGATATGATCGGTTGGATCATTTGTATGTATTTTGTATGTGCATCATGTTGGATGCTTGGACCATGTATCTGTATATGTATCAGGTGGATACATTGTATGATCAGGTAGATCATGTATGTTGATATGTATCATGTATGATCAGGTGGATCATGTATCTGTATATGTATCAGGTGGATACATTGTATGATCAGGTAGATCATGTATGTTGATATGTATCATGTATGATCAGGTGGATCATGTATTTGTATTTGTATTAGGTGTATACATTGTATGATCAGGTGGATCATGTATGATGATATGTATCAAGTAGATACTTGGTATGCATCAGGTAGATGCATGATATGATCAGGATGATCATGGATGACAAGCTTCAGGATGTTGCTCCAGATGACTTGCAGCAGGATGTTGCAGTGATGATGATCAGGATGATCATGTATACATCAGGATGATGTATGGTGAGTATCAGGTTGATACTGTATGGCCATGGATCAGGTTGTGCAGATGAGCATATAATTTGGCCCTGGGAGAATTGCAGATAGTCTTTCGAGGTTTTGCCTATGGAATATAATTTGGCCCTGGGATATCTGGCAAATGCTCTTTTGAGGTTTTGCTCTGGGAGGACATATAATTTGTCCCTGGGATATCTGCAGATAGTCTTTTGAGGTTTTGCCTATGGCATATAATCTGGCCCTGGGATATCTGGCAGATGCTCTTTCGAGGTTTTGTCCTATGGCATATAATATGTCCCTGGGAGATCCGATAGGTTGGGCTGTGTGCCCGTAATAAGTCCTGGGATGCTCTTGCGAGGTTTTGCCATGACCACATATAATCTTTCCCTAGGAGATCCTATAGGTAGAGCTGTGTGCTCGTAACAGCCTGGGATGCTCTTGTGAGGTTTTGTGGTGACCACATATAATATGTCCCTGGGAGATCCTATAGGTAGAGCTGTGTGCTCGTAACAACCTGGGATGCTCTTGCGAGGTTTTGTGGTGAGGTCACATATAATATGGCCCCGGGAGATCCTATAGGTAGAGCCTTGTGCTCGTAACAGCCTGGGATTCTCTTTTGAGGTTTTGTGATGCACGTAATAAGTCTTGAGGATTCCACAGTATGGCCAGTGATGATGAAGACCTGCAAGTGGTGGGCCTACATCCAATATGAAAAAGGACTGGCTCTGTAGAACTTCCTATGACGAGTAGATTCAGAGATTGATTGAGATAGCAGCAGCAGTGATGATGACAATTATCCAGTGACGATGATCCAGAGAAGAAGACTTGTGCTAGAAGACCTGTGTTGAGAAATACCTTCCTACTTAAGAGGGAGTGTTGATGTATATGTAACTTCGGAATGTATTTCACATATATGTATATTGTATTCCTATAGAGATGTTATTATTCTTCTATACGGAAGTGGTTGTATTCCTATAGAGATGTTATTATTCCTCTATACGGAAGTGTCTTCATTTATATTGTAAGTGTCGTAACTTATACTTGATGGGTTATTAGACCACCTTGTTGGGGTCGGCCCTATATAAGTCATGTGGGTCAAAGGGTTATTAGACCACCCTATTGGGGGTCGGCCATGCGGGTCAAAGGGTTATTAGACCACCCTAGTGGGGGTCGGCCCAGTCAGCATTATGTTAAGTGGTTAAGTTGAGGCCGACCTAGTTGAGTAAAGGTCAAGTCAAGTTAGTGTATAAATAGAGAGTGTGTCTCTCTCATTTTACACATTCTATTCTCTCACTCACACTTGGGAGAGTGATGCACTTGTGGAGGAGGAGACTCTGCTGCTAGGAGAAGACTATTTGTTATATTCTGGTTGTATCATTGCTCTATCTATCTCTGAGGAAGTTATTGGGGTTTTTCACCTTTATGGTTTTCCACAAGTAAACTCTGTGTCTCTTGTGTGCTTGCATTATTGTGTCCATGATTGATATGATATAGATTTGCTGTACATGTTGTTCTCTCAGTATATTCCCGTGTCACTATCACGGGAACAATCGAGACAAAATTTTTGGTGGACAAAAATCTCGTCCCAATAAACATAGAGAATATCCCAGGTAAATATACATTGATCAAGTTGGTGTTTATAATTTGATTGTAATATACTGATAAAACATTTTTTTTCAACTAATTATGAACATGGCATGATCGTTTTGCAGGAAATGATGTTTTTTGTAGAAATATGAATGATTTTCCCTTGGAGATATTTGGGCCCACCATCCGAACAAGGTGGGATAGAAAACCAAAAAATTTAAAAGATGAGCTCACTAATTGGTTGGTTGGCCTATTTGGCAACGAGACCTTCAATAAAGCCGTGGTCCTGAAAAAGGCTGAACAACATATGAAGATTGTCCAAGACCAATATAGGGTTCACCTAGAAAAAAACCCTAGGTATGAGTGCCCTCCCATGATTCCAACAAGAGAGTGGAGAGCTCTAGTGGATGATGGAAAGGAGAGGGGCCAGAGAAAATAAGGAAAGGTGACACCAGGCACAGAGAGGTAGGCAATACTTTCCACAATGTAATTATAAACCTTATTATAAATTATTTCTATATCGAATTTCGAACATCTAACATATTTCAGCATTTGCATAGGTTGATAGACACATAAAAGGCCACAAAGGAAAGAATGGAAAAAATGGTCAGCACAAGCTTGGGCCTAGTGGTTATTCCAATCTAGCAGCACGATTTGTAAGTTTCGAAAAACCAATAATGCATCCAAATAATAAATTGCAAATTATTTTTCCTTTTATTGCACTGCAAAATGTAAATTAACGACGTTATGCAAATATGAAGGCTGATCGATTCAAAGAAGTGCCCACTGAGGTAGACTTGAAGCTTGGCTTCCAGCATAACTTCGGAGCTATTATTGAACACCGAAAAAGCTTGTCTAGGAAAACAAAGTCTTCTGGTACTGATCCATATGGTGCACAGATATATAAAATCTATATAGTTTAATGAAGATTTATTAGTTGTGCAATCTATTCGTTATAAATAATTGACATAAAATATTGACTCTGTTTTGAGAAGGAAAGCAATGATCCCCTTAATTTTGAGGAGGGACAACAACAAATCGAAGATCATGCTTCGAATCCTGGTAATGAATTTATTCATATGCTACGATTTTATATATAGCATTGCAGATGGTGAACATTAATTGTACTTCTCCATATTTCAACTACAGAGCATGTAGACGGTCACACTGTACAGGTTGATCCTAGATAGGAAAACGAAGAACATGATGTTACCACTACAGGTAAAAAAAAACCTTTGTAATATTTTTTTTTAAATGAAATACTTGTCATTACAATAGAAAAATATATCGATGCAACATTTTCACATTGTTGGAGCAAATCCAAACCCCTTTCCGCAAATTCCATGTCATGAGCACTCTAGGATGCAGACATCACAACAAGCTTATGAAGAACCGAGAACTGGAGGACAGGGTCCAGAAGATGATCTTCTTCGAGATTATGTACTAAAGAGAAGAATAACTAAAAGGAAGTGACTGAAAAAATATTGTCTAATTATTTTTGATAATAAAATGTCGTCCATGATTTTTGGCCTCATGAATGAATGAATGGTTTAATGGTTTAATGATTCAGTGTAGTAAACTGTTACCTTTATTGAATGTTAGCTTTTATTGAATGAATTTGTTCACTGAATGAATGCATGGTTTATTGAATGTTATCTTTTATTGAATGAATGTGTTGACTGAATGAAACAATGGTTTAATGAATGTTAGCCTTTATTGAATGAATGGTAGATGTTTGTTTATGATGAAATATGCATGAATTTGCACGTAATTTGTTTTTCAAGTAAATGCATTGGGTATGGGGAATTGAGAGTGATGTGAAGGGGGGAAGGGGCCATAAGAGCTTCCACCTTGACATGGTTGGCCCTATTCACGAGAGAATATTAAATTATTCTAGAAATAGAGTGGAGCTCAATGAATGGCTATGGTGCTTCCTTTCTACAACCCACTCATGTGTCATCTAAATTTTGACAATTTATTGGAGCTCGTTGTGATGTTTGGTTTCTCCTAATAACCAATTTCGAGTTTCCACAACTTCAAAGGCCGAGTAAATGATGCACTGGAACCAATATCCTTACCCTTCTCTTTAATTTTGAGTGAGATGCAATCATTGGCGAATCGTTTCCATGTCATAAGAAATTGATCCTAGCAAAAGAGGGCATACCACACTTCATTTAGTTGACTTGTTGCATGATGGAATATGCTTGTTGGGATCTTACATAACAAGAAAAGACCTGAATTTGACTTGGTTATCATTTACTTCCAATATGGATTGTATCAAAGTCTAATAATGAAGAGATACTTGCACACCAAAGATGGGAATGAATTCTAATTGAATATTTGGAATTAGATCTAGAACCATAGCCATAACTAGTAGAACAGTGAGCTGGAGCTAAGCTATAGCTAGGATCCAAAGTTAGAGCAATGTTCCAAAGAAGCAAATGAAAGGTATATTGATCTACATTTGGTTTCATTTAAATATCTCAACGAACAAAAAACCTCTCAATAGGGAGGTGAGATCTAAAATGGATCCAAACAACTTGAATGGTTGTAACACTCAGTACATATAAACAATTTATTCTATTAATGAAAGTAGAAAACAAGGAAATATAATGCAATAATAAAGAAAGAAAATGTAAGAAAGAAAAAAGAGAGAGAAACAAATAATAATAATAATAGGAGAGAATGTTGGCCGGAATGAGAAATGGAAGGGACAGGGACATTTGTTCTTCCCATTACCCCCAACTTGGACTATATCTTATTGAAATTCCACTCACAAAGGTGTTTTTTTATAGCTAGTAGGTGATGACACACAAGAGCCCAACTATGTAAATTATTGGATGGCCATAGAGCCATGAGATGAATTGTAACTAGTGATTGTTGAAATAGAGGTGACATACACATGTAATTTCCTTGAGCTAGAGGTGGTACCAACCTCACCAATCAAAACACATCATTGAGAGGATAGCTACAATTTGTGGGTGGTCATATGCAAGCTAGTAGGCTACCTCTTGTTTCCTAGAGGTCATACAATTGGTTATTGTGGCATTTGCTTAGTTGGTTGGATTGTGTGTTGATTGGAAATTCTAATGAATGGTAACCATAAATTATATCACCATTCCTTCATTCCATTGTTTTGTCATCTTATGGTTCAAATTATATGAACTTATCTTGGTTAATAAATTTTGGCATTATTTATATTTGTCGCTTTCCCATGTTCACATGAAGTCAACTCACATCAATATTAATACTTAAAAAATCATTGTATGAGGAGGTATTGCATATGACATTTCATTTACTGCCAAGAAAAGGAATCATCTATGATACTTTATCATCTCATGAGTACATTATATAAATAAGGAAGTATGAATTAAATACTAAGTATATACATCATCTTCCATTTAAATCCTCATCGCATAGTGATAACTAAGGATTATTATGCATGCACCTCCTCACCCTATAATATCATTTGGGTCAAGGTGTAGAGACAACCATAAATTATCAAATGTGTAGCAAAGAGTAAGAGACAACTATAAGTAAGTATTATATTAAATTTACCATATAAGTCTTTAATTGGCACTATCATCCAAGATTTGACATGTTGGATTTTTGTGATCCTCTTATCACTCCTTACCAATGTGATTGTACGGCTCTTTTGATGGTGAAGTCCATAATTTTAAGTCTTCTTCCTCATTCTCATGCCTTTTGGTAAGACAATAAGGAGGGCAGTGGCCCGCATCAACATCGAAAACAGTTTCGACATAGAGGTAGATACATTAATTCTTTCATTAGATAACTTAAATTTCATGCCAGTGACTATGAATTCACCAAATCGTGGACTGGTAAAAAACACATCAAATTATAGAGTCTCGAGCTATTAATTACTCATGTATCTATAATTTTCGCAAATTGAGCCATTAAAAAACTTATTTTGTCATTATAGTTCAATATAAAAGGTAGATTGTCGAGACTCAAACATGCAGCGAGTATTAAGAACGTCGGATTTCGGCCATTTTTACATGGAGATGCCATCGGATATCTGACTTATACCTCTAAGATATCCAACGTTCTTTCCATACCACCGACGGCTAAGAACGTCGGATTTCGGCCATTTTTACATTGAACTATCGTTGAATATCGGACTTCATATAAAGTGGTAATCGTCGGATATCCGACTGCCTAAAAAAGGATCCTTGTCAGATAGGCGATGGGCACATTGACAGATATTCTGTCGGATATACAATAGGTAGGTTTCGGATATCCGACGGGTCATTTTACTGTCAAATATCCACGGAATTTGGACTGACGTTTAAACAAGAAGAAGATTTTCGGATGGTCAACAGCTAGATGTCGAAAATCGGACATATATGCCGTTGGATTTTGGGTTCAAAAAACCTAGTGAGAGTTAAGAGTATGAATTACTTGCTATGCTCTTTTAGTTAATTTGTCGATATCAATTTGCTTTCATCACATGTGTTTGAACCACTAGCACACACTAAGAGACCTAAAGACTCTTCCAATCCAAGTATGCTCTTCACCTCAAACTTCATGTGAGCTTGGTGAATCAGAAAGGTAGGGATTGTGAATACCTCTCTTACACCATAAGTTAACAACTCAAACCACTTAAAATAAACACTGTAATTTCCTTAACAACTAAAATCCTCCACAGGAGGTCACAAAACAATATTTTAGTTAGGTAGGACTGATTGGTCTAGGAATCCATTAGTGCCCACCAATCTAGTTTCATTAGAAATATTTTGAAACATAGCATTGTTGTCTCATAGGGTACTTACAAAATCTTGTTATATGCAAGTGTTAAAAGAAAACCCAGATCAGAAGTGCACCGTGACCAAGGAGGTGAAATACGAGGTATAGTTTCCCTGCTCTCCCCTACAAGCCACTCAACTTGTTGTAGGGAGATGACACTATATCATGCAGCATGAACCACTAATCCACACTTGGCACAAGGTATCTTAGTGGCCCAACTTAGGATATCACCAAGGAGCAATTGTGAGTGCATTTAACTTGTAAAGTTAGCTATTCCCTTTGGGAGGTGTTGTCAAGTCTTCTTGATTGGAAAGTTGGCCCCATTGCCGATAGAACTAGCTCTTTGTTACCTCCACTATTCAATTGGTGAGTGGATACCATTCTCACCATCAATTGTGCTTTTGGGAGGCCAAGTTACATTTGAGAGGAAGGACATCAGGTCTTCTAGGGAATTTACATTTATTTTCTTTCTAACTACAATTTCACTGACTTGTAATTAAAAGAATCTACATGTGGGAACTCATGCACTAAAACAAACATTGCACATATCACTCACTTATTGCACCATTTTGCATATGTTGTGGTTCGCATATTTTTGCATTTGTTCAATTGTGTTTAAATTCCACTATCATTCTCATTTGACACAAATCCTTCACCATTGAGGAACAAAATAACATCCTAAGAGAGTCTCTTAGACTACAAGGCCTATCCCCTCTCTCGAGGGGTGTTTTTCACCTTCTTCCCGTGGTTCACAAGGAAGGTACCCTAGCCGACACTGCTCCCAGGATACATTGATAGGATCATCTAGTCGAGGCCAAGCCTTGCTAAGTGTGTTTTCTCCTCTCAGAGAAACTATTAATTACACCACTTCTTCCCCCATTGGAAGCAGTACCCGGTTGGATTATCCCCTTGGAGATCCATCGGTTCCCTTTGACCCATCCTCTCTCATAGTAGGTCAATCATTGTGTACAACACCACCTAGGTCTCCCACTCATGGAAATCACATCCTGCACAAAATGTCTATAGCAGTAGTCCCTACCTTACCATTCATGGCTAGTTTAAATCTATCCGATTTGGCCAAACTAATCAATGATCCCACATGGTCAGCTATGCTATATAAAATTCCCTTTGATATCCCTAAATTCGAAGGAAAACAAGGAGACAATCCCACCAACCACGTTATTTATTTCCACCTATGGTGTTCATCTAACAGCATAGTGGATGAACCCGTAAGGATTCGACTCTTTCAACTTACTCTCACATACATGCCAACCAAATGGTATGTCAATTTAGAAATCACAACCCATGCCACATTTGCAACATTGGCCACGACATTTATTATTTATTTCCATCTCCCAATTCAACATGACCTTGGCCTCGAAATTCTTACAGATTTTTGGAAAACACATCTACCCACAATACAGATCACATCCATGAGTGGCGCATGCATTGTACATTGTGCAAGATCGATATACAAACACCATTTTTGTTGGATTGGTTTATCAAATCTCTCCAACCCTCCATAGATAAATATGCCATCCCTCTATGATGAAAAACGAGGATGAGGCTATTCTGAAAGTGCAACATTTTGATTTTATATATGCACAATCTGGATACCTTTACACTATCCTCCCTAATGCCCCTCAGCATCGGTCATTGGATCTGACACCTTTGGGCTCGTCACATTTGGAATATGGGATTATTGGGTCCAATTCCCATATAGGAAATGTTCCTCCTACCATGTTGGCACTATCTAATATGGTTCCATATTACCCATCCATGCCACCTGGGTCGGTACCCCCTACACCGGTACCAAATCCACCAGTTAGTCAATAGCAGTATGGACCGTATAGTCCTACATACTTGAACATTAGGCAAGTGATGACGGTTCCTACACCACTAATGGCATAAGCCATCCCTACATCAACCTATTATGGAACACAAACCGCATTTATCCCACCCCTGGGGTACAACCCTTATTATCCTTTCTCGTGCCCAATTGGTGAGAAACCTCCCCCCCAAGTGGGGGTCAACCTAGTTCAACCTTCTCATGTCCAACAAGATCAACAATTTGAACAATTGAATGCCGCAAACACCCAGAATCCACAAACTCGGGGGAAGAAGAAATGGAATAAAAAATTGAATCAGTAGTCAGGGCAAGGGGGAAATCCCCCTCCCCAGCAAAAATAGAATACGGGTAACCAAAATGAAGGGACGAATAATCCCCCCAAAAAAGGGAAGAATACCACGTTGAGAACCAATTATTGCTGCTCCATTTGCAACAATTATGGTCACTACATGCATCATTGTCCTCTTATCCCTGACTTCCAACAATTAGTGGAATACAAAAATAAGGCAGTGAAAAACCCCCATCAAGAAGTGGATCCTCCCCAACCACAAACCTTTATGTTACAACAACACTTTGCGAATCAAGGGGTAGTCACACAACAGCAAGACCCTCACCCACCCGATGATGGCTCTTTTCAAAATATCTATACATTGGATGTAAACCTTTAGACACAAGCCAAAGCTTATGATGGGCCTTCCATCCCCCAAGTGGAATACATTCCTATCCCCTTAGTGGGACCTCTATAGATACCATGCCTGAATACTGAACAAATCCCACATATTCTGAATTTCCACTTCAGCGTACCCCTAATACCCCTCACATGAAAGTTGCCCACAATTACAGTATTGTTGATGACTTGGATCAATCCCCTACAGCTATGTCCACATTAGAAGTGTTACAGTCTTTCCCAACATAGAGAAAGGAATTACTCAATGCACTTTGTGTCATCGATCCTTTCGAATCACACCTCATGACCTTTGATATTGGAAAAGGTGATTCGCAACTACAATTGTCAGTCACATTTCAAGTTCCAATCACTGTAAAGAGTGTCATGATCCATTGATGTATCATCAAAAAAGGCGCATCCACTTGTGTAATGTCTACAAAATTCTGGAAATGATTAGGGTCTCTTGAGTTAGTTCCCTCATCTATTTATCTTCCCGCATATGATGGGAGACCATCCCAACCAAGAGGATTGTACCAAAAATGTCCCCATAAAGCTGGAGGAAAGATGGTTATGATCGATATCGAAGTAGTCGATGTTGAACTCAACTACAACATCCTCTTGGGGCATAGTTATATGTATGCCATGAAGTTGTTCGCCTCCTCGATCTTCATATCACGATGTTTCCCTTAAATGGGAAGGTGTTTACCCTTGACCAACTTAACTACTATGACCCTAATACTAATGTACCCACCTGCTGACCCAATGCAAGGAAGGGAACATGGCATTAAAATCTGGGCATTTCATAAAAGCTCAGCCCATTAATTAGAATCATAAGAATTTAAACATTGGTGTGCATATACAAATTGGGCAATATGCACAGCGGAATTTAAAACTAATCCACACCCACAATTCATGCCCATCCAGCATATCAAAACAGTCATCAAATTGATGCATTGCAGAAGTAAATACATAGACAGAAAACACTTATCTTCATTGTGCAATTGTCCCAAGCAACCAGCTATCTCGCTGCAACGTTCCACCTAGCCATAGGCTCTTCGATAGCTTATACTGCGTCCATCCAAAGGCCACCCCCGAGCTGGACATGATTCTCACAAGGAAAGGGGACATTCACTCTCTCACAACTAATTAATTATTCCACTTGAGCCAAGCCAGTCCATAGCTGGGTTTATCAGGCTACAATTGAACCATGGATGCTTATTCTCAAGCTCAAGCCAAAGCAATGAATACCCATACCCAAACCCCAACATATCCGTTTCTCACATAGCAAGCACCAACATTGGGCATAGATACCCATTTCCAGCAATGGAATTCACAAACAAGATGGCCATAGATTTTCCCCAAATTGTGGCTCACCCAAAACGAGCTGTGAGAAAGGAAATGCATCCACAGGGAGGAAAAAAATTTTCTCCCCAACTCTCTCAGCATTTAACAACAACAACGGTTCTCTAGGGAACCCCCGTTCCATTCCTCTTCTTCCCCACTGGTATACAACACAAAAATGCCCTTCTCTACTGGGAGAATGAAGGAAAACACAGCAAACATGACTGAAAAACTCCTAGGTAGCTCTAAACCCGTGAGGGAGAAGGAATGATCATGGATAATGGCTTGGGGGAGAAATTCATGGCTCTTTTCTTGCCCAGGAAGCAAAATACGAATTCCCATGTAGGGTGGTTTGCCCATACCCGAATTTGGATAGCCATACCTCCCATTCCCCAAGGCATTAACTACCTCAACCAACTCTTGGGAGAAATCAATGATTGGGTACAAAAGTCAACATGGGTAGTTGAGGGTTTGATGGGTTCTCTCATTGACACTTGGCTTGACCTGATTGGCTCAAGGGTTTGAATGTTTTCCCTCCCAATTCCTTGTGAAATCATGCCCCCATCTCTTTGTTGCATTGCATAGCTAGTTGTGGGTATTTTTATTGAAATGCATATTACATGATATTTGAATTTCCAATGTGCATTGCTAGCACGCAAACCATATGCATCACTAAATCGATGGCGGGGCCTTGGCCTTGAGCTCCTCTTCATGATTCCATAACAATATTACATCATTTATAATGTAAATTCCATGGGGTCAAACAGGGGACATTACATTCCCCTCCCCTTGGAATAACACCGTCCTCGGTGTTCCAACACTTCAGACTAAATACCCACTTTACATATGCCTCAAAATTCACAACTGGGGGCAGGTATGTCCTGCGTTTCCTCTCTTTACTTTGAACTTTCAGGATCAAGTCCTTTGGCTTCCTCAAGTTGCTCCTGCTAGCTTTGGTCTTCCATCTCTGCAGGTGGGCATTGCTCTAGAGCAATCCCTTCCCTTTATTCACCTTCCAGCTGATCTACAAGTCTGGAACTTCATGGATGCCATCTTTCTTGTTGTCCCGACAACTATCTGAGGAATATTTCCAGCCTAAAACAAATAGTATTTGGTCTGCTGCCATGATCACGGTGCACATATGGCTCTCTCTTTTCTCACCAGCAACACTTGGCTAGTAATAGCTGTAATCAATGGATTTTAATTTCTCACCTGTGAGACTCATCATGGCAATTCCTGTTAGGACAAGCATAATACAATGTTAAAATTAGTCAATTATTTGCCCAATCGACATGGAACGTCCATGCTTTACTCATGAGACTTCCACGCATTTCACGCTTTCCCAATATAAACATGAACTCATTCATGTTCATCCTTTCACCGGAAAATGACCATTTCAGCATTCACAATTCATTTCAAGCAATTAAACACAAATTGTTTTCATTTACGACATGCACTCAATAGTCTTTTGTTTCTGAGATGCATCAGTAAAAAGGAAGAGAAGAGTAAGAGTTTCCTCCTCTTAGTCTTGTTCCAATCCGGAGCCACACCATCACTTGTGGTTCTATGCTCCTTAGCCTCTTTCACTTTAATGTGAATGCTTGACTTTCCCTTTCTTGGCTATGACACTTTAGTGTCTAAGGTCTGTCGAATTCCTTTCAACTAGGGAACCCTTTCCCATTGTTGCGTACAAAATCTTTGGCTGCTAGGACCCACACTGTTCCACTAGCACCATCTTTCATTACTGCTCATACTGAGCTCTCTTTAGGATGGTCACATGTCCACATGCATCCTCCAGATGCTTTCATAGTCCTTGCTTCCAGCAATACCTACACTCAAACATTGAGTCAATTCACATGTTTACTATATTTTCATAGGGTTTATCTCCAAATGAGAATTTAAGAAATCATAATTAAATCATATACACATGTATATTCATAAGCAAGAGTTGCAAGATAACCAAATACTTATCTTTATTGGATGTCTTCACTTTATCCCACAGGATCCTTCTTTGCTTTCCAAGCATTGGATTTCCCATGGATACAACAATGAATGTTGGGCCAACATGCAGGCTACTTCACAACCATTTGAATAGGTAATGCCAGGCCAGTACGCTGATTGGTTTTATCAATTGTTTAAGGGAATGTTTGGCCAGCACGCCGGTTGCTCCACAACATTAAGTGGTTAATGTTCCCACCAACTATTCTCTGAATTTACCAAGAATTTTATAGCGCCCAACCAGTTACTCTCTGGCTTTACCAAGAATTTTATAGTGCCCAACCAGTTACTTTTTGGCTTTACCAAGCATTTATAGCTCTTTCAGGATCCTCGCTTCCTATAATGGCCAAGGTTTCCAACAAAGAAACAACAGTGTATTAGCTTGGTTGCAATAAGACTTGTACCTGAAATCTTCATTATTCCAAACAAGAATTAAATGAAAATGAATACTTATCTGTATTGCGCATTTTCCTCGCCAGTCCATAGGTTTCCTTCCCTGCTTTACAAGCCTCGGATCACCTATGGGGTGGATGCTTGGCCAGCACACATGCTGCTCCACAACATCATCCGAATAGGTAATGCCAAGCCAGTGCGCCGATTGGGTTTATCAGGCATCCCAAAAAAAAATCAGTATGCTAAGCCAGTACGCCGACTGGGTTTATCAAGCATTTCAAAAATCAGTATGCTAAGACAGTACGCCAACTGGGTTTATCAAGCATTCCAAAAATCAGTATGCTAAGCTAGTACGTCGACTGGGTTTATCAAGCATTTCAAAAATCAGTATGCTAAGCCAGTACGCCAACTGGGTTTATCAAGCATTCCAAATATCAGTATGCTAAGCCAGTACGCCGACTGGGTTTATCAAGCATTTCAAAAATCAGTATGCTAAGCCAGTACGCCGACTGGTTTTATCAAGCATACAATAACCATTTCCAAGCCAGTTCTCTGACTGGGTTTGTCAGGAAATAACACCCTTCACCAATACCTCCACAACATGCAAATAACCAATTCCAAGCCAGTACACCGACTGGGTTTATCAGGCATCCAGCAACCCTTCGCCACAACACCCAAATAACCAATGCCAAGCCAGTACACTGACTGGGTTTATCAGGCATACAACAACAATTGCCAAGCCAGTACATCGACTGGGTTTATCAGGCAATATAAACAACATAATATGATTATGTGGCTCCTTCTCTTATGCAACCAGTGGTTCCTTCCAGGAACTCCATAGGTGACTCACTCGACTGCAGGCTAGCATGGCCCCACAATAACCACTCACACTACACAAGGATGATACCCCTATTATGCAACACAGATCCTCGGGCCTATCCATCTCTTCTAGTGTCCTTTAGTGTGAGCGTAGAAAGGTTACCACTATCCATACAGTCCTCTTGAGCACCCTTTTTTCACTTTGCCTCTTACGTGCAACACCAAATTGCATTTGTGTAAGCTGATAGCACAAGAAGGATAAGCAAACTCATCAGTATTGCTGCTCAAAAATTGTAATCATATTTCATATCATTCACTATCAAGTATTGAAACACCAGGAATGCGTCCATTCCCTTAGGGTGTAGTCAATATTGAAACCCTAACATAACCCATCACCTGAAAGGTATGCATCCCTTTCGATGTGAGCCATGCAGGCCTTAGTCATACTCAAGCAGTCTGGAACAATAATGAAATAATAAAACATGCTCTGCATATTAAATCTAATAACTAGACATGTATATCCTTAGTTAGGGTTACCGACGACTCATTCATTTCACATATGTATATTTTCTTTATTTGCGAAGAATGGGGGCTCCCTTCTCTGAGTCAACAGTCCTTCGGTTTTCCACCCCAATATTTTCACATGCCATAACTCACACATGCCTTCTTGGCATAATTTACTGTCTCACTCACATGCTTTACCAACATGCAGTTCGGCTGAGACATTATCAACATTTACAATGGCATTTCACCCGAAACCCATTTCCAAAGCATGGGATCCTTCCCATCTAGTTTGGCTTCTGCAGGCCATCACACATGGTCTTCCTACAATGTGTCATCCTGGCACACTTTATCAAATAGCCAAACAGTCAGCAACATTTAGCAATAAGCTTCAAATATGATTGTTCCATAACCAATCAATAGCATTAATAATTAAATTCAATATGAATTAACAATTCTGTCTCCTACAGAAATTGATTTGCTTAGCAATGAGGCTCTCCTCATATTGTTTGGCTCTTGTAAGTGGCATCACTCTTCCCATTATGGTTTCTCCCTTGCTACCATGCATGAACATCCACCTATAACATGTCCTCCTAACATAATTCTATATAAGCCAAACAGTCAGCAACATTTATAAGCAAATTCTCAAATCTGAAATTTGTAAATCTATTTTCCTACAGAGATTAGATTTGCAACCATGAGACTATTCTCATAAACTTTGGCTGCACATGGTAGATCTCGATCTTTACTATGGGCTTATCCTCATTGCCATACGCAAAACTTTTCTACCTGAAAACTGAAATTTCAATCATCCAAACACGTTGTGAGTATGTATGCATATACTCTTTTCATTGCTACAACAGTCACTGAAGTGATCTCAGAATTATAACGCTCTATAATTCAAACACTTTCAGTTTTTTAACATTTGAAATGCAATGAAATATATATACACATTTCTATATATGCATCATTATTACAATAAAATTGCAAGACATAGTCACACTATCCATGCAATTTAAATAACTGTAAATACTCATTACTTCACATTCCATGCAGCTCTGCCCTTCCAACAGAGTGCTTTGGTAGCCCATCACATGTCTACCTTCTTCATTCAGTCCTTCTCTTGCATTCATAGCAGCTTATGGAATGGTCTTAGGATTAGCAATAGTCCACCATTTCATCTATTATCTAACTGCATGAAACATACATAACACAACCATGCATCCACACAATGCATTTCAACATGTGCACCTACACATGCATGCATTTTTACAACATTTACCGAATAATTCAATGCACATCTCTTCAATGCCATCTTGGCATGATTTCATGAATACTATGCATTCAAACAGACTATGGCCTAACCATGATTACTACATACAGCATGCACTACCATGACAGGTCCATAAGTCCTCAGTTGCTTTGGTTGTTAGACTCACAACCAATATTCACAATGGCATGATATGAATTCATATGAATGCATTGAGGTTTCTAGAAACTATAGGGTGTAAGGCTTCTTGCCTTCATTTACCCACACCTGACCATACTTGGTAGGTTAACATTCACATTTAGGCACTCAATACCACATGCAAACCAAATCATCATAGTTTAACTATAGTTGAAGGGATCTTACCAAATCCTTCTTCAACATTCATGCAACTAAGCATAAATAACCATTACCTGCATGGTTTTCATTAACATCGCTTGATGTTACATGATCAGTTGGCCTCTTACCAAGGCTACTCCGTCCTTTTTCCAACATCATGATCACGGATTTGTTGCACCATCCTCTCTTCATAAGGTTGTATGCAACGATCATCATTCACATCCTTAGCCATGCTTCGGTTGTCTTTGGTCCTACAACCAATCTGAACATGACTAATTATTAGCAACCAAAATAATTGTCTTAAGTGGCTCATTGCATATGTAAAACCTCACTATTTTACTACTATGCAATATCATATACACGCAAAAAAAAACAAAACAAAAAACATTTTCACATGCACTGTGCAATATGCCATCTAGTACATATTCACTTCATTTATCTATCCTTTTGCATTTCCAGCATCCCTATGCCATAATTTTTAGTATAGACAACTCAGGAAATATAAATATAATAGCAATGGACGAGTTAGGGAATTCTCCCTTTATCAACACTGCCTTGCTGCTCCCATTGCTCTTCTGCAAGGCATATTACAGCCAACTACTCTTAATGCAGTTCTTGCTTCTCATTCCCAAGCATAGAGAATGCATTTCACACTTTCAACGACTGCCTCTGGGGGATGATGGGGGTCAAGGGGGCTTGCCCCCTTGTGGCTTCCCCGCGCCACTGCAGGGCAGGTCGAGGGCAGCGCCCTCGTTTTTTTTTTTTGTAAATCTTTCCATTTCATGCAATCTGGCGCATAAGTTCCATGGCAATTTTCAACTTTTGGCACCTGAAAAATCTCCCTGGAGAATGGCTGAAATCGCTTGTTTCGGAGCAACTCAATGAGTTCTTCTGACCTATTTCGGGCCAACTTGTGGAGTTCTTCCACAGTTTCGAGAGAGAATTCCCTCCGCAGTTTCGGAAGAGAATTCCTTCCGTAGTTTCGGAAGACATTCCGAAATTCTTTCTGCAGTTTCGGAAGACATTCCGAAATTCTTTCTGTAGTTTCGGAAGACATTCCGAAATTCTTTCCGCAATTTCGGAAGACATTCCGAAATTCTTTCTGCAGTTTCGGAAGACATTCCGAAATTCTTTCCGTAGTTTCGGAAGACATTCCGAAATTCTTTCCGCACTTTCAGAAGACATTCCGAAATTCTTTCCGCAGTTTCGGAAGACATTTGGAATTTCTTTCCGCAATTTCGGAATGATTCGCCGAAGTCTTCTGAAATTTCGAGGCGATTTGCCAAAGTCTTCCATAGTTGCGGGACGATTCGCCGAAGTCTTTCGCAGTTGCGGGACGATTCGCCGAAGTCTTCCGCAGTTTCGGAAGAGAATTCCTTCCGCAGTTTCGGAAGAGATTCGGGAATTCCTTCCACAAATTCAAAAATTCCTTCTATAATTTCGGAAGAGATTCGGGAATTCCTTTCGCAAATTCAGAAATTCCTTCCGCAATTTCGGAAGAGATTCAGGAATTCCTTCCGCAAATTCAGAAATTCCATCCGCAATTTCGGAAGAGATTCGGGAATTCCTTCCGCAAATTCGGAAGAGATTCAGGAATTCCTTCCGTAAATTCGGAAATTCCTTCCGCAATTTCGGAAGAGATTCGGGAATTCCTTCTGCAAATTCAGAAATTTCTTCTGCAATTTCGGAAGAGATTCGGCAATTCCTTCCGCAAATTCGAAAATTCCTTCTACAATTTCGGAAGAGATTCATAGACACTTAGAAAAATTTTGAAAATTTGAAAATTTTGAAAATTTTTGAAAATTTTTCTAACTATCAGTGTTGAGCAGGAAGCATACTTACCTCTGCAACTATGATAGGTTGCCCATAAAGGCCCAATGCTGCAACCAGCAGCTCTGATACCAAATGTAATGTACCCACCTGCTGACCCAATGCAAGGAAGGGAACAAGGCACTAAAATCTAGGCATTTCATAAAAACTAAACTCACTAATTAGAATCATAAGAATTTAAACATTGGTGTGCAGATACAAATTGGGCAATATGCATAGCGGAATCTAAAACTAATCCACACCCACAATTCATGCCCATCCAGCATATCAAAACAGTCATCAAATTGATGCATTGCAGAAGTAAATACATAGACAGAAAACACTTATCTTCATTGTGCAATTGTCCCAAGCAACTAGCTATGTCATTGCAACATTCCACCCAGCCATAGGCTCTTCGACAGCTTATACTGAGTCCGTCCGAAGGCCACCCCCGAGCTGGGCATGATTCTCACAAGGAAAGGGGACATTCACTCTCTCACAACCAATTAATCATTCCATCTGAGCCAAGCCAGTCCATAGCTGGGTTTATTGGGCTACAATTGAACCATGGATGCTTATTCTCAAGCTCAAGCCAAAGCAATGAATACCCATACCCAAACCCAAACATATCCGTTTCTCACACAACAAGCACCAACATTGGGCATAGATACCCATTTCCAGCAATGGAATTCACAAACAAGATGGCCATAGATTTTCCCCAAATCGTGGCTCACCCAAAACGAGCTGTGAGAAAGGAAATGCATCCACAGGGAGGAAAAACGTTTTCTCCCCAACTCTCTCAGCATTTAACAACAACAACGGTTCTCTAGGGAACCCCCCGTTCCATTCCTCTTCTTCCCCACTGGTATACAACACAAAAATGCCCTTCTCTACTGGGAGAATGAAGGAAAACACAGCAAACATGCTTGGAAAACGCCCAGGTAGCTCTAAACCCATGAGGGAGAAGGAATGATCATGGATAATGGCTTGGGGGAGAAATTCATGGCTCTTTTCTTGCCCAAGAAGCAAAACGCGAATTCCCATGCAGGGTGGTTTGCCCATACCCGAATTTGGACAGCCATACCTCCCATTCCCCAAGGCATTAACTACCTCAACCAACTCTTGGGAGAAATCAATGATTGGGTACAAAAGTCAACATGGGTAGTTGAGGGTTTGATTGGTTCTCTCATTGACACTTGGCTTGACCTGATTGGCTCAAGGGTTTGAATGTTTTCCCTCCCAATTCCTTGTGAAATCATGCCCCCATCCCTTTGTTACATTGCATAGCTAGTTGTGGGTATTTTTATTGAAATGCATATTACATGATATTTGAATTTTCAATGTGCATTGCTAGCACACAAACCATATACATCACTAAATCAATGGCGGGGCTTTGGCCTTGAGCTCCTCACCATGATTCCATAACAATATTACATCATTTATAGTGTAAATTCCATGGGGTCAAACTGGGGACATTATAGTTCGCCTCCTCGATCTTCCATATCACGATGTTTCCCTTAAATGGGAAGGTATTTCTCCTGGACCAACTTAACTACTATGACCCTAATACTACAAGCAACCCCGACAATGTCCTACCGACTGTACTGGGCGATGATCAACCATATGTTGACATTTCCTCCAGTATGTACAAGGACTCCATTTATTAGGAGTCTATTCGGGACCACCACCAAATATCCCTACATCGACAAATGGCCTAATGTGCACAATTTTCACCACTGAAAATGGAGCCGACTCCACGTTAACACCGTCATCAACACCACAGCTGATTCGTGGAATTGAACAAATGTTGATTCCACCAGTACCACCAATTTTTCAAATCGCATTCTTGTATCCTCCCACGGGTGTACAAGGGACGTCGTTTATGGCTCAGTTAACTCTACTTGGGCTAACTTTGGGAATCCTGATTTGGTACCTTACACCACCCTTCCCAGAGATGGCTTCTAAACTATTCTCCCATTATGAGTTTGTACCTGTTTCAACTAGTACGGCTGCAAGGCCTATAACACATTTAGTTATGACATCCCAACCTATGACATCCCCAACTACACCACAATTAGTTGTCACTAGCACCACCAATGGGGGAATCAAACAACAGAAGTTGAAAGGTACCCTATTACCCAACCCAATAGGAAATGCTAAGCCTAAATTAGGGGGCATTAACCAATACCATAGTAACCAACAGGAGTTAAATGCCCTAGTAATGATTAATACTCCCACTCAAAGGATCACACCATTGTGTCCCCTTTGCGGGAAGCAAGGCTACGCAACCAAATTATGTCCTACTCTACCGAACCTAAGGAATTTTATCAACACTCCCATTAGCATCACCCATGCTCCACCGACAGTAGAAGGGGGCACACATCCCTTGCCCACATCTAAATCCAAAACATTGCATATGAATCACACATGTATCATATGCACTAATTATGGGCACTATATGCACCATTTCCCTTAACTCCGTGACTACTGAGAAGTGTTGGAAATGGTTTTTCTCACTCAAGTAACAGTTGAGGAACCCCCCTTCTGCAACCAGGAATCAACATCCATTAATGTGGTCACCACATCAATGGCACCATCAGTATCCCCTCCCACAGAAGTTGCACCAATTGCAGAAACTATGATAGAGCCTATACCTTCTCAAGAACCATCTAATATTATGACAACACCACCACACAATGAATGCACTTCTAACAGATCCCCCATACAGCTCGTCAACATGATATCCTCAAGTATCACCGCATCTAACAGATCCAATGATTCTTGGGTGATACCGAGTCCTACAGAGTTTGAAGCCTACGGCAATTCCATGCCTCTACATAGGAACCTCGCAACATATCAGACCATCCAGTCAACCATAGATTGGGTTGATCCTACTATGCATCACACCATGGAATAGCTCTCGTCTGAGGCTAGTTCATCATCACCACTTGTTGATCCTCTCACATTGATTTTTCCTTTTGACGAATGGATTATCGTGTGATGAACCTGCAATAATTAATTAATGCAAATACACAAGATATCATAAATAATAGAACTCATAATCACTTTTATATTGATCACAGGCCACTTCGAGGGGGCAACCTCCTTTGAGCAAGCTCAATACAATTAACTTCACGGTGCCTTCAATGGCCTCAACACACACTTATATACTAAGTCTATGCCTAATACTATGAGTCAAAACCATGGGACATATAATACTACAGGACGACTTACAAAGCATATGCGTCCAATACTATGGGTCAATATTATCGGCTAATATAAACTACAGATCAACAAATACTACGGGATGACTTACAAAGCATATGAGTCCAACAACAATATACTAACATAGTAAAGAAAAGGGTTGACATAGGTTCCTAACATCCCCTCTCCCTTAGAAAAAGCTTTGTCCTCAAAGCTTTGGTTGGAGAAAGTGTTGCAGAATCTGAAGGAGTGGTTCCCCGGTAGCATCCTCGGGTTGCATTTCGGGCCACTGACGCCTTTGGAGTGTCAAGGAGGATTGCTTGGAAGGTTGTAGATGAAGAAGAACCCTGTCAGCTGCGTGGAAAATGCGCTCAGAACGGTGTTGATCGGCTTGTTGTTTCAGGCGAATTCTGGCCATGTGAAGATTGTCCTGTAGAATGAGAAGAATCTGATCGCGGTTTCGAAGAACCGAGTCAATTTCTTGAACTGGGGAGCTGCTAAGGGTGTATGGAAGAAGAACTGGCGATGTTTTTCCATAGACTGCTTCATATGGTGTCCTTTGAGATGTGGTATTGTACCACTAGAGTGCTGCTAGGAAATCCATAGAAATAGTTGGCCAAAGTTGTGTAGGGATGGGCAAGGGTTTGAGCAATCCCGAAAGGAGTGTCGTTTCACCCTTGTTGACTTGGAAAGTATCATCGTCAGCCACCATCGGTTGAATTGTCATTTTTAGTCCTTGCCAAAAGAAGTTACATTGTTCCCGGTCATACATTTTGCAGAACCCAGAGTGCCCTGTCGATGAAGAAGCATGGAGTTCATAGAAGAGATCGCCCTGTTGAACATATTGCAACCAATTTGGAACAAGCAGAGAAAGAGCTGTAAGAGAAACTGGGTCATCAATTGTGCGAGAAGGAGCATCTTCCACCATATTGTCCTTACCCTTCTTGTAAGTGATCACATAGGGATAACCCATGAGTTGGATAACCCATTTCAGGTGTGTTGGGGAGGAGACCCATTGTTCCAGAAAAATTTCCAGACTCTGGAGATCAGTATTGATGCAGAAATAATTCCCTAATAGGTATGGATTCCACTTCTGTACTGCATGTAAAATAGCCATCATTTCCTGCTGAGAAGTAGATGTGGCTAAATTCTTACCAGAAAGGTCTCTTGAAGGCAACAAGCGCATTGGTTCAGCAAAGATACCTGCATATCTATCCAAGGAAGTAGTGGAGACTGTTGATGGGTGCATCTGAATGGAATTGAGCTGAGCGATGACACCATGTGAATTATTCTTAAGTATTTTTTCTAGGCGATGTGAACTGATGATGCAGAGAGACCCTAGTTGTAAGCCCACAAATTTGTGTTGTGCTCCATTGACATTAAACTGTATCCAAAGTTTAGCAAAATCCCATAAGATGGGGCCAAGTGTGTGTAACCATTAAACGCCCAAAACCACATCACATCTGCCTAAGGACAAGGCAAACATGTCAGAGCGTAGGTTATAATCTTCCATAGAGATACGCACATTGTGACACTTCCCCTTGCAAGGTAAGGTGCCCCCATTGGCAACCATGACTTCAAAGTTGGAGCAAGGATGGACAAAACAATCAGCCTGTTTGGCAATCCGAGGGTCAATGAAGTTATGAGTGCTACCAGAATCAATGAGTATGGTAAGAGGGATCTTCTTGAAGTATTCCCTGACCCACATTGTTTGTGGGGTGGTGACGCCGGTTACAGCATGGAGAGAGATCTCGGGTGGGTCGTCTTGAGATGGGGTGTCAACAGGCGGGTGTTGAATGTCGACCTGATCATCTACTGTATCTGTAGCTTCTTCACCAAGTTCTAAGGTAGGCGGAGAATCCACATCCAAGCGATAGAGCTTTTGTTGAACACATCGATGTCCCCGAGTTAATTTCTCATCACAATTATAGCAAAGCCCTTTTTCTCGGCGTGCCTGCATTTCTATTTCAGACAAATGCTTGATAGGAGTTGGTTGAGGAGCAGGCGTGATGTGAGGTCGTTGGGAACCCATATTTCTGAAGGGAACAAAGGTGGGTTTGGAGCGTTGTTGAGCTGCGATCTTGTCCTCGGCCAACTTAGCCAACCCTAGGACTTCCATCATTGTGTTGGGACAAAACATTTTGACCTCTGAGCAGATTTCATCCTTGAGACAACTGATAAAACAACTCCTGTAGAGTTCATCAGACAATCCTTCTGTGTGATTGGTCAATTTCTCAAATTCTATCTGATACTCTCTCACTGTGCCAATTTGGTGAAGTTTAGTGAGTGCTCCTGTGAAATCATCACAAGCACTAGGAACAAATCATGGCAAAATGAGTTGGCAAAAATCTGTCCAGTTTGGCTCGGGATGAGCTTTGATGTACCAACGGTACCATTGAAGGGCTTCCTGTTCCAAATGAAACGATGCAAGTGGAACTTTCTGGGCATCAGAAGTATTATGCAGACTAAAATATTGTTCTGCTCGATATATCCATCCAGTCGAATCAGTACCATTGAAGCGAGGAAAATCAAGCTTCGGCCCATGAAAAATGCTGGAAGAAGAGAACCCAGTGGCTGCAAAAGATTCAGGCTGTCTGGTATTGTTCATGGCTGAATGCTGAAGATGGAGGCTGAGAAATTTTTCATCCAGATCTTGGAGTTTGGTTTGGATGGGTGCAAGTGCTTCCTCCATGGTGTGTGCTCCTGCACGGGTGACAACCATAACCATATTTTTATTTTTTTGGTGGAATGGGTAGAAAAACACAAACAGAAGCTGATTTAGTAAAGGGAAATTTGGATTGGGGAAACAATCAGATGGGTAATTGGGGTTTGACTAGATTTTCGACACTGTTGAAAGGACAAGAAGGCAAAAAGGGGGATTTCAAAAGCGGGGTGATAGAATGAGAAAATTTGGTAGAGAGGGACAAAGAAGCAGAATTCAGAAAGGAACTCTGTGGTAAAATTTGAAGGTGATTGGGTGAAATCTGAGGAAGTTATGGCAAACCCTAAAAATAGACAAATGTGGGATTTCAGGCTTTGGGAAGGGGAATTGGGGAGAGGGTCCTCAGGAATGAAGGATGCAGAATGGGATGACAAGGGTTCCCCGAAATTTTCAAGGGAAACCGAGTGAAAACAAGGGAGATATGGGGAAAAAAGTGAATTTTATACTTTTTTTTTTCCCAGAAATGGATTGGCAACAGTGGCGCGGAAGGGATCTGCAACAGATGGATATGCAACGGCGTGGAAGGGATCGAAAATGGATGGATCCGAAACAGCGACTGGATCTGGAATGAATTTCAGAAGAGATCTGAAACGGCTGGATCTGGAGCGGAAGTGATTGGCAACAGTTCAACTGAAAATAGATATGGACCCCAGGTATGTATGGCTTCCTAACAATTCAAGTGTTTCACTCGGCCACCAATGCTGTCTAACGGCTTGCGTATTGGGGCAGTACCCCTCACTCCATGGCTCAGGTAAAACTGATAACCGCTTTGCCACAAATGACAGCTCTTGGTTTACCTCATGGGTGGGAACTAGTCAATCAGGTAGGGGTCGTTGCCCTTTTCGCTGGCAAGTCCTCTCAATGGGCCAGCTACTTTGGGGTTCCTGTGGTACTCCTCACAATGAGTTTTAGGGCTTATGCCCAAGTACTTCCCACAGTTAAGCAGATAGGGATTATTCCCAAATCCGAAGCTGCAACAGATGCAAAAAAAAATTTGGCAGAAATTCCACCCAACGAGCCCAAGAAAGTGCTCTGATACCAGATGTGATGAACCTGCAATAATTAATTAATGTAAATACACAAGATATCATAAATAATAGAACTCAGAATCACTTTTATATTGATCACGGGCCACTTCGAGGGGGCAACCTCCTTTGAGCAAGCTCAATACAATTAACTTCATGGTGCCTTCAATGACCTCAACACACACTTATATACTAAGTCTATTCCCAATACTATGAGTCAAAACCATGGGACATATAATACTACAGGATGACTTACAAAGCATATGCGTCCAATACTATGGGTCAATACTTTGGGCTAATATAAACTATGGATCAACAAATACTATGGGACGACTTACAAAGCATATGCGTCCAACAACAATATACTAACATAGTAAAGAGAAGGGTTGACATAGGTTTTTAACATATGGAGGTTATGTGCGTTGATGACCCGCCTTGGGAAGATTTCCATCATCGGTCTTCTTTCCCCACCATCCAGGCGATCGAGCAAGACACCAAACCTAGCAGTTCACTTGAAATTGTTAAACCCAAGTTTCCTACTTCATCTGATGATATATTTTCTGAAGGGAACTTGGCCAACCTTATGGCAACTACTCTTGTTAAATTTCAGTGAAACCTGGTGTCGTGGAAAACATTCACATAGGCAAAACATGTACTCCCACTGAGTTGGAGTTCTATACCACCTACTTTAGAACATTTCGCGACATTTTTGCTTGGAGTTATGAAGAAATGGCAGGAATAGACCCTTCCATTGTGGTCCACAAAATCCAAACTTTTCCTGGCGCCCAACCAATTCGGCAGAAACTCCACCCCGTCCATCCCCACAAGGCAACAGCTATCAAAGCAGAAGTTGAAAAACTCTTGCGTGCTAGTTTTATTTACCTTGTCCCATTCACAAAGTGGGTATCTAATATCATTCCCGTAGCCAAGAAATAGGGAACGATTAGATTTTGTGTCGATTACCGCGATTTGAACAAAGCTTGTCCAAAGGACAACTACCCAACTCCGTTCATCGACCAAATTATCGATAACTGTGCCGGGAGTGTCATCTTTTCATTCATGGATGGCTTTTCTGGCTATAATCAGATAGAGATACTCCCCGCTGACCAGCATAAAAAAACCTTTATTTTCCCTTGGGGGACTTTTGCATATCGAAAGCTACCTTTTGGCCTCAAGAATGCCGGGCAAAATTTCCAATGGGTGATTTCATATGCATTTCACGGTATCAAACATATTGTAGAACCATATCTTGATGATCTCCCTGCCCACTCTCAAGCTTGGGATGATCATCGAGACCATTTGAGCGCCATATTTTCTAGATGCCGCCACTACAATATCTGTTTGAATCCACACAAGTGCGTTTTTTGTGTTGAAGACGGAAAACTCTTGGGTTTCATAATCTCCAAGGACGGTATACATTTAGACCCTCTGAAGGTAGAAGACATTCTAGCTCTGCCTTCACCCATGGACATACCAGAACTTCAAAGTTTGCAAGGGCACGCAAAATTTCTATGCCGTTTTATATGCAATTTTGCTGAGATAACTAAGGGCTACATGAGGCTTCTAAAAAAGAACATTCCTTTTTTTTGGGATGAATAAGCCCAACGATCTTTTGATAATGTAAAAGCAACCCTCACTAAGGATCCCGTGATTCAACCTCCCAATTACACACGGGATTACATCTTATATCTCGTAGCTTCGATTTCCACCATTAGCATGGTGTTAGTCCAAGAAGACGATAACGGCATAGAACATGTAGTATATTATCTTAGTAAGAGTCTCCTTGGCTCTGAAACCCGCTACTCACATGTTGAAAAACTGGCTTTGGCTATAGTTTTTGTTGTCCAGAGGTTCCGTCATTACATTCTACTCTGCTAGACCACCATCATCGCTGACTTCAATCTGATGTACTACATCCTCACACGTCAAGTGCTTGGGGGAAAATACTCTCGTTGGATTGTTGTCCTTCAAGAGTTTGACTTGGAATTTTCCAAAGCAAAATCCAAGAAGTCTTTGGTCCTAGCAGAGTTGATTTTCACTTTGCCCCATGTCACTAAGCAACCAGAGCTCATCGATTCTCTCCTTAATGAATCATTGTTTCTCATTAGAACGTCTGATCCGTGGTATGGAGATATCATTCTCTATCTCCAAACCAAATGTTTCCACCCTGAACTTAATCACGATGATCAACGACGTATCCAACTCTATGCCAAGCACTGCCTCACCATCAACGATACCCTTTACCATCGTGGTGTCAACACTGTTCTTCGACGTTGTTTAACTTTAGATGAGGCTGAACACATTTTAAATGACTGCCACTCTCGAGCATGTGGTGGTCATCTCTCTGGGATGGCTACGTCCCAAAATATTTTACGAGCGGGATATTTCTGGCCCTCAATTTTCAAATACTGCATTGAAATGGTTAAGAAATGTCCACCCTGCCAATTCTTTCATAGCAAGAAACACTCGCATCCTGCTCCACTCCACCCTATTGTTGTCGTCAGACCCTTCACCAAATGGGGCATCGATTTCACGCATTGTAAGCCCACTTCAACCGGGGGGCATAGCTATGTCATAGTAGTTGTTGATTATTTCACCAAATGGGCTAAAGAAATGCCTACTTATGCTGAGGACGGTAAAACATTCAACCACGTCATAGCTAGGTTCAGAGTTCCACAATCCATTGTGACTGATCATGGTTCCCACTTCAGGAACCATATGATTGAAGAACTGAGTACCAAGTTTGGTTTTCATCATGAGAACTCAACCCCATACTACCCACATGCCAATGGTCAAGTTGAAGCCATAAACAAAGTTTTAAAGCGCATGATCCAGTGCATTGTGGGTACTCATAAATCCAATTGGCAGTCAGCTCTCTTTTCGGCATTATGGCCCTACCGAACCTCAGTGAAAAGTGCTACCTGGTTCACACCATTCCAATTGGTGTACGACCTAGAATCTATTTTATCGATTGAATGTGAAATCCCATCACTCAAGATAGCCGTAGAACTACTTCCCAATACAACTTCCGAAGAGGAACGGTTTTTGTATCTAGCTAATCTAGATGAAGCCTGCCGCGACGCTGCTTTAGCTAATGAAGCCCATAAGAAACATGTCAAAGCATAGTATGAAAAATCCATCGAACCTCAGATATTCAACGAAGGTGACCTCGTACTTACATATGACCAAATGCATGACAAACTAGGGAAAGGAAAGCTAGAGTCTATGTGGTACAGTCCCTTTATCGTAAAACGTGTATTGGAAAAAGGAGCTTACGAGCTCGTTGATTGTGATGGTACACCTTTGGCATGGCCCCGCAACAGGCTACACCTAAAAAATTTCTACGCATAGGTTTATCCTCCACGAGACACTTTCTACATAATGTAATTAGCTTGTTTTTCGTTATTTCTTTTTTGTGTGTGCATGGATTTTATTTCATGTATCCTCATTTACCTCGACTTGTGCTTCTATGCGCAGATGTCTGCCTACTATGGATTCGCTGATGGTGCTAGCCGACACACCCGGAACCTTGCTTCTGCGGCATGGGTTATCTATTCTCCTGCTGGTGAGTTGGTATCTTCAGGAGCTATTTGCTTGGGCCCCGCAACCAACAATATTGCAAAGTACCATGCAGTCATTGGACTCTTAACAGAAGTTGCTTCCCTTGGAATCAACTCCTTCTTAGTCTTTCTAGAATCCGAACTCGTGGTGTCCCATTTGAATCGGGTCTACACTGTTTGCAATCCTATATTACTTCACCTATTTAGAAGGGTACACCTCTTGGAACGATCTTTTGATTACATTTCATACCAACACATACCAAGAGAATTCAATTTTGTAGCTGACTCGTTGGCTAACTACATTTTGGATTGGCATCTAGCTCATACATAAAAAAATATACATATATATACATCATAAATTAAACACACAAGCCATTGTAAATGAATAAGTCATAGAAATAAGTCCACATGTGTATAATCACATATAAAAGTGTTTTTTTGAGTACATATCATAAAGTCGTGTCTAAAGACAAAATTTGGGATTCCATCCCATACAGAATTTGGCTCTCTGGCCTATAGATCGTGTAGATGTCGCAAAAAGTAAAATACTACTGTCTAAGGAGATCTAGGAGATCTATTGCAATCATCCTCGGATTCCTCACGCTGTGCATGGTAGCAGAACACATCCCTGGCCACTCTGCGGAGGAGTAGGCCGATACGTCTAGGCTCACCTACAATGTGCCACTAAAGATGAAGGGGACATCATCTACCCCCATAGCAGGAACTCCAAAGGTCAGACCCTGAAGATTCTGTTCCATATCACAGAGTCCCCCCACTTCGTCTTCATCCTCCTCCTCAGCAGTCGCTTGGTGCTCAACCCCCCCTCGACGCAATGGTGAGTAGCCCGCTGGTCTCCTTGGTCCACGATCTAGGACATGCACATGCACATACTTTAGGTCTTTTCACACATTAAAAAATAACAAAAAAATTATATATATTTCAAAAAGTTAAAAACACATTGGTGAAGGTCATACCTGAGTTGTTCCAATCCTTGTCATTGGGCAATGCCAAGTCAATGTCCTCTCAATAATCCACTGTTGCATAGGGGTAGTCCTCGATCATCACAATCTGCTCCTCAAGCCATGAGAAAAATTCCTCACCAAAGGCTAAAAATTGTGGTCCCCTGATCCGCCCTGCATAATCACTCCATCGACCCATCCTAGGCTCGGTGGCAGGGAGGATAGTCATAGTCATCTAGGGACGCAGCAATGGAACCCTCTCCAAAAAGAAGGTGACTAAAATACTCCCGTACCCGAATTGGCGAGTTTCTTTGTTCCTGCACTTGGTCACTTGTTCTTTGAGGTTAGATAATACCCCTTCACACCAGTTGAATAAAGTCGGAGGCATACACTCTATGGAGAGATTCATTTGTGCTCGAGATGCTTGATGTGGGCTCACACTACCCGCCGCTCGAGTTATAGTGAACAACACAGTTCTCAATGGGATCTCTATCACATCTTTGATAGCTACTTTCCCACTCTTTTTTGACGAACCCTGTCGGAAATAACGCCCAATCAATTCACTTGTGCTTTCTTCTGAATGCCTGTGCCCCATCAGATTCACCCATGCCCCTCTCCTAGAGAGGCCGGTGAGAAAGTACATGTCCTCGAGTCCAAACTCGAGGGTGTGCTCCCCAACTCAAAAAGCTTGAATGTCGGTTTCCCACATTTGTATTATGTGAGTAAGAAGTTTGCCTTGTTTTCGAATACCCTAGGTCTTGAAAAAATTCAATAACCAACATGCCCGTAATACATTCAATGTCATTTGATCGTTTGTAGCCTCCAAATCATCAGCTTCATGCTCGCTTTCTTTCCAATCAACCATTTTGCTTCAAATGAGATGTAAAACACCTGCAAAAGGCCAATTAAAATATCTATGAGTAATCTAGACGGTTGAATCTCATCACAAAATGAGGCAATACTTAATTTTTTTCTCATTTTTTCCGCTATTAGCATGCCTGGGATTTGCCTGGCTCCACGGCGATTGGAATTATCATGCCCTTGCCTTTTACTACAACGCGGTATTACCATGCTTCCCGATAAAGGGAGGCCACAGAATTTCCTGAGGCAAAAAATGCCCCTTAGGGCTTCCTCAAAAAATTATTAAACTGATGAGAACGAAAAAAATAAAGGCATAAATGGAAAGAGGAGCTTGAGAGCCCTTACCTGGCGTAAATAGTGATCAGAATGGTGCCCTGGATCTCCAGGTATGGTCACTTGAAGTTTTTCCCTTTAAGAGGTAAAAATCCTTCTATGAGCAAAAATAGCAAGTGAAATTGTAAGTTTCTATTTTTACTTGTTGCTTATATAAGTTACATAACCTATTTTTTGCTCATTATTTTATTTAAATATCTTTCTAGGTCAAATTCTGCATATCACTAATATCTTTTTCCAAGTTTTCCCAAACCATTTTTGACAGAATCTGTACTCTTTGTTCACATTGGCGATATATCACTGTTTTGACCTTCATTTTGAGCTGACTTTATCTTTTTCACGCTCTACATTAAAACCTGAAAAAGATTCCAAGCACTTTTTCACACCTGTGTCGTGCTTGTTAAAATTAAGTAAACGGTGTCGAGCTTAGTCCACTTTACTTGTGCTCATAAAACGATGAAGAAAGTATCATTTTGGTATTATTTTATTCTTTCTTCGGACCGTAATGATTAAAAATTACGAAAAAGACCGTTGGAGTTCTCTTTAAGCTCTTTTCAGACTCCCTTGTTTTGAAAAGATTGCCAAGTGCACTTGTCTCTTTCACACTTGTAGAAATATTTGAAAGGTCGTCTATTAGGTGATAGGTTACCCCTTTTTCGGCCCGTCTAGACTATTTACGAGAAAGGTATACCTCAGTCAACTTTTGATTGGGAGAGTTCTCTCAGGAATTTTTTTACACTTTTCGGGAATGAGGGACTAAATTTACGAAAAAGTACTTTATGGAGCCTTCTTTAAGTTTTTCAAGCTCTCTAAATATGAAAAGATGCCGAGTTTTCCTTCTTTGGACTCGTTAAAATTTCAACATCGAAGGGCCCTCTTTGGGATGAACCCCTCCTTTCTCAGGTTCATAAAACATGTGAGATCGGACTCATCTATGAGATGAGCTATACTGAGCATCTGTTATCCTCTTCAAGCTCGTAAAACAACAAAGACTTACTCGTCCATCATGTCGGGGGAAAATGGGAAATGAGTCAATTTTACTTTGTTGGCAGCTTATCGGTCATTACCTTTGAACATGGCATGCATTTGTCCCTTGTCTACTTTTGGGTATTTACCTTTTTTTGTTGAGTTATGGTCCTCATCTCGAGTCATCTCTCTAGCCACGAGCCTACTTGTCATATGTTTGATCTCTGCTATCTTTAATCCCTGCTGCCAAGTTCTGCTTCATGTCGTTATATGTTCAAAGGGTTTTTGCGTTGTTCTGAGTCATCCATTGTGTCAAGACTTCCGCTGTGTCAATACATATCCTATTGTTCCATCGTTCCATACTATCTCTTGTTCCGATTTTGTGTCGATGATGTGGGAATCATTATGGCCCACCTTCGACGGGCCTATTCCTGTTGACGCCAAATCATTATCCAGGAATTAGGCTTAGGAGTCAACCCCTAGTACCTTGGTACCTGCATGCCTCAATGGAAGGTTTCCTCGTGTTTGACAGTAGGTTTTCATCATTGACCTATGATTGAATGATCTCTTAGATGCTCGACATCAACTCATTCATTCGCATTTCGTTGAGATGTACTATAGATACCTTGGGGATCATTGTCATCATTCATGATTTCCCTCGCATTTGTTAACGGTTCACATCATTGGCCGGTAATCAAATGGTTTCTACCATGTTCGACTTCAACACCTTGTAATCACATGGCTAGATTCGTATCATTTCGGATCAGGTAGAAGACCCTAGACACCTTTTTGTATAGTGATTATGTCCAGCCTACGATGGCGAATTTTTGGATCAGGCTTCCACCTAGTCATTATGTGGAAGACCTCATCTTTGTATTGTTACACAGATCCACTTATGTATTGGTCATGGCTATGTCATTATTGTCTCATGGATCTACGCTTGTTCATAGTAGCCATGATTTCTCTACAGTCTATATCATCTCAGTACTCATGGATCTGCAATGTATTGGTTGGAAACCATGCTTTGAGTCAATTGTTTCCGAGCATGGGAATGCCCTCCTCAGTGGTATATATGACATTTTGTTTCTGTTTCAGCTCCTTTTTACCCTCCTCGATGCTATCTCCACAAAGCATTTGTAAATTCTTTCGGCCATAAGTCTCTTCTGACCTCACACTTTAGGGGGCATCTGTTATACCTCAATATTACACACTGAACCCTAGTGTCGCATCCCCACACCAAAGCAACTTAAAAGACACACCCAAAAGTGAAGTCTATTGCCTGAATACCGAAGATAACATCTTACCTGCGTCACCCCTTACCTACCACATGTCACCCCATCAACAATAATTATTGCGCTTTGCACATCTGGTATGGTGCGATAATTAGGGTTTTTACGCTCTGCTCCTAACGTATGGCGCAATAATACCGCGCTATGCTCAGTTCTAGGGCGCGGTAATCCATCTTTAGCCTTTTTTCTTGGATTTTGGGATCTTGACTTTCGAGAGATATTATTGGGATTGGCAACTCTGATTCGATCTCAAATCCTATCTCTGTTTATTAGGCTTGATCCACTAAACACTCCCTAGATCCACCTTCATCTCCTTATGGTTAATCTCCTAAACACTATAAGAGAGGAACCTTCCATGAGCTAAGAGGATGACTTTTGGGGCATCAATCCTATGGTCATAAACCTTTTGCAGAGATAGCTAGAGGAGGAAGAGCTTGCAGCTGGAGTTGGCTTGGACATCAAGCAATTACTTTGTAAGCACTCTTGAGTTCTCAATAAAAGTATAACTTGTCTTGTTTCCCTATTTATGCATGTTGATCATGATTCATTCACATAAATGGTATTCAACAGAATTTAGATCTAACGTGTAATTCAATTATTTGGAAGATAATGTGCACTTGTTTATTGTTTTGACCCTTACAGGTTCATCGCGAGAGCTTCAGGATCAAAGATTCGATTGGACAAACCTCGGAATAGAAGTTCAGTTGCCTTCTTGCTCATCTTTCAAATTTTAAAGATGAAAACATCAGATTTAGATCTAGGGAATGAGGTAGCATTTGTTTACTTTTTGTCTTAGTTTAGGGTTTATTTATACCTCTCTAACCTAAGAGAGTTTCTCTTTATCTGTAGGGAGAAATATTTGTAGCATTACCACACACCATTGATGTTGAATCCCCTTTATTTAGTTTCTTCACTTCCAGTGATTCCTCATCTTCCGGCGAAGATGCAGACCACCTGCAAGCATTCCCCAAAAATTAACAAATTAATAGGGGGTTTTACCCCCGCAACACAAACAGGACATCCAACACCAACCTTTTCTATTGTTTTTTGTGTCAAAACAACTTACTTTCATTGCACATTACCTAGAATTAGAAAGTAAACTACCTCTCTTCTTAAAATGAAGATTACATCCCAGTCAGACATCTACATAGGATATGGGAATGGTGCCCGTCGATGGTACAAACATCTAGCATTCGCTTCCTAGGTTATATATTCCCCTCCCATACACTCCACCACACCGGTGGGGTTTTCTTGGGGGCACTTATAAAAAAACAAGTAGTGTATGATGTCGTAATAGGTCTGTTAAGTGATGCCCTGCACTTGGGCATTCACCATATACAAGTACACCTCGACTCACAACTTGTCGTATCGTAGTTGAATAATGTATTTCGTGTATGCAACTCACTCATCTTTTGATATTTTATGTGTGTGCACCTTCTCATTAGACAGTTTGAAACCATAGCTTTCACACATATACCGAGAAACATCAATGCATTAGCTGACTCCATTGCCAATGAGGTATTGAATTGGCACTTGGTAAATAACCCAACTGTGTAACTGTAATGTCCCTTTTTTCGAAATTTATTAATATGTTGAAATTTTTAACCTTTTCCACTAGTTTGACCTTTGACTAGTATTGGTCTCTGGGATTCCAAATGACTTCAAATGCTCCCAAATTGTTATATAAGGTGTATGGATGATATTAGGACATGATTATAAGGTTCAGGGATTCTTTAGATTCTTCAAGAGGCTTCTGCAACTCTCCTTTAAGTTCTGTCCAAAGTAGGGAGTTTGACTAGCAATTTCTCTTTGACTAGTATTGGTCTCTTGGTCTCCAAATGACTCCAAATTCTTGTATAATGGGTGTGAAGGTATTTGAGAGGTATTAAGAAATATAAAAGAGGCTTATGGATTCTTAAAAATCCTTAAAACACTTATGTAACATTCATTTACAATCTGGGCAAAGTAGGGAAGATTACTAGTAATTTCGAGCTTCAAATACCCCAAGGGTAGTGGACAAAGAAGGCTTCCAAATGCTATTAAAAACTTCCAAATTTATGAACAGATGTATGGTACTGATAAGTGGCTTTAATTATCTCCCCAATGTAACCTTAATTAGTTCTTATGGTCTTCTTCAACTCCTTAAAATCATATGTTTCTATGCAAGATTTCACATAGGGACAAAAGCTAGTTATTTTAACCATGACTTATGAAATTCGAATTTTAGGTGCCAAGGGCTTATGCTCTGTTAATGAAAATCCTTAATAACTTTAATTACACTCAATACATCAACAAAATCATATATAATAACTGAAATAACTCTAAATAGTGTCTCTTCAAACTCCAACAACAAGATCTAGGGGAAACAACATAATTTATGCATTGTTTGGTATTTTTACATAAATCCACTTAGTATATTGACATGAGAGTCTCATGAGAAGTAAAAATAAAGTATATATATCATATTACAAATATATGAGGCCTCAAGAGCTGTCCCAAATATTTCATCACCTCAACAAGTGCGCCTCTCCTCAAGGAGCAAGAATGTGCCAAGAAATAGAAGAATTGTTGTAGAAGCAAGATGAAAGAGATGTGACCATTAGCTGACCTGTGGCTTCAACTTGTAACAAAAGAATCCATTAAATCTCCAAATGAAAGTTCTGAATGACCTTTCCAATTACCAACTAGGATGGGAATCTTTCACCCTCAAAATTGGTGCTAAGGCAAGTAGAGTAGCACTCCACTAGCTCTCCTCTACCAAATGCAAAATGCAAATTCTAAAATGATAAAAAGCTACCATACTTCTTTGTTATGGTATTTTATAAACTTCTAAGGCCCTCCATGGGTCTAATTCCTCCCAATAGCTTCATTCCAAATCAAGTTGGGAAGAGATTTCCAAGTATGCCACTTGTCCTTCCAATTCCAGCCCTCTCCTTCTCCAAATTCGAATCGGAGTCTCTTTGGATGCCCTAGCTCACATGAGCCCCCTCTTGGAGGCTATTTTTATCCCTGACATGTTATACATATCAGATGTCAACCTTTAGGTCTGATTTATGTCATAGGTGTCATAGCACCTTCTTCATTGTTGTCATAGAGCTAGGGAATCTAGTCCAAGTGTCTCACTAGCTCCAAAATGCCTCTTCCTCTTCCATGGGAGTTACTCTTCCACTCCAATTAGACCTTAATTTATTCATGCCAAGTATATTGACCTTCCAACTCATCCCAAGAACCTTGGGCTTCTTATGGATTCAAAATGACAAGAAGAGGATGCCATGTGGCATAGAAAATATAGCTTGTGTGGGTCCCACATCCTCCATGTGTCTTCATGATCATTTGCCACTTTGATTTTCCCTTATATTTATTTATTTATATCCTTTATTAAATATTTATGCCATTATAATGTTCAAACATCATTTATTATCCCCCTTATTTCAAATCCCAAATCTTCCACCCCCCAACCTAGGGAACTAGTAATTTTCCTCCATGGCAGTTCATTTGGATGAGTATATTACAAATTTGAATTGGGAATTTCTCTTAATGTGACCCACCTTGTCCATTTGGATCTAATTTCACATGATTACTAACTTGGACTTCATTCTTGGCATTTATTTGACCCTTAGCATCCATTTGACAAACTATCGTGAGTATGGCCAAGGGGCTTAGGCCATTGTGACCCAATGCAAAATTTTGGGACATGAAAAATCCTCCCTTCCCAATATTGCTTGTCCTCGTGCAATTTCAACACATGTATTTGGAAGAACCTGCTTTCTGTCCAAAATTTTGCTTCCCAAAACTTCTCTTCTGGAATCTTGAGTAGAGCCACCCATGCAGTACAATTGTGTGTTTCCAAAAGCAAGGAGATGTGGATTTTATTTTTCATTCTGATATCCCCTGTAACATCAACACTAAACACCAAAATGCTAATTAAATCCATCAAAACCATGTTTTCACAATTACTCTTTACTTCTTTCATATTTTGGAAACCCTTTCTGATACCATTGCATAATTATTTGAAGTTGCCACTGAGTTGCCCAACTTTGAGTCTTCGATATTCCATGAAGATTTTAGAGAGGAACCACCATGCTTGATGTTGCACTACTCTGATTAAAATAACTTTATTAAGTGGGGAATCCATTCAGCATAATACTTGTTTCCCCAAAAAATTGAAACCAATGAGACTAAAAATTATCCTAGGGTCCCATTGCTTGTATTGCACTCCAACAATTAGGAGTGATCTCCAACTCATACCATCAGGTAAGAGAATTCCTGGATCCCATTTTCCTATATGCATTATTCCAAACATCATGAGTACACAATATATATCATCAAAGTACATAACAACATAATGAAAATGTACATCAAGGAGATGCTTCATCAAAGAACCATGGAAGTGCTTATACCTCCAAGTAAGAAGACCACCATTTTCCATGTGCATACAAGCATCAAGTGAACAATCAAATCTGCTCCAATAACATAGGTGAGTATCCCATGTCCTAAAATGCTACTCCAAGAATATGTAAGATGCATCAAAACAATCAGCCTTGTATTCTTTCATCCAAGTAGTTAATGAAGTTTCTCCAACATCATTTGAACTAAGAAAGGAGCAAGGAAAATCATGAGTCTTCAAGTGACTCAAGTGAACATCATAAGTGCATCCATGAAGATATGTATCATCATAAGGTAAAAAACGATGCTGCTGCAAATGTAAGTAACAAGGTGCTCTATTCATGTCATCATCAAAATGAGAGGTAAGAGTTTCATACCACTCATGTGGCACCATTAGAAAAAAAACCTTTCACCCAATTTTCATCCCCACTTGATGTGGCTGAAAAAGAAGTAGGGAGTGAGGAATTATGAACCAACCTTAAATCTTTACAACTCTTACCCATCAAAATATTTAATTCATCTTCTCCATAATTGGCTGGTCGAACTATTGTGAGATCATGTGCCTCCAAGGCTTTGCAACTCTCTGTTAGGATATTCCTATACTCCATCATAGTCCTACCAATATTTTCATTATTTTACATTTCAGTCATGCAATTGCATGCATCCCAGTCATCAGTCCCAACACCTAGTCCCCATTATGCTAGCCCCGGGAGCTTCTTTATGATCATTTCTAGCCCTCCTAGTGCTTAGTGCACCCTCGTTTCACCTACCACATGTGAAAGGCACCCTCTCTCACTTACCACTCAGTTACACTTAGTTAGTTCCTTGATTTATGGATCTGCTCGCTGATTTAGGGATAGATGGCCTAGTTAACTCACCGGAACACTCTGATGGACCTCCAAAGAGCCTAGATTGACTATTTTGACTCCAGATAGCTCCTCATGAGCCCTCCATCAGTGCTTCCATGTGCCAATTACAACTACCACACTCAGTTAGACTCAGTTTGACACCTGGTTGACTGTTACTTGTGCATTGATGACTCCACTGATGATGATTAGGACTCTGAGTGGTGTGTTGTTGACACTCCACTGATAATGATTATGACTCCTAGTGCAGATAAGCCATGCCCATGTGTTAACACCCAAAAAGTGCTCACTACATAATCTACCCCATTACATGACTCATTGGTCCATATTTCCTACCATCTTTGCCTCCAGAACCTCAAAAAACCATTAAAAAGCCTCCAAAAGGCCAAAATCCTCTTTTTTCCCCAAAATAAGTCAAGTTCCTCCAAAAATAGGAAAAACCCTCTAAAAAGGGAATAAAAAATACAAAAAGGAGGAAAAAGAGGGAAAAAAAGAAGCAAAAACCCTATACAGCTGACCTAAACCATAAGGTGCCCAAAACCATGGGTCAGTACTCCACCACTAAAAACCTATAAATAGGTGATGGAGGCTCCCCATTTCATATCCACAACCATCCCTATCCTTACGCTGCTGAAAATTCCCTTGAAATCCTAGCTCTCCACTTGGAGCTAATTCTTGAGAACCCTTTTGGCCCCATTTCCAAAACATCTTTGGAAGAAGGAGAAGGAACAACACTAGAGCTTGGAAGCAACCCTCTTGGACTACTGCAAAGGCTCTACCAACCTCCACATCTGAGGTAATTTTTAATACAAAAAGAGAGATCTTCACCATATTTTCATGTTTTGTTATTTATGTTCATGCTCATGTTAGTTTACTTTTATTTTACTGTACTGTCATATTTCACCATTTTTCTGAACTGCTACTAAGGAGTCCCTTCTCCTTAGTAGGTGTTCATTTGCACAAGCTAGAGTGAAAACCATAGCTATATTTTTGGCGACTCCCCTAGTGTTCCTTTGAATTTCTGGTTATAGTTTTAAACGTTTTTAATTTTCTGCAATATTTTTCTGTTTTTTCCTTTCGGCTGTCGTAAATCATGAATTTTTTCTCCACAGTTGCGATCTGACCGCGGCTTTCAGATTGTTAACTGCAATCCGACCATGGCTCTCGGACTGTTACCTGCAATCTCCCTGCGGTTTCTAGTCTGTTACCTGTGATCTGACCGCGGCTTTCAGCCTGTTTCTTGCGATCCGATCGCGGTTGTTCACCATTTTCCTGCTATCCGCCTGCAACTTTCGACCTTTTTCCCGCGGTACGCCTACGACTTTCAACCATTTTCCTGCTATCTGCCTATGACTTTCAGCCTTTTTCCCGCAGTCTGCCTGTGGCTTTCAGCCATTTTCCCGCAACCGTTGACATGTTTCCCGCGGTCCGACCGCACAGTTTCGCCACAGACCCGTGATTTGTTTTCTGCACTTTTTCCCTGTTTGAACCCAGTACTTTGCTGTAATATTTTCTGCACGTGCACAGCCACCTGTCCTATCTGTAGCCATACTTCCCTACAGCCTTTTTCTGCAGTATTATTTCTGTTCCATTTACAGAATTTTTTAAATTTCAGCATTTTAATTGAAAAGAGAAAATTTTGCATTTCAAAGTTTAATTTCTGCATTGTTATTTTTAGTTAGAAAGTTGCCCAACCCGTGGCACTTTTACTTGGGTTCATCATCTCACACGCACACACTCTGTCACCTAATTCAAGTGAGCCCTAAAATACTACTTAACACAACCAACATTCTAACCCCACTTGGGGAACACATAAGAATCTTGTAGTTAGGTAGGATTGGGGGGATAGGCATCCAAATAACACCCCTCGGTTGCTTACACTTGAGACATAGTTGTTGTCCATTAGGGAACCAAAATTCCCTAGTACTTTTTGGCACGGTCACAACCAATTTATCAGAGGGTCTCTCCCCTGGGAGGGTTGAAGTATCCAGACTGGTTCTGCAGGCCTGAGTGGAATACCGCACTCCATTCAGTAAAAGAAGGATACCTTTCGTAGTTCTCGGTGTACCACCCGTATGGGGGTATAGTGGCAATAGAACCAAACTGCAGATTCACCTTTTCTGGACGTGTCATGAACGGGGTATCTTAGTTGTCTTTCTTCTAGGATTGACTACCCGGTGTCCCTCCTATTAGGGGGATATCTTTAGCCACTTGGCTCTACTATCCATATTGTCTGACTTGGATTTCATCACCTTGCAGAGGATATGTCTAGTTGAGTCAGAATACTATTTAGCTAGGTGTTTGCATGCTCCCTTACCTCCCTTTGGTCTAGTGAGTCCACCATTTCTTATTTTTTAGGAAACCTGCTGCTTGTTGGTATTCTGACCATTTCTGTTGATACTCTGCTTATTGTAGCACAACTGTTACAGTACGTGTTTTGAGTTGGTTGTTGGCCTGAGTGCCATATGTTTTTGCGCTCTCCTTTTGCACACTCGATTGCATTGGGGTTTTTGAGTTGTTCTTCACTCAACACAACCCCCAGAGACTTGACACCATTTTTCACCATTGAGTCCCCGAGACATTCTTGGCGCCTCCGGGGTGAGCCCCCACAGCACGGTTCACTTGACATCACCCGTCATAGACGTAGATCTTCATCACTTGATACCACTCATCATAGATCTCAAGCTTTGTCACTTGACTCCACTCGTCAATGGCATAGAACTCCGTCACCCAATCTAGATGCCCCTTATTTTACCTCTGATTCTGAGGTAGAGTCTGAGAACCCCACTTACACTGCACCAACCAGCCCCATGGATGGCATGACTTCCAACTCTTTCTTTGTAGGGACCATTGGTGGAGCATCCACCACCAAACCAGCTACCACACCCGCTTTGGGTATGCCCTCGATGGGGCCCACATCTACCATTCTGATCACTGTACCCATTCCAGTAGCTAGCATACCCATCCCAACTCCATAAGTGACTCACACTACCCTTGGCGGTGCAGGACCGTCCCATCCCAAACCCAGCCCCTCCACTCGGGGGCATTGGCCCCAACATGGTCACAAACACTAGTATGTCACATCCTTATACTAGTTTTCCATTCATGGCTAGTCTCAACCTTCCTGACCTAGCCAGACTGACTAACGATCCCATCAGACATGACCCTGTGAGGCCTCACATGCCCACCAAGCTCCCCTCCGACATCCCTAAGTTTGAGGGCAAGGCAGGTGAAGACCCTGAGAACCATATTATGTCCTTCCATCTATGGTGTTCCTCCAACTCCATAGTGGACGACTCTGTCCGCCTCTGTTTGTTACAGCACAGCCTCACTGGCTCTGCAGCTAAGTGGTACATCGAGCATCCCCATGGGACCCATGCCACCTTTACTTCCTTTGCCTCGACTTTCCTACAGTTCTTTCAGTTACCTGTCCGCTATAATTAGAGGAAATTTTAATTTAAAATGGGCCTTCCAAAAACAATACAAATTCCATGTCATCATGTTTTAGCCAATCAAAATTCTTTAAAATTCAAAAAGGGAGCACCTAAAAAAATTGGAGGGAAAAAATAAAAACTACTTTTTTGGATCATATTTTCAACTTATCTGCGTGTAGGTTTACTCAAATTTCAAGTGGTAGGACTCATTGGATGCATAATTAAATTATGCATCCAATGAGTACCCATGTTGCATACTTTTAACAACATCCACGCCATGAAAAATTGAAAATACATTAAAATACGTGTTTTCTCTCACTAAAAACATGTTTTTTAATGTATTTTCAGTTTTTCACGGTGTGGATGTTGTTAAAAGTATGCAATATGGGTACTCGTTGGATGCATAATTTAATTATGCATCCAACAAGTCCCCCCACTTGAAATTTGAGTAAGCATACAAGGAGATAAGTTGAAAATACGATCCAAAAAAGTAGTTTCTTTACTCTCTCTCTACTATTATTTTATTATTTTCTTATTATTTTCCTTAGGAGGCCCATTTTTTACCCAAATTTCCTCTAATGGACGCAGGAGTTGAGATCCTACTGTCTTGCAGACAGAACACGGCTACCCACATCACTGACCACATTCATCAGTGGCATCGATGCCGCAACCTCTGCAAAATCAAGTTAGACGACAGTATCTTCTTAGATTGGTTTCTAAAATCTCTCCTTCCTGTCATTGCCAAGGATGTGGCATCCGAGCGACCCTAGTCCAAAGAAGAGGCCATCCTCAAAGCCCAGCAATTTGACCTAATTTACGCCCAGTCTGGTTACCTATATTCCATTATCCCTGACACCCCCCGTGGTGATTCCTCCCGACACGATGCGTCGGGGGCATCCCATGCCGCAGATGGCATCATTGGCCGTATAGCCTCACATAACCAGCCCTTTTCCATAGCACGTCCTAGCCTTGGCCCTGACCTTTCATGGGCTACATCCCATTCCAGAGCAACCAATTCGTATCCTCCCATGGCACATCATCACCATTCCAACGGACCCTCATGTCCACCTTAGTTCTTTGGTCATGCATCCCACGCTTACACCCCCCCTGGTCACACCTCAGCCATATTACCACCCACAGGCTGCACCAGCTCCTGTATCCTCTCAAGCCCAACCTGTTTATTACCTACCACAGGCAGCCCCTGCGGTAAACCCACAACCCATTCCGCAAACATATCAACAACCCCCACAAGTTTCAACACCTGCGCTGCCTCCACCTACTTATTATCCACCGCAGCCTGCTCCCGCACTTGCACAACCCCAGAACCCACTTGCTGCCTAAGGGCAAGTGTATGCCCAACAGAATCCGCAGCAGAACCAAAATAACAAGCGCCAATAGGGCCAGCAAAACCATGGCAAAGGCCGTAACCGTGGGAACAACCCCCCTCCAGACCAAGGTGGTCAACCTCCCAATCCCCTAAACAACAATAATGCGGCACTTGCCAACCAAAACCCTGATCGGCCCGCCCAAACAAGCCAAAAATCCTAATTTGCGAACAAACCATCCTTTTTCTATTTGCGGGGTCTATGGCCACTACACACACGCTTGCCCACATTTAGAGCAAGCTCGGAAACTCTGGACTGATGATGCCCACCGCCAAGGGTACACGGCTCCTCACGCGCCGCCCAACCCCCCACCACCTCAAAATCAACCCTTGGTGCTACAAAACCCTTTACCAACCCAAGGTGTAGTAAACACTCAACCGTTGGCTCCCCCTCAAGGAAATGCGCCACCACAACAGCAAATCACTTATGTTGCTCCTGATCAACCTATGTTAGACTTAGGTACCCATCACTTGTTAATGATGTCATCTGCCGATGTCAACCTTCAAACCCCTTGAAACCAATATGGCTCCACCCTTGAAGCCCCTCCTACCGACAAAAACACTAATGCTCATCCCACTGATCAGTCATTACGAATACCTCTGGCTCCACTAGATGGCTCCTCCAAAACGCCTCGCTTCCCACTTTGTCGCATCAACAATAACCCCAATGCTCACACTGCATCTAATTACAACATTGTAGATGACTTAGCCCAATCCCCCACAGCCATGTCTACGTTAGAGGTCTTAAAAAACTGTCCTTCACAGAGAAAGACTTTGCTCTCTGCCATTGGTGCTATTGACCCAAATGATTCATGAATGATGGCCTTTGATTTGGACCAATCCAAACCACGCCTGCCTTCCACATTAGCGTTCCAAGTTTCTGTATCCGTTCGGAATCTTGTCATCCATCGATGCATCATCAATGAAGGTGCCTCTACATGCGTTATGTCCACATTCGTTTGGCAGAAGTTGGGATCCCCTACTCTCCAGCAGTCCACCACTGTGTTGCGAGCCTATGACGGTCGTTCGGCTCAACCCCAAGGTCTCTTAGCTAATGTCCCCATCCAGTTAGATGGTAAAATAGTGCTCATTGACATAGAGGCCATCAACGCCCAACTTGATTATAACCTCTTACTTGGCCGCAGTTACATGTATGCCATGCGGGCGGTTTCCTCATCCGTTTTTCGTACCATGATGTCCCCCCATGATGGACGCGTGGTCAATGTCGATCAACTCACCTATTACGATCCCAATGCCTCGCTGCACCTGAAAATATTCTCCCCATGGTTAAACAACCTGCTTGCGGCATAGCTACTTCGTTGGTTTCCTCAGTGGGACCCGGATTCTACTCATATACGCCAATGACTTCAACATTCCAAGCCATTCCACCCCCGTCACCTGCGACCGAAGTATCTGACTTATGTACCCTTTCCCACAATACACCAACACCCAACCATCAACCGCCCTTGCTACCTCAACCACCATTGGTACCTAGTCATGTTGGTGTTACACCTATCCATACAATCCCTTTCCTATTCACCCCTTCGGGAGTAGTGAGCACCCCGGTTATGGCTACCCTTAGCCTCCCCGGTTTAACCTTAGGATTTATCATATGGTACATTACGCCTCCCGTTACCCCTCCGACACCAACTGTCATCCTACAACTGGTGCAACCCATCACCACTACTAGTCAACCACCTCCCGGTGTCACTACCCCTTCCTCATCAGCCAATCCATCCCCTCTTCTCAAGCACACTGGGGGCAGAGGCCCACAACCATACACTGCTGTACCCCCACCCAAAACAGTTAAACCCCCCCCCGTGTTTCGTGCTCCTCCCAAATGCTCGTTGTGTGATGAGTTAGGCCATCCTACCCATCAATGTCCACAATTACCTGCATTACAAGAGCACATGCAAATGCTTGACGGCGACCCCAACATCCTGGTTGTACAACTCGACTCGGCCCCTAAGCCTCGTGATAAATCACTATGTACCAACCACCCTTGTACAATATGCGGTATTTACGGACATTACTCACATCACTATCCTGATCTCCCAGATTATAGAGCAGCTCTCTACGAGATGAATAATTTGGACCTTGAGACGTCGCCCCCCACCATTGAGGAGATCCACCCCCCAATATCCCCCTCATCCGTAGAGATTAATACCATTTATATGATCTCTTCTACTACCATTCCCTCATCAACCGATTTGACCACTCAAAGTTTCTACAATGATGAGGAGATTCTAGAGGCTCTTACTGCCCCTGATCACCCCTGGGAGGATATGCACCATCGTTCATATTTCCTCCCGGAGGCCTCCTCCTCCACCACAGCCACCCACTTCTTAGTTGAGTCCAACTATTTCCTTCCCGCCAAAGTTGACTGGTTTAAAGTGCCCATTCTCGCTCCCAATTCCTTAGAGGAAGGTAACATGGCCAATATCTCACCCATAATCCACATTGATATCTCTGCCCCGGGAGGTGCCCCTGAAATCATTACTTTAGGAGCCTCCTGCAGTGAGTATGAGATCGGAGAGTACAAAAAACTTTTCCAAGAGTTTCGTGATGTCTTTGCCTAGTCCTATACCGAAATGCCTGGTCTTGACCCCCCTATCATAGATTACCTTGACCCTGGGATAGGGGGCATGATCAATCATTTTGAACCTTCCCCATCACATCTATCTCAGCGTTTCAATGATCCCATTGTTCAAACCAACACATATGTGATCCACAATCACAAACCCCATGTGCATAGCATGGGGGCAGGTCATTAACCCTACTCACTTTTTCACATGCATGATCTCAACCATTTTTGAGGTCACATATCACTTGTAGATTTGATTTGATTTGATACACCTAGTATTCCTTCCCCGTGGGTCATCATTTCTCCCCACCACTGCATCCTTGGCTTGGTGGGCTCACCTTTATTTGCAAGCATTTTTTAACCTAGTTATTTCCTTTGACCATTCCGGAGTCCTTATGACCTCCGTTTTTCGCACCATTTGCACTATCAGATTCATATTTTCATGCCCGTGATGATGCTTGAGATCATTTCTCGCTCTCACTCTCATTTTTTTCGGGTATTTTTTCCAAAACACCCCCCGTCACCTCGGTCCTCGTGCCACCTTGGCCGTCGTCCGTTCTGACGTTCCTTATATCGCCGGATTCATATTTCCATGCTTGTGATGATGCTTGAGATCATTTCTCGCTCTCACAAGGAACAGTTTCAACATTCTGTCTCGACACCTCGTCACCTCGGCATGCGTGCCACATCGGCCATAGCCCGTTTTTGATATACTTGATATCATTGAATTCATTTTTCTGATCCCGTGATGATGCTTGAGATCATTTCTCGCTCTCACCCCCATATTTTTCAAGTATTTTTTCCAAAATGCCCCTCGTTGCCTCGGTTTGCGTGCCACCTCGACCGTTCTCCGTTTTTGACACTTTTTATGTCGTCGGATTCAGTTTTTCGAGCTTGTGATGATGCTTGAGATCATTTCTCGCTCTCACCCTGTACAATTTCAACATTGTGTCCCGACACCTTGCTACCTCGATTCGCGCACCACATTGGCCGCCATCGGATTGTTACACATTTTTACATGAGCCAGTCACTCCACTCATACTGCAATTATTTCATTATTTTGCCACCATTCGTCATCCCGCAAGGAGGCCCACCAGTGTTCCCCCCCACCCTCGTTCTTGGCTCTCATCGATGATTCCTTGATTTAGCACTTCCTCCTTGCCTGGCCATTCCTTTTGTTCGGTATAATTTTATCCATTTTTCAGGCTGGACAAGTCCTTTACAAAAAAGGCACTTAGGGAGTTTCTGTTAAGCTCTTTTCTGACTCTTAAAACAATGAAAAGATCACTGAGCAATCTTGCTTCCTTTCATGCTCGTTAAAGTACCTGAAAGGGCATCTATCTAGTATAAGTTTAACCCTTTTCCAGACCTGGTAGACTAATTACGAAAAAGGAATACTCTAGTCACATCGGCTAGAAGAGTTCTTAATTGCATCCTTTTATGCTTCTTCAGGCCTTGGAGACTAACACAAGAAAAAGCACCCCCTTGGAGTCTTCTTATTGCTTTCAGACTCTCTAAAATTGAAAGCAACCACGAGCATGCACCGTCCTGGGCTCGTACAAATCCACACGATGGTACCATTCCATTATTTCAGAGTCTCCTTATCGCTTTCAGACTCCTTAAAATTGAAAGCAATCACGAGCATGAACTATCCTGGGCTTGTATAAATCCACACGAAAGTACCATTTTGAACACACTTCTTCTAGTTCCTTAACCCATGAAGAAGTTCCCCCCGTGCCTCTCGGTGCTGTGATCGATCATCTCAGCAGCACCCCCAATAAGGTCACCTTTGTTCATAGTATTCTGCAGTCTCCTGCCATCTTACACCAACTTGAGTATCACTCATACCAGTCACTATCCTTGATCCATTACAGCTATGATCCCTTTCCCACCAGTCAATTTCATATGATTCCCGATCATCCCTGCCATCATACTCTAAACAAAGGAAGTTTAAGTCCACCCACTCTACTCGCCCAGTTATCCCCCACCCCCCCAGTATGTTAGTCCTACCATTAGTAATCTCACACTTTGGTTCTCCACCTCATGCTCCTATCAAGGAAACATCATTGCCTTGCTAGTTCCAGGTCTCCCTCTGTCGACGCCAACCCATCTATTCTAGAGAATAGACCCAGAGGTCCCTGCGCCTTGGACTCATCACCATCTATGGTGAGTGCCTACGGACCATTTTGAGAGGAGTCATAAGTGCCTCTCCGAGTGGTTGTTTCTCACATGCTCGATTTCAACACCTTGATCGCATCGTTGAGAATCGCGCAGGATATATATCGCTTCAGTTATTGGTCGAAGACCCCGGATTTCCCCCAACTCTAGCACATTGGTGAGTCACTTCGGAACACCCAGTTATATGTTCCTGTGGATATCCGGGTTGTGTTGGCGATTGTACTTGCAAGCCATCCAGTTATATGCTTCCTTGAGTACCCAGTTTAGTTCCAGTTCAATGTACCATTGAGGGTATGACCCCCCGTCACTATGCCCCAGCAGTTCATCAGTTCCTCTGGTACCACACTTAGCAACACTATTGTTATTCCAGTGTATCAGTTCTTCAGCTCAGACATAGTCATCCCAGCAGTATGTCCCAGATTCTGTGTCCCTTTTGGACCCTTATGATGTACACAGTGGTTCTCCATGTATCCTTCAAGCCCTCATTTTTGGGCCTCACTGTTATTTTTTATATATCTTGATACAAGCATGCGTATGCTCACCTCGTCCATATATTGAGATTCTTCCTCATTTGAGGCCATGTATATTTCAGGTCGCCATTTTTTGGACCCCCTTGTTATTATTATAGATCTTTATATGAGCATGGGAATGCCCGCCTCGTCCATATGTTGAGATTATTCCTCATTCACTATTGAGGTCATGTACTTTCAGTTTTTGCAGTTCGTTCGGGATTGTTGTTTCGGGCTCTAGTTCGTTTCTTCTCCTCTCCACATCCCAGAAAAACCATAAAATACTTATGATGTCTATCGGCCATACGATGAGCTCCTGCCCTCACACATTAGGGGGCAATCTGTTAACACCCAAAAAGTGCTCACTACCTCATCTACCCCATTACATGACTCATTGGTCCATATTTCCTACCATATTTGCCTCCAGAACCTCAAAAAACCATTAAAAAGCCTCCAAAGGGCCAAAAAACCCATTAAAAAAGCCTCCAAAAGGCCAAAAGCCCCCTTTTGCCCCCAAAATAAGTCAAATTCCTCCAAAAATAGCAAAAACCCTCTAAAAAGGGAATAAAAAATACAAAAAAGAGGGAAAAGAGGGAAAAAAGGAAGCAAAAACCCTATATAGATGACCTAAACCATATGGTGCCCAAAACCATGGGTCAGCACTCCACCACTAAAAACCTACTGAAACCCTAGCTCTCCACTTGGAGCTAATTCTTGAGAACCCTTTTGGCCCCATTCCCAAAACATCTTTGGAAGAAGGAGAAGGAACAACACTGGAGCTTGGAAGAAACCCTCTTGGACTGCTGCAAAGGCTCCACAAACCTCTATATCCGAGGTAATTTTTAATACAAAAAGAGAGATATTCACCATATTTTCATGTTTTGTTATTTATGTTCATGCTCATGTTAGTTTAATTTTATTTTATTATACTGTCATATTTCACCATTTTTCTGAATTACTACTAAGGAGTCCCTTCTCCTTAGTAGGTGCTCATCTGCACAAGCTAGGGTGAAAATCCTAGCTACACCATGCAAGCTAATTTGAATTGCCACCTTGGCATTCGAATCCTCTCAACCATTGTATTATTTATTGTTCATATTATGATTAATGAATTAGTGTGTGATGATATTCTACTTATATCTGAGTTCTACTGTATCATAATTTTTTTGCTCCTTTACACTGCATGACCACTCTTCTTCTATTTTCCTGCTTAATCTTAATCTTTCTTGTGAGGTATACATCAACTCTTAGATCTGCTGTGAGGATTTTCACATGGTATCAAAGCATGTTGAGAGTATTTTCTATCTCCATTCCTGAGAGTTTTTTGTAGGTTATTATCAAGATTTTGAGTGCAGCAGTTTCTACACTTTTGTAGCAGTAGCAGTTGCAAATTCTTTCTATTGTTTTTTGTAGGTCTTCTGAAATAGCTTCCATGAATCCGGAAGGAATTCCTCCTCTTTCTCCATTCAACTATGATGAGTGGAAACCAAAGACGATAGCACATTTGAATAGACATGGTCTCTTGGATTATTGTTTTGAAAGAGAGTTCGAATCCTCTGAAGAAGAGAATGATTGGTTAAATGAAGGTGATAGAGCCTATCCAGCAATGATGTATGCTATTTCTCATTGCATGGTAACCCACTTCCTTTCTGCTGAATATACAAAAGAGCTATGGGCCCATCTGGATGAAATATTTGGAAAATAGAATGAAGGGATTGGTCCAAACCATTTCGAGAGCAAGCCCAGTGATGCATTCTCCCTCCTTGATGGTCTCTCTAATAATGAATCAGTTTCAAACATATCTCATAATGAAGTTGTCCACAAAGAAGAACTTGCAGATTCTACACGCATCTTCTCAATATCTTCTATTTCAAATTCTGTGCCAGCTCACACTCTAGAAACTACAGAGGTTCTTAAATCCTCTCTTGCATGAGAGTTTGTTGGTTTGCATAATGATGATATCATGAATGTTTCGAAGGTTAAATCAGTAATTGAAGGTAATGCATTCGCTCTCCTTGATCACTCACCTCTTATGTACGACTGTAAGATCATTTGTACATGCTTTCATAAGTTTATTGAAGATGTAGGGCATTTCCATTTGCTTGGGATAATTTCTCATGCATTTCATGGTTTTGACCTCACCTCTAATGGTTCAAAGGAGATCCCATGAAACCATTTTTCAAGTCTTGGATCTGATTTGGATTCCAAGCAATCACTATCATGTGATGGTTCTTTTCGGAATAATCTCATCTATGATGGTTCAAAGGAGAAAACAAAAGACTATCTACACATTCATGGATTTGATCCTACCTCAGCTGATTCGAAACACAGGTTCCATGATCATCCTCATACCTCTGGATTTGTTCTCATCACATTCGATCTGAAGAGCAAGTACAAGCACATGCCTTTTGAGCATGATCCACTTCTTCCCAAGAAGAATATACCTCCATACATATGACCAAGCATCATACCTGCTTGAGTTCGGAGCATTTATTTTGGTGTGCCCTACAGTCTATTTTGAGGGGGGGTATTTTTCCCATGAGGTTTTCCCCATTTCCTTGGTTTATGGACTATTATTTATTTTTCATTGTATTGGGTGACCTTTGGTCTCAGTTACCAGGGCCGAAGATGGATTAAAGGGGGGTGTTAGGATATTCCTATACTCCATCCTAGTCCTACCCAGCATTTTCATTATTTTGCATTTCAGTCATGCATGCATTTTTGCATGCAGGGATGTAATTGCATGCATCCTAGTCATCAGTCCCAGCACCTAGTCCCCATTCCTGCTAGCCCCGGGAGCTTCTTTCTGATCATTTCTATCCATCCTAGTATTAGTGCACCCTCCTTTCACCTACCACATGTGAAATGTGTCCTCTCTCACCTACCACTCAGGTAGTTCCTTGATTTATGGATCTGCTCCCTGATTTAGGGACAGATGGCCTAGTTAACTCACTGGAACACTTTGATGACCTCCAGAGAGCTTATATTGACTATTTTGACTCCAATTAGCTCCTCTTGACTCTAGTTAGCTCCTCATGCGCTCTCCATCAGTGCTTCCATGTGATAGTTACACCTACCACACTCAGTTAGACTCAGTTTGACACCTAGTTGACCGTTACTTATGCATTGATGACTCCATTGATGATGATTAGGACTCCTAGTGGTGTATTGCTGACACTCCACTGATGATGATGATGAATCCTAGTGTAGATAAGCCATGACCATGCAAGCTAATTCGAATTTCCACCATGGCATTCGAATCCTCTCCACCATTGTATTATTTATTGTTCATATTATTATTAATGAATTAGTGTGTGATGTTATTCTGCTTCTTTCTTAGTTCTACTGTATCATAATTTTGTTTCTCCTTTACTGACTGTATGACCACTCTTCTTCTATTTTCTGCTTAATCTTAATCTTTCATGTGAGGTATACATCATCTCTTAGATCCACTTTGAGGATTTTCACACTCTCTCCATGAGGCAACTCATAATCCCTCTGAACAAAGACAAGTACTTGTCCTTCTTCTTGTTTGAGTGTAGCATCTTTAAGCACCTGCATATCAAACATGTACCTCATGTTCCACCATTACATGAGGTTCCTCCTTTGTGACATAAATTCTTTCATCCATTTCTTTCTTTTCCTCGAAAGGACAACCATTGCTCCCTCCTATTTACAATTTGCTTCCAAATTGACTAGCAAACAATTCGAACCCTTGCATTATTTGTTTTGTTATGTCTTCAAAGAATGGTTTCAGGAATTTTCTAAACTCCTCATTATCCACTAAGGTTCCCTTCTCATCCTTACTCATGGTTACCAAAGAATTCACTTCTTCTCCTACTTCTTCCCTTTCGCCAAAGTACTTCTAGTTTTAGTTTCTAAGGGTGGGGGCTGATTTCTTTGAATTATTGTCCTCATGAATGTTCATCCACGTTAGGTGCAAGGACCATGCTCTGATACCACTGTAATGTCCCTTTTCTTTTTAAATTTATTAATATGGTGAAATTTTCAACTTTTTCCACTAGTTTGACCTTTGACTAGTATTGGTCTCTAGCTCTCCAAATGACTCCAAATGCTCCCAAATTGTTACAGGAGGTTTATGGATGATATTAGTACATAATTATTAGGTTCAAGGATTCTTTATATTCTTCAAGAGGCTTCTGCAACTCTCCTTTAAGTTCTTCCCCAAAGTAGGGAGTTTGACTAGCAATTTCTCTTTGACTAGTATTGGTCTCTTGGTCTCCAAATGACTCCAAATGCTTGTATAATGGGTCTGAAGGTATTTTAGAGGTATTAAAACATATAAAAGAGGCTTATGAATGCTTAAAAACCCTTAAAACACTTCCGTAACATTCATTTACAATCTGGACAAAGTAGGGAAGATTACTAGTAATTTTGAGCTTCAAATCCCCCAAGGGTAGTGGACAAAGATGGCTTCCCAAATACTATTAAACCCTTCCAAACTTCTGAAAATATTTATGGTACTGATAATTGGATTTAATTTTATCCCAAATGTATCCCTAATTACTTCTTATGGCCTTCTTCAACTCCTTGAAATCATATGTTTCTATGCAAGATTTCACATAGGGGGAAAGCTAGTTATTTTCACCATGACTTATGAAATTCGAATTTTAGGTGCCAAGGGATTATTCTCTATTAATTAAACTCCTTCAAAACTTTAATAACACTCCATACATCAAAAAAATCATAGAGAATAACTGATATAACTCGAAATACTGTCTCTTCAAACTCCAACAAGAAGATCTACGGGAAATGGCATCATTTATGCATTGTTTGGTATTTTTACATAAATCCACTTAGTATTTCTACTTCAGAGTCTCATGAGTAGTAAAAATAGAGTATATATATCAGATTAAAAATATATGGGGCCTCAATATCTATCCCAAATATTTCATCACCTCAACAAGTGCACCTCTCCTCAAGGAGCAAGAATATGCCAAGAAATAGAAGAATGGTTGTAGAAGCAAGCTGAAAGAGATGTGACCATAAGATTACCTTTGGATTCAACTTGTAACAAAAAGACTCCATTAAAGCTCCAAATGAAATTTCTGAATGGCCTTTCCAATTACCAACTAGGATGGGAATCTTTCACCCTCGAAATTGGTGCTAAGGTAAGTAGAGTAGCACTCCATCAGCTCTCCTCTACCAAATGAAAAATGCAAATTCGAAAATGATCAAAATCATCCATCCTCATTTTTTATTGTCTTTTATAAACTTCTAAGGTCCTTCATGGGTCGAATTCCTCCCAAGAGCTTCATGCCAACTCAAGTTGGGAAGAGATTCCCAAGTATGCCACTTGTCCTTCCAATTCTAGCCCTCTCATTCTCCAAATTCGAATTGGTGTCTCTTCGGCTTCCCTAACTCACTTGAACGTCGTTTTGGAGGCTATTTTTAGACCTAACATTTCATATATGTCAGATGTCATCCTTCACGTCTTATTTTTGTCATAGGTGTCATAGAATCTTCTGTTCATGTACACAGGATACTCCCAAAAGACCGAACACCTAGAGCAACCACTTCACACAAATAGATCACAGATCGATACACCGATGTTTTGACGTGGTTTAAACCCTCATGAGGGAAACACTCCATGGCCTCGGCCAAATAGCTTCTACGGGACAATTTATTATGCAAAGAAAGAAAGTTACAAATGAGCTTCTCATAATCAATCAACTTTCCAATGACCCTCCATGCTCTTTAAATAGAGATCATGGACCAATTGGGTGTTAAGCCATGGATCAAGGGTAGGTATGATCTAAGAGAAGTTGATCCGTCGGATCACTCTATGTTGGGAACATATCAATGACCGTCAGATTAAGTATTTACAAATGCATACTAATGCATACTAAAGAAACAAACTTTTCCTAATAGATATATTACACAAGTTCATCTAACTAACTCCTAAGGGTCTAAATATCCTAACATCCCCCCTTAAGAACAACTTGGGATATGATTGAAGGATTTACAAAAGTGACACTTTTAGGAGAAGGAAGGAGGCATTAGATCTTATCCCCCCTTAATGACAAGTTCCTAAACTCCTAACATAGATCGAAGTTTAGAAAACATCGCTTCAGTAAGAGACTTGGTGAAGATGTTTGCAACTTGATCATCTGTAGAACAAAAGAGCACTTCAAGAACACGATCATGAACAAGATTTCTGATGAAGTACATATGTAGCTCAATGTGTTTGCTGCGTTGATGTAGGACTGGATCTTTGGCAAGCTTGATGGCACTTTGATTGTCGCACCAAAGTGGAGTAGGTTGCTGCTACTTGAATCCAAACTTTGAAAGGATCTGTCGAAGCCATAAAGCTTCCTGACTGGCATTAACTGTGGCTCGATATTCTGCGTCTACTGAAGAAAGAGCAAGAACTTGTTGTTTCTTACAATCCCAAGTAATAGGTCCATATCCCAGACTGAAAACATAACCTGCAGTAGACTTTCGATCATCAGAATCACCGGCCCAATCTGAATCAGTGAAACCAACCAACAAACGTTTCCCCCCTGTACTGTAATGAATCCCAAACTGAATTGTACCTTGAATATATCGAAGTATTCTTTTAGCTGCTTTCCAGTAATTTTGATGAGTTGTTTTCATATAACGGGAAACACGACCAATGGCAAAGGAAAGGTTAGGACGAGAATGAGTCAAGTATAAGAGACTACCAACAAGTTGATGATACAAGGTGGCATCTACCTCAGGTGAAGTACAAGTGGAAGAAAGTTTGACTCCAGACTGGAAGGGAGACGGGGCAGGTGTACAATCTTCCATGTGAAAGCGACGAAGAAGGTCACAAGCATACTTAGACTGAGAAAGAAATATTCCTTCTTTGGTTTGCAGGACTTGGAGACCAAGAAAATAATACAAATGTCCTAAGTATGACATTTCAAAATTTTGCTTAAGACTGGATTTCACATGGATTATAAGCTTAGGGTCACTACCAGTAAGAATAAGGTCATCAACATATAGAACAAGTATGATGAGATGGTTTCCTACTTTCTTGGTATAGACATTGGGGTCAGAATGGCATCTAGAAAAACTAGTGTCAAGGAGAAAGCTATCCATTTTGGCATACCAAGCTCTAGGAGCTTGCTTAAGGCCATATAAGGATTTATTAAGGCGGTAGACAAGGATAGAGTTATTTTGAACATATCCAGGAGGTTGTTCCATGTAAATTTCCTCCTATAAATCACCATGTAAGAAGGCAGACTTGACATCCATTTGATGGACTTCCCAGTTGTGTAAGGCTACAAGGGAAAGAACAAGGTGGATGGAGTTCATTTTTGCGATAGGAGCAAAGGTTTCATTGTAGTCAATCCCTTCAACTTGGGAAAAACCTTTGACAACTAACCTTGCCTTAAGTATTTCAACACTTCCATCTAATGCATACTTAGTTCTGTAGACCCATTTACATCTAACAACTTTTCTTCCTTTTGGAAGAGGTACAAGATCCCAAGTATCGTTCGCCATTAAGGAACGATATTCTTCATCCATAGCTACATCCCAATCTGGATTTTTTGAAGCTTCTGCAAATATTTTTGGATCATGATTCTCGGAAACTTGACCCGAAAGAGAATAAGCTCGCTGAAACTGAGAATGTGTTCGACGTTGATCTCTAGGATCACCGGCAAGATCACCAGTTGCTTCACATGTTGAACGGAACCATCAAGGAAGCACTTGTGCTGGTGCAACTGGAGGAACATGAGCAGGTGGAGGTGGATTTTCATCCTAACTATCATCATCAAAAACTAGAGTTGGAAACCTTTCAAGGAAGTTGGAAGAAGAAGAAGAAGGCACAAATGCCGAATCAGGCTCGCAGGCCAAAGATGGCACAATCGCCGAGTTAGGCTCGCAGGCCAAGATATTTTCATCAAATTTAACATCTCTTCTAATGATTATATCATGAGAATTTGGTTGAAGAAGTCTATAACCTTTTACATCTTCAAAATATCCAACAAATACACACTTTTCACTTTTAGGCTTCAATGCTTTCTGTTTTTCATCCGGAATGTGAGCCCACGCTTCACTACCAAACACACAGAAGTGACTTACATCAGGTTTAGTTTTACTCCATGCTTCTTCTGGTGTGATACCTTGTAATGCTTTAGTGGGGGTGCGATTAACTATGTAATTTGCACAATTAATGGCGTCAACCCAAATTGAAGACTTAGTCCCTTAGATTGGATCATACAATTAGCCATTTCTTTTAAAATGTGGTTCTTCCGCTCAACTACACCATTTTGTTGTGGTGTATATGGAATAGTGTGTTGTTGTTGGATGCCTTGTTTAGTGCAGAAAGTAGTGAACCTTTTGTTAACATATTCTCCTCCATTGTCAGATCTTAACTTAATAATTTGATGACCAGATTGTTTTTCAACAAGGGCCTTGTAGGCCAAGAACTTGTTAAGTACTTTGCTCTTAAGTTTTAAGAAATAAACCCAAGTGCATCTGGTGTAATCATCAATGAAAGTTAAGAAATATTTGAAACCAGAAAAGCAAGCAGATGGAAGAGGACCACACAAGTCACTATGCACAAGCTCCAAGGGAACCGAAGCATGCCAAGAGGCAGGTTTGTCAAAACTGTCCTGATGATGTTTTCCGAGTACAAAAACGGAACAAACACCATCCCTGCAAGATACCATCAGAAGACCTGTCACCATATTGCCTTTACATAGTTGTTGCAATGAGTGATAATTTAAGTGACCAAATCGATCATGCCAAAGTTTTCTCAAGTTATCACTATGAGCAACAAAAACTGAAGGAAAAGGTGATGACCCAAAGTTGTTAAACTTGTACAACCTGGTAATATCATCAACAATTTCGATAGCTAGGACCTGTTGAGGATCTTTAAAATCCTTGATTACAACTTGGTGAGGTGTAAATGTCACAGTTTTACCTTCACCAGAATGAGTGATTTGATAGACTGATAAAAAATTGCAGGAAATTCTTGGAACACATAGTACATCACTGAAATGACCATTATCTACTGGAACTGTTCCAGCTCCTACAACACTTAGAGATCTATCATCACCAACAAATATTTGTTTGGTGTTATATTCATGCATCGTATAAAAGATGGCTTGATCCTTAGCCATATGATAAGATGCTCCAGAATCAATAAGCCATTCATTTGAAGTAGAAGAAGAAGATGCATTATAAGAATAACCAGAAGCACAAAGTGCATGTCCATGAGAGGTATATTTTGAAGGCGAATCTAGGCTGATGTGGTGCTTCTTTATTGCAGCTTCCAAGGCTGCCATCTTCTTGAAACACTTAGATTCATCATGATTATCTTTCCCAAAATAGTTGCAATGACCCTCAGTCTTCTTGCCTTTTGGCTTGGATCCTTTGTCATTTTTTAAAGAAGGAGCTGACTGAGAGGGTTTGGGACCCTTGTTTAACTTATTATTGCGAAAATTTTGTTTCTTGGGAGGCTTGGACTTTTCTTTCTGTTGGGACAATAAGGCTTTCCTAGATGTATCTGCATTGTTGATTAATCCAAGATGGATGAGTTTATCTTGCTCTCTAATCAAGGAATCACAAAAGGATTCAAGACTAGGCTCTTGATAGCTAGCTGTATTCAAGGATTCTTTCATGGAGTAAAATGTAGATACAAAAACAGAATATGCAAGTCCAAGTTTGGAAAGAATATGATAAATGCATTATTTGTCTTCCCTCTTAATCTTACATTCTATACATAAGAGTTTAAGAGTTTTGTACTTAGATAAATAATCTTGAATGCATGAAAAATCACTTGGATTTAAAGAAATCAACTCATTTTTTAGTTGATGACCTCAAATTTCATTCTGTTTACCAAACATAGATTCCAACTTGTCCTAAGTAGCATCAGGTTCATCAATTCCAGATATGTGGAATCGCAAATCAATAGAGATTGACATCCCAATCAATCCACAAGCTTCGTCACATCTATTTTCCCATTTTGTTTTCTTAACATCATTAGTGGGTTTTGTTTCTTTCCTTGAGGTAATTCTGAAAAGTCCTCTACTTCGCAGAACATCCTCCATATGAGATTTCCATGAGAAATAGTTAGAACTGGTAAGTATAATATCACAAGGGGCGGCCATATTTGTAAATTAATGTATTTAAAAGAAGAAACCAATAGTTTGGATGCGAAGAGCTCGAAAATATAGGTGGTTTAAAAAAAACGACACTGAAAACTGACTTCGGATGATGAAGTTATGCTTGAACAAAGAAAATGCTGAAGATGTCCCCAATAGTGACGTGGCACATAGAAAATGATCAGCTAAAAAAAAGGGACCCCCCCTCTTCCCAAGATGAACTTTTGACAATCACTTTACAAGAAAGTTTTTTTAACTGAATCACTTTTATAAAATAAGTGATTTCACTTTTACAATGATACTTTAAATAGTACAGCAATAAAAAGGAACTTAAGTGACTCACTTTGTCTTTGTATTTTTTATTATTTAAGTGAGATGCACTTGTATAATAAAGTAACTTGAAAGTAGAAATTGCATGCACTTTACTTTTTAAAAGTAACTTCCTAAGACTTGAACTCAAGACCTATTAAGGAATAAAGAAACTTTGAACCAAGTGAGCTAGATTAAAAGGTATGTAAAATATGGGAATGAAGAAGGGTTTTTTTTTTTTTTTTTACTCTTCTTGCTTGGTTTCCATGCTTGCCTTTTTTCCTGCAAATCACACCACAAACCGAAACAAAAAAAAAAATTCCATGCTTGTGGATTTAGATCTCGTTAGCTTTCTCGGAAAGTCTACGTTTTCTCTCTGTTAATAATTTGCCAATATCGCGTAAGGTGCATGGCAAAGAGCATACGCAATCGAGAGAAACCCTTTCCCTTTCTATTTCTGATTTGCCGAGATCGCTCAACGTGCACGGAAAAGAGAATACGCAAAAAGGGAAAGAAAAAATCCGAAACAAAAAAAAATCTAATAGTAAAAACTGATCAAATATGAGTTTTTTTTTCTTTTAAAACAGAAAATAAAAAAATGCGTCACTGTAACATTATACCTTCAGATCTGATGAAATACGCGTTTCTGAAGCAACCGGGAACCGTTTTCGATCAAACGAAAACTAATTTCCAATGGAAAAGGAGTTCCGGACGCAATAGAACACCTCCCACAGCCCAAAAATGCATAGAAATACCAGAACCAGAAACCATTTCAAGTTTCGGCAACAACAGTTCAAGATCTAGATCATAACCAGAAGCGACTCTTCATAAAAGCTCTGATACCATGTTTGGGTACACAGCGTACTCCAAAAAGACCAAACACCTAGAGAAACCACTTCACACAAACAGATCACAGATCGATACACTGATGTTTTGACGTGGTTTAAACCCTCGTGAGGGAAACACTCCATGGCCCGGTCCAAATAGCTTCTACGGGACAATTTATTATGCAAAGAAAGAAAGTTACAAATGAGCTTCTCAGAATCGATCAACTTTCCAATGACCCTCCATGCTCTTTAAATAGAGATCATGGACCAATCAGGTGTTAAGCCATGGATCAAGGGTAGGTATGATCTAAGAGAAGTTGAGCCATCGGATCACTCTATGTCGGGAACATATCATGACCGTCGGATTAAGTATTTACAAATGCATACTAATGCATACTAAAGAAGCACACTTTTCCTAAAGGATATATTACACAAGTTGATCTTAACTAATTCCTAAGTGTCTAAATATCCTAACATCTTCATCATTGTTGTCATAGAGCTAGGGAATCTAGTCCAAGTGTCTCACTAGCTCCAAAATGCCTCTTCCTCTTCCATGGGAGTTACTCTTCCACTCCAATTCGACCTTAATTTATTCATGCCAAGTATATTGACCTTCCAACTCATCCCAATAACCTTGATATTTTTATGGATTCGAAATGATAAGAGGAGGATGCCATGTGGCATGGAAAATCTAGCCTGTGTGGGTCCCACATCCTCCATGTGTCTTCATGATCAATTGCCACTTTTATTTTCCCTAATATTTATTTATTTGTCTCCTTTATTAAATATTTATGCCATTCTAATGTTCAAACATCATTTATTATCCCCCTTATTTCAAATCCCAAAGCTTCCACCCCCCAACCTAGGGAACTAGTAATTTTCCTTCATGGCAGTTCATTTGGATGGGTATATTACAACTTTGAATTGAGAATTTCTCTTAATGTGACCCACCTTGTCCATTTGGATCTAATTTCACATTATTACTAACTTGGACTTCATTCTTGGCATTTATTTGACCCTTAGCATCCATTTGACAAACTATCATGAGTGTGGCCAAGAGGTTTAGGCCATTGTGACCCAATACAAAATTTTGGGACATGACAGTAACCCTGCATAGAAATCATACATAAATACATCTATGTGTTTCACCTACCACTATACATACATGTATGTCATCACCATAAAGTCTTAAATTCGATAAAACATTCCTAAAACAAATATGTTAGTATCAACTACTACATATGCATCACATCAACACATAGGAAATATAAAGCAAAATACACATACATCACATACATAAAGAGACACATACACCATGTGCCGCCAAAATAATATATATATATATATATATATATATATATATATATATATCATCAAAAAATATGTGTGTCATGTACAAAAAATGGCCCTCATGGGGCATATACATAGTATCCTTATGGGGGATACATCAAAACCTGTCTCCCATAGGCCCATCAAAAAATATGTATATACAAAACTAGGTTTGATAGCCCTACATAAACTCTAACTTCACAATACTTGGTGGATCCCTGGGTCCCAAAATAGACAAAGGCCACACAAACTCCCCTCATATATAGGCTCTCATCCCTGCCAAGGCCTCTATCGTGGAGGAGGGGTCGCCCCTCCCTGCACCTCTCGTTCCACGTGGCACACTACCACAACCCACTACATGATATGCCTCCAAGATGGCCACACTAATCTAGTAAGTGAAGTTTCAAGTCCACCTCACCATCCTCGAGTTCGGCCTAATCCCATCAACCCCAGCCGATAGCCCACCAAATCGTCGCTCCAGGTATACTATCACAATGGCCATACAGTCCCTGATAATTGCTCCCCCTGCGACAACTCCTCCAGCACTGGATCCTCCTTCTCTTGAAGCACCAACCTTGATTGCACCTTCTCCTTCAATAGCCTATGCATCCCCAACGGCTGGCTGATCTCTCCATGATATCTGCCTCTGAGGTGGTCTCACGGGACCTACATCTGCATCACAGAGGAGGAAACCATCATCAGTACCTAATAAACATGTATATCATAAATGCAGAGAAATAAAAGTATGTACACATATATATGCAAAAAGTACAAACCGTAAAACATACCTATAGCGTCATAACCTCCAGGAGGAATGGGTAGCTCCATATATCCCCAGTAATCCATGCTACTCCATGGATACCTATCCACCCAACCTATACAGCCTTCGGAGATCCAACATCTAGGGAGTATAATATCCCTCCACAGGCCCGCCACTAGCATAAGGCGTAATATGCCCCCAAAAGTCCATCTGAGGCTCTTGTGGTCCCCTCGATGGGACTACTACCTTTGGCCTCAACGACGCATAACACTTGAATAAATAGGATCAGAACACATTGCCATATTAGAAGGTGCTCCAATCCTCAAGCCAATACAAATCCTACATCTACTACCTCATATACTGATGCAACAATGGACCCCATGCCATGACCCAACCAACCATCACTCTCTCCACCAGCTCGATCTAGCCCCTGGTAATCCAGTTGGGTGACATAGCCCCCAATACATGCATAATAGCTATCACAACAGCCTGCACAAACAGAGCCCTCAAATAGCTCACAAGAACTCCACCAGAGTTCACATAACTCTAGTCACCGCCACAATATTGATCCACTAGTGTGTGGATTGTCTCCTCCATCATCTAAGGAGGGAATGGCCCCCTCACCCCTCAATGAGTCAAACCCATCAATAAGTAAATGTCCTAAGTCATGATACTTAGGTCCTCATCTCCTACCCAGAAAACCCCTTGGTCTGAGACCCACATGTCCAATAGTCTCCATAGTAGGTAGTCTGTTGATCACATCAAGGGGCTCTTGACGAACTTCAAGATCCCCACATCACCTAATGCCTCTATCACTTCCCATTCATCCAACACTCTGTCTCGTAGGGAATCATACTCCCTCTCTCTGTTGGAACATTGTAAAAAAACCCACTATTTCATTCTAGACTTAGGATAAATTAATTAATCATTTATGATTAATTTTCTGAGTTTTGACTAGGTAAAATAGGTCAATTTTGTCTTTTAGTTGACCACATGCCATCCTAACTCACCAAAACGAATTTGGATGGATTCTAAATAATATTTCCTTGGATTATGTCTGATTTTATTATATTCCTAAATTACAAAGACACTTTCCTAATTTAGACAACTTTATCCTATTTTTTCTACTTTCTAGTGCAAAAGGAAAATCTAGTTGACTTGGAAACTCTTTCCACTTGACCAATTCGACCTCCACATCATATCTACTCTTCTAAATCCACCAATACATTCTATTTACCTCACTCATGAGCTTCCATTCCATACTTACTAAATTTGTGAACCTCTAGGACAGTTTTGGAAACTGCTTTTGCCACCTAGGGTTTTTTTTGTCTTTTCTAAGCCTTTTCTTTTTGCTCTTTCCAAATTGCCTCAAAGGAATTCGATTTTCTCCATGGAGGATGTATTAGATATATATCAATGAATAAGATACAGAGTGATTTCCACAATTTATTCTCTCTATTCTTCTTCTCTCATTGTTTGAAATATTCCATGTGAAATTGTCTGATGAATCTAGTTCCTAGCAATTGAAAATCTCACATGGTATCAGAGCTAGCTTGATTCAAAGAAATTTCCAAGAGTGTTTTTTGCAGGTATTTCCATCAACAGAAGTGCATCAGTATGGAGAAAATTCAATCCAACACTGTGACTCTCACTCCCTTCAATTTCTTTGACTGGAATGTGCATATGATCATCCAGCTTCGAAGCAAAGGATTGTATAGAGTCACTATGGGACTTGAAACTGAGCCAGGAGTTGTTGCATTAAAATACAAATGGTTCAATAGGATTAATGAATCTTCTGGGTTACTTTGTCTCTCTATATTGATTCTCTATCCACTCCAAATGAAGTGTGGACAAAGCTAGAATCTCTCTTTGGAAAATAGGACGAGCTCAGAGGTCATTTGTTGGAGATTGAACTGATCTCTCTTAGTCCAAGTAATTTCAACTCTATGGAGGAATTCATATCAAAATTCAAGAACCTAGTGCTTCAACTCAAGCAATGTGGCATAGAGAAGAAGGATGAGCAATTATTCCTTACCATTCTGTCAAAACTAAGCTTTGAATACTCAGTATTTGTGTCTACTTTTCATTCTACAAGACTTGCAGTTCCCAAGTGGAAGATGCAAACCTTGGGATGCATTCATTGATTCCATCACTCAGGAGAAGGACAATTTGGTCCAAATGAAGGATCTATCACCCTCCAAATACTTTTCACTTGTTTCTTATGGAGCAAAGAGTTTCAAGAATGGCAAATCCAAACAAAAGATATTGTCAGAAGAAGAGGATTCCGATGGAGATTCCAAATCCAAGAAGATGAATAAGGAGAAGAACAAGTGTTATTATTGCTGCAAAGGCACTCATCCTAAGAAATCTTTCTTCAATAATAAATTGGACATCATGGTCAAGATGCTTGAATAGCATAACATAGATGTTCCTGACTTTGCAAAGAAAGAACAAGGCAAGCTTGTTGTAGAACAAGAACATTGTTTCCAAGCCTCTCCCAAAGGTAATCATGCTTATGATTTGAGTTCTAGAGTGAAATATAATTCTGATGTCTCTGATTTTGATTCACATTCTGATATATTGGAATCATAAACCTCCACTTCTTCTTTGGAATAGTCTTCAGTCAGTTCATCCAAGTCTACTCTCAAAACTAGTCATTTTTTTACTAGCTTCTAACTTGTCTTCTGAAAGGTCTTTCCACCTCCATTCAAATATTTTATATTATGATTTATAAGATGATTTATAGTCTGATATGCATATTATTACATATCCCACACCATTTTCCCAACCATTGGATGCACAAAATACCCCACAAACCCCAAGTACTCCAGTTAAGAAACTACACAATTCTATGTTTTCCTACACCGTGTCACTTGCCTCTGTTGCACTTTTGCATTTCATATCCTTCATTGGTTGGATATCCATGTATTTTTCCATATTTGGACTGATAATCCACACATATGGACCCGACCCCATCACGCATGGTTCAAAATTCAAGTCCTCACACTCTCCAGGCTCGCTCAGCTATCAGGGTGACCTAGTTTCTCACACTTTTCCTACTGAAACTCTGTTCGATCATGGAGAATCCACATATTTATTGGTTGTTTCTCCATATGAATCACATTCTAATATTTCAGAGCTACATGATCTCAATTTAAATATCAAAAAGGTCCTACATCAGTTTGAGAATAAGCTACAAGAACTAGTGCACCACATTGCAGCTACAGAAGAAATTGATCCTGTTGAGTTCATTGTTTCTCCTTGGGAAGGAGTATGCATAGATCTTCTTTCCATCATTGATTATGTTTTTAGATATGATTATATATGTTACAACAACAAGAAAAATTCATTTTATGCTCCTCCATCATCAGAAGATGAGCTTCCTAGAGCTTCAACACATGGTTCTTGCCTACACAACATTGATGCACTGATGCATGATCATGACATCCACAATCTATTCATCAAGTCTGCTACTTAGAAGCAGCCCATTCAGCTCATTCATCTCATTCAAATGAGCAACATGACAGTATGAAGAGATCAAGCATGTCCATTTTTTAGGGAGCGTTTTGTTCCCATGATGTTTTCCTTGTTTCCTCGGTTTACATGGACTAGTTATTTTTGTATTGGGATGACCATAAGCCTTGTTTCTTGGGCCCTATATTTCTGATATTTTTTTGATTCCCATCGCATAAAGTCATGCTTAAGTGGGGGTGTTGGAACATTTAAAAAAACCCACTATGTCATTCTAGACTTAGGATAAATTAATTAATCATTTATGATTAATTTTGTGAGTTTTGACTAGGTAAAATAGGCCAATTTTGTCTTTTAGTGGACCACATGCCATCCTAACTCACCAAAACGAATTTGGATGGATTCTGGATAATATCTCCTTGGATTCTGTCTGATTTTATTCTATTCCTGAATTAGAAAGACACTTTCCTTATTTAGATAGCTTTATCCTGTTTTGTCTACTTTCTAGTGGAAAAGGAAAAGCTAGTTGACTTGGAAACTCTTGCCACTTGACCAATTCGAACTCCACATCATATTTGTTAACACTTATTATGGTTTCCACCATGGAGTGGGAAGGAAATATCCCACTCAAAGCCTCGAGGTCACCTATTGGCTGGTTTCATCAAATCAAGAATCAGGAAACCCAAAATTGGCTGTGTCAAACAAATCCAAGCCAAATGACCAAGACGCAATGAGAAAATGGGAAAATACAAGGCAGGAGGGCCCTTCCGCAGAAAAAAACTATCAATAGGATCTTCTTCCACAATCAAATAATATTGGACAGCTAAGATCAAGGAGTAGATCATATCAACGGTTGAAAGTGCGTTCCATAAGCCTTTTTCCGAGTTCCACACCCACATTGCGCATTGCGGATTCCGGGAAGCAATTTCCCAAAGAGAGCAGAAGACAAGTTTCTGTATTCGCAATACGCATTGTGGATTGTGGATTGCGGATTGCAGAAGAGAAATCCTCTAGGGGACAAAAAATATAGTTTCTGCATACAACATCTCGCATTGCGGAATGCGGATTGCTGAAAGGTCATTTTCAAAAGCACAAAAAAAAGTATAGGTTCTACATCCCGCATCCCACATTGCGGATTGCGGATTGCAGAAAGGTCATTTTCAGAAGCACAAAAAAGTAAATTTCTGCATCCCACATTGCGGACTGTGGAAAGATAGTTCTCCAGAAATTCACGAGGCCGAAATACCAATCCCTGCACGCCACATGGCTAATTGCGAGTTGTGGAAAGGCCATTGTGGAAAGGACCATTACGGAAGGGTCCATTGCGGAAGGGCAATCCTGGAAGCGCAGTTGCAGAAAGAAAAATTGTGGATCGAGAAAGTTTTGCAGAGCCAGTTACAGTCGCAGGAAATGGAGATTTTCACAGAGAAATGGAGCATTGGAGAATGACAAAGGGGGCCTGTTTCAGTTATTTGTCTCATTCAATCTAAAATGACCTGATTCGCAAGAAGAATGAATGGTTTCCATGGCCTAATGGTGCACTTCCAGTGCAGGTGATGCTTCTTCTCCGTGCATGACAAAATCAGGGATTGTTGATTGGGGCAGCTCAGCTCGAATGACCTCATCATTACCAGTTTGAGTTTGTTTTAAATTAGTTAAGGCATTTTGTTGTTTTGTAAGCCTATAAAGGCAAGGTCCGAAGTATACCAAAGGGTTGGACATTTTTGTTTCAGAGAGATTACTGCTATGCATTGTATTAAACTCGGCCTCTTAATTCAATGAGCAGACCCGATTTTGGAGCTGGAGATTCCCGTGATGTGTGTTTCGATGTCTGTTATTTCATGTGTGTGTGTTCTTTCTTTGTATTCCCATTAATTGTTTACTTCTGTAGTACCTAAAGATCAAGATTACATGGTCTAGAATTCATGCCCACATGCTCCAGATGCATATGACTAGGTATTCCACCCTTTTCCTCTTGAAATTGCAGCTTAGAATTCATTCTTAAATGCTCTAGCCTTATGGCCAAACTTGTCTCCTTCCTCTACCTCCATATGTTGATTACTTCGATGTGAAAGAACCATGTCTACCTTGCCTCATGCCTCTGCAATCGCGGCCCAAACTTGCCATTGATGACAGTAACCCATCAAAGTTGACTCCATGCCCAACTGTCCTCTTGTTCTTAACTCCAACCAACCAAAAACCCCTTTTAATTCATTTTTTGAAGGTCTAGCCACCACTTTAACCGATATCTGAGCCCATTTCTAAGCTGCATCCTATTGCTGGAAGCCCCAAAGGGATATACCTCCTTGTGGTTGGAAAGGCTAGTTTCCATCCACTAAAGATTGGTTTGCAACAGTTACCCCATGGTCTTTCCTGCCACAACCCAGGAAAATCTAGTGTGATAACATTCTGGCGACTCCACTGGGGATAATCTCTGGTTTTCAAGGTATAAAACCAGACCTCTAAGGGAGAACAAAGAGTCTGATATTCCAAGGTTGTATTATTTTCCCTGGCGACTCCAGCTTACATTCTGGCGATCCCACTGGAGATCAATCCTACTTCAAAATGTTTGTATCGGAGCCGATTACTAAGAGAGAAAAATAGTCAGAAGCTAAGAGGATCCTACATTATTCCTGTGGCGAGTCCATATTTCGAATCGGAGAACCCATAGGAGAAAATATGGCTCCCAAAAGGATACCTACCAGAAGTCATCTGGATCCTAAGCTACCAAAAGTTACTACATACCCAGAGAAGGTCATCAAGAAAGCAAAGAGAAGCCAGGAAGGTATTTCTCTACAAACTAGGTCGTTTTCTTTACCTAAGAAAGAGGCATATGTTACAAAAGCATCCCTCCAATTTTAAGGACTCAGTCTTCCCCATTCAAATCTAGGTCTGAGACTGATCTAAGGGAAACCATGTCTGACAAAAGAAATTTCCAGACCCATTGCCTAAGTTCCTAGTTGGAAAATTTACAAGCCTGGGAAAAAGCTAGTGATTTGTCTCCCTTTACTAAAGCTGCTGGCCAAAGTAACCAAGTCCTGAATATCACCCCTGCTACTCCTAAAACCCCATCTACTCCCAAACAAAACCTAAGAGCCAAGGCTTCCAGATATGCTCCTTTGGCCCTCCCACCAGATCCTGATGACCTACCTATGGGCTATGCCTAGCGCCTCATGAGATTTGATGGGGAGGGAAGAGTATCTGCACAACCGCATGTAGACCAGTTCAATGACTTCACAGACCTATAAGAGGTGGATGAAGATGATGTTAATATGATTTTGTTTTCCCAAATCCTAGTAGGGGAAGTGGAGAAATGGTTTAAGTCCCTTGCAAATAGAGGAATAGATGCCTATGAAAGATTTGAAGAAGCTTTCCTAGCCATGGAAGGATAATAAAAACCCTCTCCAAATTCTCACTCAATATGAGCATACAAAGAAAACCAATGTGGAGACTATCCAAGAGTTCTCAGTCAGATTCATGAGAATGTACAATTATATCCCCGTGGACATAAAACTCCCTGTAGGGGTAGCCAAGCTTCATTTTGCCAACTACTTTGACAATGAATTTTCTCTCATGCTGAGAGAAAGGAGATCTCCCACTCTCCCTGATATGCTGAAAGATGCACTAGAAGTAGAGGCCAACTTGATAGCATCATGAAAAATGAAACACTTGACTGAAGCGGACAAAAAGAGATGCAATGAAGCAGTGCAGCCTTCCACATCCCAATCCATCGATGCCAAATTTGAGCAAATGATGAGAACTAGGGATAGACTGGTGGATAGGATCTCCCTTGATAGCATGCCTCCTTCCAGACAAAACCCATAGCCTCAAGCTCGAAATAGCAATCTGAGAAGACCCCCTGGCCCACAAGGAAGACCTAGAGAGCCACGAAACCCTGACAATCAGCCAATCATGCCACCTTTTGCTGATAATTTCATGGATGAAGAAGAAGATAGACATGTTGAATACCAAATCCATCTCTTTGATCAGATCCAACCCGAGTTCTACTTGACTAAATATGAACATGAATGGTCTTCCCTGCAATCAGAGGATGCTCTTGGTGAATCATAATCTGACCAATACCAAATAGGGCTCCACAATGCCATCTGTCAGTTCGAGAGGCAGCATAATTTGAGAAATATAAAATTAACAGTAGACCCAGGGAAGTTTGTTACTGATCCATCCCCTTTTCAACCACCAAGAAAGGAAATCCCTAGGAGAAAAGTGCAAAAGGATGCAATCTCTAAGCAGACTCTTGGAAAAGGGGTAGAGCCTCCAAATAAAAGTCGATAAGGGAGAGGTGAAGGTGACACAAAGATAACAGAAAAGATCCATACTGCTTTCAGTTTGGAGAATGAAATATTTAAGATTAAGATCTCCACCCCCTTGAATGAATTGGTAAAAAACTCAAAGTACAAAGACCAGATCCTGAAGGTAGTAAATGGTTGGGAAGAAAAGCAGCCTGATACTCTCAATCTGCAAGATGACAAGCCCACCCTTCTGTTTGGCCCCCATGTAGAAAATGCTTCAGAAATTGATGTCCCTCCTTTCTATATCATTCTCAACATACATGACCATATCCTGCATAATGCCATGTTTGATTTAGGAGCCTCTCGTAACCTCATGCCCAGTTCAGTGGTGGAGAACCTTGGGTTAGAAATAAATAGACCCTATAAAGATTTGTTCTCTTTTGATTCTAAAAGAGTTCCATGTGTAGGGATGATTAGAGACATGGTGATCTCACTGACTGAGATACCCCAGAAGAATATGATTGTGGATGTGGTAGTGGTTGATATCCCACCTAAGTTTGGGATGTTGTTTTCCAGGTCATGGACTGCAAAGTTGAAGGGAACCATGCAAATGGACATGTCTTATGCCACCATCCCCATCTTTGGGGAAAACATAAGGCTATACAGGGAGCATAGGCTATCATACATGGTGAGTGACAAGGACAGGCCTGATAACCACCCCATATTTTCCATAGACACAGATGTAGGTTCCTCAATTCTCTACTATGATCTAGGTTCATAAGGAGAAGATTCAAAAGCACCCAAGTTACCTGAACTAGATGGTGAAGCCAACAATGGAAATGGGGTACAGTTCCTTGACAGCTTAGCCAACACAGAAAATGATGGGCAGTAGGTGGAAGAGGGTAGTAACAAGAAATCGGAGTTGGAAACAGAGGCCATGACCACCCTCCAAAAAGAATATCACTGGATCGTAAGGTTCGATGGGGCTGCAAACAAAGAAGGAGCTAGAGCAGTAGTATGGATCTTCCCTCCAGACGAGAGAATTGCATGTGCTAGGTTTCATACTTTCAAAATAATGTTTGAATGTTCAAATAACATGGAAAAATATGAGGCTATGCTATTGGGCTTTAATGTACTCAAAGGCTTGAGGCCTAAGAAGATCAAGATCTATGGAGATTCAAAGCTAATAATCCAACAAGTGAAAGGAAACTATGAGGCTAAGCACCCCAGGCTAAAGGCTTACAGGAATGCTGTGTGGGAGATGTTTGATAATTTCTTCACAAAACACGATATCTTCTTCGTTCCCAGAGAGCATAATATAGTGGCGGACACTCTAGCCAGTTCTACTAGTAGATTTCAGCTCCCTGCTTATCCTTCCAGAACTCACCTGATTAATGTAAGGCATAGACCCTCTGTCCTAAACAATACTAAGCACTGGAAAATATTTGAAGATGACCGAAAGATAAAGAAGTTCCTAGAAATTAATGGGGATTTTTCCAATATCCAGATTGATCAGGAGGACTGTGAAGGGGAGAAATGAGAACCTGACCCACCAGAGCTCAAAACCACTTTGGGAGGCAAAGAGATTTTATAGCTAAAGAGAAATTACATACACAAAGGTTTGGTCCCACTGGAAATATGATTTGATGAAAATGATGTGGCTAGAGATCATAAGGTGGCTCCAAAATCGAAGGAAGTAGAATACTGTAACATTGGGAGCAGTGAAGAACCCAAAATTGTCAAACTATCAAAGTCTTTGGCCCCAGGTATCAAAAAGAACTATATGGATTTAATGAGAAAGTTTTATGATGTGTTCGCATGGTGCTATGAATATCTAAAAGAATATGACACATCTGTCATTCAGCATACCATACCAGTCAAGGAGGGGGAGAATCCATTCAGGTAGAAGCTAAGAAGGATGAATCCCATGCTACTCCCACTAATTGAAAAAGAGGTAAAGAGGCGGTATGAAGCCAAAATCATAGTCTCTTTGAGGTTTTCACAGTGGGTGGCCAGCATAGTCCTAGTAAGGAAAAAGAATGGTGAAATCAGACTATGTATTGACTTTAGAAATATCAACAAGGTGTCCCTAAAAGATAACTACCCCTTGCCCAAAATGGACCACATTTTGCAGAAGGTTGTAGGGGAAGCAAGAATGTCCATGATGGATGGATTTTCAGGATACAATCAGATTAAGGTGCAACCAGAAGATCAGAGAAAGACAACCTTTACCACACCTTGGGGGAGCTTCATGTATGCAAAAATTCCCTCCGGATTGTTGAATGCAAGAGCCACCTTCCAAAGAGCTATACTCCAAGTCTAATGCAGACCACCTAAAACATTTGCACCAAGTGTAGGAAATTTGGAATCTCCTTGAACCCTAAGAAGTCTAATTTTTCCATGCAAGAGGGTAATCTGTTGGGCCACATAATATCTAAAGGTGGGATCATAATTGACCCAGACAGAATAGATGCAATACATAAAATTGAACTCCTCGGGAGTAAAAAGGAAATTCAGTCTTTCCTAGACACAATGAATTTCATAAGGAGATTTGTCCCCAATTTCGTAGAAATCATGAGGACAATCACCTGCATGCTTAAGAAAGATACTCAAGTTTGGTGAACTGCGAAGGCTAGGCAACCATTTGAGGATATAAAGAGGGCAGTTGTTGAAGCACCTGTATTGATCAACCTAGATTTTGACAAGGAGTTTTTTATATTTTCTGTTGCCTCTGAGCATTCCATAGCAGGTGTGCTTTTACAGAGAAATCAAGAAGGAGATGAGCATCCCACATCTTTCTTCAACACGGCTCTCATAGATGTTGAGCTCAAGTACAAAATTATGGAAAAGCAAGCCTGTGCCATGATCAAAACTCTAAAGGATTTCAGGGTTTATGTCATACATTCCCATGTTGTAGCTTATGTTCCCAATGCTGCTGTGAAGGATATATTGAAACAACCTAATCTAGAAGGTAGAAGAGAAAAGTGGATAGATACGCTATTGGAATATGATCTGGAGATCAAACCTACTAAGCTCATTAAGGGGCAAGGCCTAGCTAGGCTCAGGGCTGAATCAAATTAGGATTCAATGAGTATGAACCTGATGTAACACATACAGGGAGAATCTTCCCAAGATCCACTACCTCAGGTATCAAACAAATTCCTGTCCTCTCTTTGGTGTTCTGATGTTGTATATGTTTTGCAGAACTTGCAAGCACCCCCTGAGATTGGAAAAAGCAAAGCTAGATCCACCAATATGAAGGCTGCGAAGTATTGCATACTTGTTAACACCCAAAAAGTGTTCACTACCTCATCTACCTCATTACATGGCTCATTTGTCCATTTTCCTACCATATTTCCCTTGAAAACCCTGAAAATCCCACTAAAAAGTCTCCAAAAGGCCAAAAATGCCTCCAAAAGGCCACAAAACCCTCAAAAAAGCCTCAAAAAGGCTAGAAAACCCCTTTTTCCTCCAAAAATATCCAAAATTCCTCTAAAAATAGCAAAAACCCCCTAAAAAGGGAATAAAAAATATAAAATAATGAGGAAATGGAGGAAAAAACCCTATGCAGCTGCCCTAAACCATATGGTTCCCAAAACCATGAGCCAGCACTCCACCACCAAAAAACTATAAATAGGTGATGGAGACCCCTTATTCGATATCCACAATCAAGTATACCCTTACTCTGCCAAAATCTCTCTCGAAACCCTAGCTCACCCTTGAGCTGCTTTCACCTTGAGATCCCCTTTTGGCCCATTCCCACCATTGGAGAAAGAGAAGGAGCACATTCGAGCTTGGAGCAACCCTCTTGGACATTGCAAGAGCTTCACCAACCTCCACATTGGAGGTAATATCAATACAAAAACCATTATTTACATTTTGTTGTTTATGTTTCATGCACATGTTTTAGAGTAGTTTATATTTCTGTTTTAGCTTAATAATTTACATTTACTAAACTGCTACTAAGGAGTCCATTCTCCATAGTAGGTGCTCATTTGCACAAGCTAGGGGTAAAACCCTAGCTACAGTTTTGGCAACTCCCCTAGGTTTGAATTTCTGGTTACGATTTTTAAATATTTTTTCTGTTCGGCTATCCCTTTCGGCCGCCGTATACCGCGTTTTTCCCCCCCACAGTCGCACACCGACCGCGTCTTTTAGGCACTTACCTGCGACCCGACCGTGGCTCTCAGACTGTTTCCGGTGACCTGCCGTCCATTTTCAGTCTGTTACATGCGATCCGGCCATGGCTATTATCCTATTTGGGATGGTCTAACTGCGGCTATTACCCTCTTACCTGCGTCCCGCCTGCGGCTTTCGGCCAGTTTCCCGCATCCCACCGGCGTCTTTCCCGCGTCCCGCCTGCGGCTTTCGGCCAGTTTCCCGCATCCCGCTGGCGCCTTTCGACATCTTTCCCGCGTCCTGACTGCGACTTTCAGCCCCTTTGCTGCATCCCGACTGTGTCTGTCTGCCAAAAACCCGCGTCCTGTCCGCGCCTGTTCCCCTCAAACCTGCGGTCCGACTGCTCAGTTTCGCCACAGACCCGCGGTCTGCTTTTCTGCATTTTTTCCAGTTTTGAGCCCAGAACTTTGCTGCACTATTTTCTGCACCAGCACAGCCCTCTGTCCTACCTGCAGCCACCCTTCCTTACAGCATTTTTCTGCAATTTTTTCTGTTTCATTTACAGAACCATTTTTTCATTTTTAGCATTTTAAATTTGAAAAAGAAAATTGTGCATTTTAAAAGTTCATTTCTGTATTGTTATTGCTAGATAGAAAGTTGCCCTCCCTAGTGGCACTTTCTACTTGGTTTCATCATTATCTCACAAGCACACACTCTGTCACATAATTCAAGTGAGCCTTAAAATCTACTTAACTCAACCAATATTCTAACCCCACTTGGGGAACACAAAAGAATCTTTGTAGTTAGGTAGGATCGGGGGGATAGGCTTCCAATAACACCCCTCGGTTACTTACACTTGAGACATAGTTGTTGTCCAAATAGGGAACCAAAATCCCCTAGTACTTTTTGGCACAGTCACGACCAGTTTATCAGAGGGCCTCTCCCTTAGGAGGGTTGAAGTCGGGAGACTGGTTCCGGAGGCCTGAGTGGAATACCGCACTCCATTTAGTAACCGAAGGGCTACCTTTCGTAGTTCTCAGGATATCCCTGTATAGGGGTATTGCGGTTAAAGGACCAAACGGAAGATTCACCTTTCTAGATGTGTCATGAACGGGGTATCTTAGTTTCCATTCTTCTAGGATTGACTACACGGTGTCCCTCCCGGTAGGGGGACATCTTAGCCACTTGGCTTTCCTATTCATATTGTCTGACTTGGATTTCATCACCTTGCAGAGGATATGTCTAGTTGAGTCAGAATACCTTTTAGTTAGGTGTTTGCATGCTCCCTTACCTCCCTTTGGTCTAGTGAGTCCACCATTTTTTATTTCTAGGAAACCTGCTGCTTGTTGGTATTCTGACCATTTTGTTGGTACTCCACCTATTGTAGCACAGTTGTTACAGTGGGTGTTTTGATTTGGTTGTTGGCCTGAGTGCTTTGTTTTTGAGCTCTCCTTCTGCACACTCGGTTGCATTAGGGTTTTCGAGCTGTTTTTTACTCATCTCAACCCACAGAGTTTCGACACCATTTGTCACCATTGAGTCCCCGAGACATTCTCAGTGCCTCAGGGGCGAGCCCCCACAGCACGGTTCACTTGACACCACACGTCATCGCCATAGATCATCATCACTTGATACCACTTATCACAGATCTAGAGCCTTCTCACTTGACTCCACTCGTCAACGGCATAGGACTCTGTCACCAGATATTGACGCCCCTTACTTTACCTCCAATTCTGAAGAAGAGTCTGAGAACCCCATTTACACTGCCCCTACTAGCCCCATGGCTGGCACAACTTCCACTCCTTTCGTTGTAGGGACCATTGGTGGCACATCCACCACTACACCAGTTACCACACCTGCTCTGGGAATGCCCTCGATGGGGGCCACATCCACCATCCCAGTCACCATTCCCATTCCTGTAGCTGGCATACATACCACCACTCCACCAGTGACTCACACTACCCATGGTGGTGCAGGCCCATCCTATACTACCTTAGTCCCCCCACTTGGGGGCAACATTCCCAACCCTGCCCCTCTACTGGGGGGCATGGGCCCCAACTTGGTCCAACCCACTCCTGTGTCACATCCTTCTTCCAGTCTGCCATTCATGGATGGCGTCAACCTACCTGATCTAGCCCGACTGACCAACGACCCTGCGTGGCCTCATATGCCCACCAAGCTCCCCTCGGACATCCCTAAGTTCGAGGGCAAGGCAGGTGAGGACCCACAAAACCATATCATGTCCTTCCATCTATGGTGTTCCTCCAACTCCATAGTGGATGACTCTATTCACCTACGTCTGTTACAACGCACCTTCACTGGCTGTGCAGCCAAGTGGTATATCGAGCAACCCCATGGGACCCATGCCACCTTTGCTTCCCTTGCCTCGACCTTCCTGCAGTTCTTCCAGTTACCTGTCCGCTATGAAGCGGGCGTTGAGATACTCCTATCTTGCAGACAAAACACAACTACCCACATCACAGACCACATTCATGAGTGGCGTAGATGCCGTAGCTTATGCAAGATCAAATTAGATGACCGTATCTTCCTAGATTGGTTCCTCAAGTCTCTTCTTCCTGTCATTGCTAAGGATGTCGCTTCTGAAAGACCCCAGTCTGAAGAAGAGGCCATCCTTAAGGCATAGTAGTTCAACCTCATTTACGCCCAGTCAGGTTATCTCTACACCATTATACCTGACACCCCTCGCGGCGAGTCTTCCCAGCATGATGTGCCGGGGGCATCCCACGCTGCAGACGACATCATTGGCCGTGTTTCTTCGCATCCCCAACCCTTTTCCATAGCACGTCCTACCCCGGGCCCCGACCTTTCGTGGGCTACCTCACAGTCTGGGGCTACCAACTCGTATGCTCCTATGACACATCACCATCATTCCCATGGACCCACCTGTCCACCTTAGTGCTTCGATCATGCATCCCCTGCTTACAACCCCTCGGTCGCACCTCAGCCCTATTACCACCAACAAGCTGCACCAGCTCCTGTGCCTTCTCAGGCCCAACCCACTTATTACCACCAGTAGGCTGCACCAGCTCCTGCACCTTCCCAAGCCCAACCAGCTTATTACCCGCCACAGGAAGCCCCTGCGGCAAACCCACAACCTGCTCCGCAGACATATCAACAACCTCCTCAAGTTTCCACACCTGCGCAGCCTCCACCTACATATCATCCACTGCAGCTTGCTCCCGCACCTGCACAACCTCAAAATCCACCTGTTGCTTAAGGGCAAGTTTACGCCCAAAACAACCCGCAGCAAAACCAGAACAACCAATGTAACCAGGGCCAACAAAACTGCGGCAAGGGCCGTAATCGTGGGAAAAAACAACCTACAGACCAAGGTGGTCAACCACCTAATCCCCCAGACAACAACAACGCAGCCCCCGCTAACCAAAACCCTGATCGCCCGCCCAAGCAGGCTAAAAACCCCAATTTGCGAACAAACCATCCTTGTTCTATTTGCGAGGTCTATGGCCACTACACACATGCTTTCCCACACTTGGAGCGAGCTCGGCAACTTTGGGTTGATGAGGCCCATCGCCAAGGACATGCAGCTCCTCCAGCGTAGCCCAACCCCCCACAACCTCAGCAGCCACCTTTGGTGCTACAAAACCCCTTACCAACCCAAGGCATCGTGAACACTCAGCCGTTGGCCCCTCCTCAAGCCAACGCGCAACCCCAACAACAGATCACTTACGCCGCTCCTGATCAACCCATGTTTGACTCAGGTACCCACCACTTGTTGATGATGTCTTCCGCTGATGTCAACCTTCAGACTCGCCGGAACCAATATGGCTCCACCTCTGAGGCCCATCCCGCTGATAAAACCACTAACGCTCATCCCACTGATCAAGTGTTACGTATCCCTCCGCCTCCCATAGATGGCGCTTCCAAAGCACCTCGTTTCCCACTTCGCCGTATCAACAATAACCCCAATGTGCGCGCTGTGTCAAACTACAACATTGTAGATGACTTAGCCCAGTCTCCCGCAGCCATGTCTGCGTTAGAAGTCTTGAAGAACTGCCCTTCCCAGTGCAAGACTTTACTCTCCACCATTGGGGCTATTGACCCTAATGATTCGAATTTGATGGCATTTGATTTGGACCAGTTTGAACCACGCCTGCCTTCCACCTTAGCATTCCAAGTTTCTGTTTCCGTTCGAAATCTTGTCATCCATCGATGCATCATCGATGAAGGTGCCTCCACATGCGTTATGTCTACATTCGTATGGCAGAAGTTGGGATCCCTTACCCTCCAGCAGTCCACCACTGCGTTACGCGCCTACGACGGTCGTTCGGCTCAGCCCCAAGGTCTCCTAGCCAATGTCCCTGTCCAGTTAGGTGGTAAAACCGTCCTCATCGATATCGAGGTCATCAATGCCCAGCTTGATTACAACCTCTTACTCGGTCGAAACTACATGTATGCTATGCGGGCGGTCGCTTCCTCTGTCTTTCGTACCATGATGTTCCCCCATGATGGACGTGTTGTTAAGATCGACCAACTTACTTACTATGATCCAAATGCCCCCGCTGCACCCGAAAATGTTCTCCCCATGGTTGAACAACCGGTCAATAGTGCTACTACCTCATTTGTTTCCTCCTTGGGACCCAGAGTTTACTCAGACCCGCCGATGACATCCACCTTCCAATCCATTCCTCCCCTGTCATCTACGCCCGAAGTGTCTGACTTATGTACCCTGTCCCACGATAACCAAACAACTACTAGTCAACCACCCTTGTTGCCTAAAACACCACTAGTACCTAGCCACATTGGTGTTACACCTATCCATACAATCCCCTTTCTAGTCCCTCCATCGGGAGTAGTAAGTGCCCCGGTCATGGATACCCTTAGCCTCCCTGGGCTAACCTTGGGATTACCCATCTGGTACCTTTCGCCTCCCGTTCCCCCGCCGACACCAAGCGTCGTCCTCCAACCGGTGCAACCCATGGCTACTACCACTCAGCCACCCCCCGGTGTCTCTACCCCTTCGTCCTCCACGAATCCTCCTCCTAATCCCAAACCCATTGGGGGCAGAGGTGCCCAACCTTACACCGCTGTACCACCTCCCCAGACAGTCAAAACCCCCCCCATATTTCGTGCTCCTCCCAAATGCTCATTGTGCGACGAGTTAGGCCATGTGACTCACCAATGTCCACAGTTACCTGCATTACAGGAACACATGCAGATGCTCGATGATGACCCCAGTTTCCCGGTTGTCAAACTAGATCCCACCCCCAATCCTAAAGATAAATCACTGCGCACTAACCACCCCTGTGCCATATGCGGTATTTACGGGCATTATTCACATCACTGTCCCGATCTCCCCGATTATAGAGCAGCTCTCTATGAGATGAACAATCTGGATCTTGAGACGGCACCAACCACCATTGAAGAGATTCACCCCTCGATCCCACCCTCATCCGGGGAGATCAATACCATTTACATGATCTCTTCAACTACCACTCCCTCATCAACCGCTTTGAAGACCCAAACTTTCCGTACTGATGAGGAGATTCTTGAGGCACTCACCACCCCGGATTATCCCTGGGATGATATGCATCATCGTTCCTACTTCATTCCAGAAGAATCCTCCTCTAGCACAGCTACCCAATTTGCGGTGGAATCCAAAGATTTTCTTCCTACCAAGGTCGACTGGTTTAAGGACCCTATTCCTTCTCCGGATGCCTTTGAGGAAGGAAACATGGCCAATATTTCACCCGTCATCCACATAGATATCTCTGACCCACCTGGCGTCAATGAATGCATTGCCTTAGGAGCCTCGTGCAGTGAACAAGAGATTAAGGAGTACAAAAAACTCTTCCATGAATTCCGTGATGTCTTTGCCTGGTCCTATACCGAAATGCCCGGTCTTGACCCTGCCATTATAGAGCACCACATCGACACATGGCCTGATGTACCCCCCGTTCGTCAGAAACAGCGCCCCATTCATCCCTCAAAGCTCCCAGCTATCAAAGCCAAGATTGAGAAACTTCGCAAGGCAGGATTCATTTATCCTATTGCCTATACCACATGGGTTTCAAACCCCGTCCCCATTAACAAAAAACAAGGCACCATTAGAGTATGCACTGACTTCCGCGATTTAAATCGTGCTTGTCCCAAGGACAACTTTCCCACGCCATTTATTGACCAACTCATTGATGCGTGTGCGGGAGATGAAGTCCTCTCTTTCATGGACGATTTTTTCAGATACAATCAGATTCAAATCCGTAAGGAAGACCAGTACAAAACCGCCTTTACTACCCCATGGGGCACCTTTTCCTACCACGTCATGCCTTTCGGCCTTAAAAATGCTGGTGCCACGTTCCAGCGGGCCATGACCTATGACCACCTTAACGACCTTCGGCAAGTTTTTCTGCGTTGTCGCAAATACCAAATCCGCTTGAACCCACACAAGTGTGTCTTTTGCGTTCCGGCAGGCCGATTGTTGGGTTTCATTGTTTCCCATAAATGAATTACTGTTGATCCCCTGAAAGTCCAAGCCATCTTAGACCTTCCCGCTCCTCGCATGCTCCGGCAGCTCCAAAGTCTGCAGGGGCGATGCAATTTCCTTCGACGCTTCGTCCCTAATTACGCCACTACCATTCATGGTTTCTTGCGCCTACTCCGTACCCACATACCCTTCGTCTGGGATGAGCAAGCAGAAGCTGCATTCGAAGCCCTCAAGAAAGCTCTCACGCAAGCCCCCTTGATCTCCCCTCCGGATTTCTCTCAGGACTTCATCCTCTACGTCTCGGCATCCGAGCACGCCGTGTCTGGCGTCTTGGTTCAAGAAGACGTCTCCCACCTAGAGCATGTCATTTATTACGTTAGCCAGACCTTGTCTGGTCCACCCCTACGTTACCCATATGAGGAGAGACTAGCCCTAGTTGTGGTCTTTTCCGTCCAAAAACTGCGACACTATATCTTACTTAGTCATACCACAGTCGTTGCTGACTCTAACCCCATGGTCTACCTCCTCAACCGGTGGCTACTGCAAGGTCGTGTTGCTAAATGGGTTATTATCCTCCAGGAATATGACCTTACATTCAAAACCCCTAAGAGCACCAAAGCCCTCGCACTTGCTCAGCTCATCACCGATCTCCCTTCCCTTCTCCCATCCCCGCAAATCTCCGATGAGTTACCCGACAACCATTTGTTCACCATCTCGTCTGATGACCCATGGTACAGTGATATTTTGTTATATCTGCGCACGCAGAAGTTCAGACCCAAAGTCACCCATAATGAACGCCGTCGCATCCATCACCAGGCCTCTCGATATCTCCTCTTAGGCGATGTCCTTTACCGGCAAGGGGTTGACACAATTCTTCGTCATTTCCTTACACACGAGCAAGCTGAACATGTCCTCAATGACTGTCATAGCGGTGCCTACGGCGGCCATTTCTCAGGGATGGCCACTGCCCAAACGCTCGTCCGCGCCGGATATTTCTGGCCCACACTTTTCACCGACTGCATCACTCTGGTCAAGCACTGCCATAACTGCCAACTTTTTTCCCCCAAGGCCCGAACACAACCTACTCCGTTACACCCAGTCGTCACCGTTGGTCCCTTTTGCAAGTGGGCCATTGACTTCATGGAGTGTAGACCCCCATCTTCCAACGGCCATAAATACATCATTGTCGCCATAGATTATTTCACCAAATGGGCCGAAGCCATGCCTACCTTCAATTGTACTGCTGACACAGCTACCCATTTCTTTTTTAACCATGTTATCACTCGATTCGGGGTTCCTAAATAGTTGGTCTCAGACCATGGTTCACACTTCGAAGATTCCATTTGGCGCGAGTTATCCACCCTCCTCAAATTCGAACATCAGTTCTCCTCTGCTTACTACCCCCAAGGGAACGGCCAAGTAGAGGCCATTAACAAAATCCTCAAAACCATCCTTCAACGCACCGTCGATTGACATAAGTCCAATTGGCACCACGTGCTCTTCCCCGCCTAATGGGCTTACCGTACATCCACCAAGACCGCCACTGGTTTTACCCCGTTTCATTTAGTTCACGGCGTAGAGTCTGTCCTCCCCATCGAGTGTCAGATCCCTGCCTTACATATTGTCGTTGAGCTTCTCCCCGACACTTCCCCCCTCGAGCAGCATTTGCTGACACTCGAACAAGCTGATGAAGACCGTCGTGCCACTATCCAGAACATTGAAGCTGCCAAGAACCGCTCCAAAGCCGGTTATGACAAACATGTTCACCCTCGAACTTTCCACGAAGGGGACCTTGTCCTCGCCTATGACCAAGCCCACGACAAAACCGGTAAAGGGAAGTTTGAATCCATGTGGCAAGGCCCTTACATCGTGTAGACCTGCCTCGGCAAGGGGGCATACATCTTAGCCGACTTCGAAGGTCACCCGTTGCGCAACCCCCGTAATGGGTTGTATCTTAAGCGCTTTTACCCATAAATGCAACCGCGGCCTCATTGGTCTGCATTGTACAGTTTGCTCTCTTTTTGTTTTTCACCTTTTTTACCATCATCTCACATTCATCATTTTTGCATGCACACAGATGGACCATCTTCCACCTTGTTACACTGGCTTCGCTGACGGCGCAAGCCGCTGGTCTCCCAACCTGGCTTCTGCAGCATGGGTATTATATTCCCCCTCACATGAGATGATCCACCTTGATGGAATATGTATAGGCGCTACTACCAATAACCAGGCGGAGTATGATTCTATGACCAGTCTCTTGACTGCTGCCCTCCAGATGGGCATATGCCACCTTCATGTGTTTCTTGACTCCCAGCTACTTGTCTCCCAGCTCAACAACTGCTACCAGGTGCGTGATCCCTGCCTTTTTCGAAAATTCCTACACGCAAAACAACTCAGCCCACAGTTTGAATCCATAACATTCACCCATGTCCCCAGAGCTCAAAATAGTGTCGCAGATCAGATGGCCAACAACATCCTAGATTGGCACATCAATCACACCATGTAACACCTACCTCATGCATCATCATCCCATCACATAGCATACAAATATATAAAAACCCAAAAAGATTGCATCAACATTTGCATCCATGTACATAAACCATACAACCACATGTATATCCATAGGTGCATCCACGTGCCTAATCATACATACATCATGTTGCATCACATAACATACACAAGGGGCATCCACGTGCCCAACATCCTATACTACTTGCATCCATGTGCAATGTAAAACATATCCCACGTCATAAAGTGCATCCACGTGCGTACAACTAAACAACAATATCACAAAAAGGTGCATCCACGTGCATATATATATATATCAAAAAAACATGTTCAAGTGCTATACATGTCCTGAGTACCCCTGTACTCAGCTATACAAAAAATGGCTATACATCCCTAAAGCCTCATAAAATACATGCCGTAGCTACAAAACTCGGGGGGAGTCCCCTGCACTCTCTAATGAGAATCATACCCTGCATCACTGCCTGCATCGGCTGCCTCTGAGTCCTCCCCTCGCTCCTCCTCCGACAAATCCTCATCCCCTACGGGCTCCTGTGCCTGTGCCTGTGCCCTGTCTACCAAGATAGCCACCTGGATCGTAATGGATCTGAACTCTCGGGGTGCCCTCATGCAATCCTGAACCACGTCCAGATCGACGTCCTGCCATCCCTCGTCGGTCACCCCCACCAACAAACAGTCTAGTAGTGACCGTACCGACTCCAGCGCCCCCTCCGCATCGCGGCGACGGACCTCTCCTTGCCCAGGCAGAGATGGAATGACCACAATCCCCCTCCGTGCCACATGACCTGGCGACGGCCTCGGGCCCACATCTATCAATCTACTATATCAATCTACTATCATATCTATAAAACTTGACATCCATAACATGCAAGCAAAAACATACGTACCATCGGGTCCCCATGCCTGTCTCAGTTCTCGTGGCGCCTCTGGATCTCCAGTGTAGTCCATGTCCCTATACGGGAAGTCATCCAGTGTCAATGGTATCTGGAGCCACTGCAGGTACAACTCCTACGTAAAATACCTACCCACGTCGCCGCCACCACGGCGACGCATCATCTCGCCCCACCGCACCATCCGCGGCTCCCTCAAACCTCCTGCTCTGATTGGCACCCGCGGCCGCAGTGTGGGAACCCTCTCCATAAAGAAGGCACACAAGAAAGAACCATAGCAAAACCCCTTGCCAGATTCCTTCGCTATTTTCAGCTGCCGCTGAACGCAGGTCAGGTACATCTGGCCCCACGCGTAGTACACCCCATCCAGTACACGCTCTACCATCTGCATCTGGCCCCCCGACACCTTCTTAGGTGACTGGGACCCCAATACCCAAACCACACATGCCGCCATGGCCTGTACTGATGGCTCCTGTAGGTCCCTCACCAGGAGTGCATTCCTATGCACCCTCGCCTCGGGACCATAGTATCTCTCTAGCATGTCCTCCATGTCTACGTCCGCGGCGACCCGTGGCTGTGTGTCTGCCACCCTGCCCAGACAGGGCAACCCCGTCAAAAAGTATACATCGGTTAGGGTGAGGTCCACCCTCTCACCCTGTACTCGGAAAGCCTGTATGTCCGGCTCCCAGAAACTAATCAGTCGGTTTAGTAGCAATGCTGCCGATCGTATCATCGGTACCTGGGCGAACTTTAGAAGTCTGAATAGTCCCAGCACCGATCGCACATTGCGATCCCCTCGGATGAAGGCCATGATCTCATCTGGAATCTCCCACTCTCTCCATAGAACCTGCGGCATCCTGTCAATCACACAAAGTAGCCTCATCAGACTCATGACAATAAATAAATCCTTCCCCTCCCCCCCCGGAAGACCCTAATAGCTCGGCCCAAAACCACGGCTTTAGGGCTCCCTGCCGCGGTTTGTGACCGCGGCTGTCAGGCCTACATTCGCGGTCCTTAACCACGTTTGTTCGACCTAACCTCACGGTTTGACACCGCGTGTTCCCCCCTGGAACGCGCGGTACCAGACCGGGTATCCCACCGAGCAACACGCGGTACGCGACCGCCTGGTTCACCCTGAAACTCGTGGTTGCCAACCGCGGTTTCATCTCCCTAACCAACAGTCCACCCCACGTGGACCGTACACATAACCCTGGGGGTGTCCTCTTGAATTGTATTGTGGAATATGATGCCAAAGAAACATTGAAAGAGTTTCACAAAGGATTTTGTGGGGGGAACCATTACTGGAAGGCCACTATTAACAAAATTTTGAGGCAAGGATTTGTAAAATTAGTCACAATAGATCTAATGAACAAGTAAATCAATCACAACAGATGAACATAGAAAATAGGTGTAAAACTATGCAAAGCATGCATCAGTGCTCAATATCCCAATGAGGGTGAATAATTATAATACAATACAGTCACAATGACTGAGCAATTCGAATTTCCTAAGGAGGTCATTCGAATCACTGAATGGAGTAGCTTGACTCCAACTAGGAGTCGTCATCATCAATCAGTGGTGGTCATCAATGCACAAGAACCAGTCATCCAGGTGTCAATCTGAGTCTAACTGAGTGTAACATGTATAAATGAAGTGTGTAGCACTGATATAGGGAAGTGGGCTTAGTGGAGGGCACATGGGAGGCTAACTGAAGTCAGAACAAGTTATCTAGTCAATCTGGAGGTCCAACGGAGTGAAACAGTCAATCGGGAGTGAAACTAGCCTCAAATCAGGGAGAATTGCAAGTAACTGAGTGTAACTGAAGTGGAACTACAGTGGTAGGTGAAGAAGTGCGCACTTCTCTGGCAGTAGGTGAGAATTGGGTGCCTTCCTGACTAGGAGGGCTAATGAACTGATGTAAGAAGCTCCCGGGTGCTAGAATAAGGTGGCTAAGGTGCTGGAGGCATCAACCTGGTGACTGGGATGCATGCAAACCCTAGAATTTGCATGCAAACCCTAATTGCATGCAAGATCCTGAAAAAGATGATGTGGATATCCGAACACCCCCCCTCAAGCTAGACTATGATGTGCAAAAAATAATGTGGGGCCCTGGTAACTAAGACCAAAGGTCACCCCAATACAATAATCCAAAAAATGCTGAAAATGAACTAAGTGAGGAAAGAGGGAAAACCCAGTGGGAAGAAAGCCCCCCCTCAAGCTAAAGCATAATAATGGATCAATCTGTCTCCACCATGATGGAACTCACCCCCAACAGTGAACGGAGGTAAGAGAACTTCTTCTCAGTGAAGCTCTTGGTGAAGATGCCTGCAATTTGCTCATCAGTAGGGCAATATTGCAGAATGATGGTGCAATCATGCACCAACTGTCGAATGTAATGCATATGAATCTCAATGTGTTTGGTCCTCTGCCGCTGAACTGGATCTGTGGAGATCTTGATAGCACTTTGATTGTCACAAAATAGGACAGTCGAAGTAGTGCCACCAAAACCAAACTCAGAAAGAATACCCTGCAACCAAACTGCCTAAATGCAGGCATTGACTGCCCCTCGATACTCTGCCTCTGCTGAAGAAAGTGCAATGGCTGCTTGATTTTTGCTAGACCAGCAAATAGCACCATGACCAATCATGAAAACATAACCAGAAGTGGACTTCCATTCAATGCTATCACTTGCCCAATCTGAATCAGTAAAACCAATGAAATCAAGCTCAAAATCTGCAGCATAATGTATGCCAAAATGTTTCGTACCTTGCACATACTGCAAGATCTGCTTGGCTGCTCGCTAATGAAGCTCATGGGGCTGCTGCATATACCTTGACACGGAATCACGGCATATGAAATATCAGGCCTTGAGTGTGTCAAATAAAGTAGTGAACCAATCAATTGTCGATACATACTGCAATCTGCAAGTGGTGTAGAATCTCCCTCCTCAAGATTGATTCCTGAGAGGAATGGGAATGGGGCTGCCTTACATTCAACCATATTAAACTTCAATAACAGGTCGGAAGCATATTTTTGCTGAGATATAGTGATCCCATCAAAATTTTGAGCTATCTCCAAGCCCAAAAAGTGACTCAGCATGCCCAAATCGCTCATGTGAAAAGCTAGATTTAAGGCAGCTTTTAGCTTGTTTATTGAAGTAAGAGTGCTACCAATAATGAGAATATCATCAACATAAAGTACAATAACCAACAAATTACCTTTAACTCGCTGAAGATACATATTCGGATCAGATTTACATCTTTGGAAATTCTGAGAAAGAAGGAAGGAGTCCATCTTTGCGTACCAAGCTCTTGGGGCCTGTTTTAACCCATAAAAAGATTTCTTCAATCTACAAACTAATGATGGATCTAATGTGTAGCCCTCTGGCTGCTACATATATACCTCTTCAGTAAGGTCTCCATGTAGAAATACACTCTTCACATCCATGTGGTGCACTTCCCAATGCTTGGATGCGGAAATACGCAAAACAAGGCGGATGGAATCCATCTTTGCAACCTGTGCAAAGGTCTCAGTGTAGTCCACTCCTTGGACTTGAGAGAAACCTTTTTCCACCAACCTTGCTTTGTATTTGCTGATAGAGCCATCAGCAGCAACTTTCATGTGGTAGACCCATTTACACTTCACTAATTTTCTTCCAGGTGGAAGAGAAACTAGCTCCCATGTATTGTTCTTTTGAACAGAACTGTACTCTTCATCCATGGCACTTTTCCATCTCGGATCTCAGTGGGAAGAATAGTATGATGTGGGATCTGAACCAGTCATCAAATAACAAATCTTAGGAAGTAATGGATCAGAAATAGAAAGAGCCATACCTTCTCTTTGAAAGTCTGCTCTTGTTCATCTCAGATCAGCAGGATTTCCAAGGTTCGAACCAGCAGATTGAAGAGTGTTTTGGGCCCACTTTGGTAACTAAGGAGGATCATAATGGTCGGATTCCGAACCTGATATGTCATGATCATAATGTGCTGCTAAAATATCAGAAATATTAGAACTCATACCTTCATTATCGCTGCATGGATCTTCTTCTGGTGAAGGCGGTGAAACGGCAGTTTCTTCCTCGAGTAGTTGCAATTCTTGAAGCGGTTCTTCAAATTGCACACTGCGCTCTATGAATATCTTTTTACATCTGATATCCATGATTTTATAAGATTTTGATTCTTCCCCATATCTTATCAGTATGCACTCAATACTTTGTGGATCCAAAGCTCGTCTCTTCTTGGAAGGAATTCTAGCCCATGCAGTAGAGCCAAAAACTCTCAAATTTGACACATCCGGTTTGTGACCAAAGAATGCTTCGAAAGGAGTCATACCTTTCACAGATGAATGTGGAACATGGTTCTGTATCTATGCAGAAACATTGATTTCTTCGTCCCAAATATTTGCAGCCAAACCTTTTGATTCAATCATGCATGTAGCCATCTCTTTCAGTGACCGATTTTTCCTTTCTGCTACACCGTTCTGCTGGGGTGTGTACGGAACTGTATGTTGGATCTGAATTCTTCTTTGGGAACAAAGTTGCAGCAAATTGACCTTGATATATTCTCCACCATTATCATATCTAAGAGCTTTGATCTTGCTCTCAGTGGAGGTCTCAATAGAAGCCTTAAAATCCTTGAATTTTCCAAGCACTTCTGACTTGTTTTTGAGAAAAAATACGCATGTAAAGCGGGAAAAATCATCAACAAATGTCAAAACATACCTTGAACCATTTAATTACATATGGGGCAGCGGACCACTGATATCAAAATGTATCAACCCCAAAACTGTAGAAGCTCTGCTAGCTTTGCCACAGTCGAATTTGTGCTCGGAGTGCTTCCCAATAATGCAACCAGTGCATATTCCCTTCGAGGAACGGAGTTGTGGAAGACCATCTACCATGGAATTGTTTGATAACAGTAACAAATACTTATAATTAAGATGTCCAAGTCTTTCATGCCAAATCCTAATAACCTCATTACCATGTGTGCGAAGAGCAGTGGGCTTTGCAAGCGGAATAAAGTGTGAAAACTCATAGCATTTTGCAGTGTGGTTCGCCTTTCCGACTGCAACAAGTCTTCCACTTTTGATATCAGAAATTTCAACTATATTAGGGCTGAATGTAACTTGCTTCGGTTCACCAGTGTGTGTCATTTGATACACAGAAAGAAGATTTAAAGCCAAGGAAGGCACATAGAGAACATTCTGAAAGCTTCCATGATCTATATGAATCGTACCTTTTCCCTTTGAAGAAATTTTTGAGTCATCTCCCAAATGGATGGGGATGGAGATGTTTGGATCGAATGAAGAAAAGGAATCAATATTTGCAGCCATATGATTCGATGCACCTGAATCTATCAAGAGAGTAGTGGGCTTCGAAACAGTTGCCATGAGTGCTTGTCCTCTTTCATGATCATCATTCCTATCCTTCTTCCTTGCACCGCCAGGAAGAGTTATGTTGTTCTTTTCCAAAAGGAGGGCCATTTGATCTATAGTCTTCTTCATACATGAACTTTTGGGATGAAAGCCATGGTTGCAATAAGTACATTTAGATTTTTGGTTACCTTTCCCTTTTGCTTGAACTTCGAACTGGATGGTGCATCCGTTTGTTTGCCTTTCTCTATTTGCTTGTGAGGTTCGAATTTGGGCTTCTCCTTCTTTTGCTTTCCTTTACCATTCGAGATCTTGGGTCCTTGAACATATAGGGCTGAATCTTTGGAGCTTATGGACCCCATTTGAATCAACTTATCATGCTCTTTTGTGATGGACTCAATGAAGGCATTCAAGGTAGGCATCTTCCAATTCGGGGTAGTTAGCCGACCAGAATTGAAAGTAGAGACAAATACCGAATAATCTTTACCAAGCTTGCTGAGAATGGAGAGGATCAATTGCTTATCCTCTTTGATAACTCCACTGTTCTTCAACTGCATGTTCAAGTTCTTGAATTTTGTGAAGAATTCATTTATGGTCTCGAAATTCTCAGGACTAAGGGCAATCAATTCATTCTCTAATTGAAAAGCCTAAGCTCGTCCTGCTTGCCAAATAGTGTTTCAAGTTGCTCCCATAAAGCTTTTGGAGTCTTCAATCCGCTGAGATGGAAGTGAAGATCTTTGGAGATGGAGAGACAAAGAAGACCATAAGCTTCATCAAGCTTGTAGTAGTGTTTGGTTCTATCTGACAAGGTGTTTGGCTCCAATTCAAGACCAAGAGTGACTCGGTAGTAACCTTTTGAACGTAATATGATATCCATATCATCTTTCCAATCAAAATAATTGAATGGGGTGAGGATAGGCTTTGAAGAAGAGTATTCCATTGCTAGGAGAGAGTGCACACTGATGTAGAAAGGCTTGCAAGGGCAAGGTAGTGAATGCAATTGATGGAGACAATAACTTGCAAATCACAATAAAACCAAGAACAATGAGGTCGAACAATCCACCCTTTTAGAGTTGCATCACACCTGGGATTGGATATCAAGCAATGTTGAATGGGTCCAATGTATCAGATCCAGGATTTATGTGGAAACTCAAGCTTCTGGAGTGGTATTGGAAGTATTTTCAAGCTTTGCATGCATAAGAGCGAATGCCCTTGAGATCTTTCATGCCAAAACTTTTTGTAATTTTTGAGCAAATTCACTCAAATATTCTTGTAGAAACACCTGTAGAAAAGAGATCTTGTCCCTGCAATGGCTCTGATACCATGTAAAATTAGTCACAACAGATCTAATGAACAAGTAAATCAATCACAATAGATGAACATAGAAAATAGGTGTAAAACTGTGCAAAGCATGCATCAGTGCTCAATATCCCAATGAGGGTGAATAATTACAATACAATACAGTCACAACGACTGAGCAATTCGAATTGCCTAAGGAGGTCATTTGAATCACTGAATGGAGTAGCTTGAATCCAACTAGGAGTTGTCATCATCAATCAGTGGTGGTCATCAATGCACAAGAACTAGTCATCCAGGTGTCAATCTGAGTCTAACTGAGTGTAACATGTGTAACTGAAGTGTGTAGCACTGATATAGGGAAGTGGGCTCAGTGGAGGATGCATGGGAGGCTAACTGAAGTCAAAACAAGTCATCTAGTCAATTTGGAGGTCCAACGGAGTGAAATATTCAGTCGGGAGTGAAACTAGCCTCAAATTAGGGAGAATCAGAGCTAACTGAGTGTAACTAAAGTGGAACTACAATGGTAGGTGAAGAAGTGCACCCTTCTCTAGCAGTAGGTGAGAAGTGGGTGCCTACCTGACTAGGAGGGCTAATGAACTGATGTAAGAAGATCCCGGGTGCTAGAATAAGGTGGCTAAGGTGCTGGAGGCATCAACCTGGTGACTGGGATGCATGCAAAGTGCATGCAAACCCTAATTGCATGCAAGATCCTGAAAAAGATGATGTGGATATCCGAACAGGATTCTATTGGCCTACTATGTTCAAGGATGCTTATAAGGAGATAGCCAGCTACCATGAATGCCAATTTTTTTAAGGAAATAGGAATCTCTTGTCATTGCCTCTGAAACAAATATCGGTGGAAGCCCCTTTCCAGTAGTGGGGGGCCCTTTCCAGTAGTGGGGGTTTGACTTCATTGGTGAAATGTTTCCCCAACTCCTCAGTGCAGCAGATGTGGATACTAACTGCTTCAACCAAATGGGTTGAAGCAGTGCCTACCAGACTAGCCATAGATACAATCATCATCAAGTTCTTGGAGGATAATATCATGTCCAGGTTTGGGTGTCCTGTTAAGATAATCACTGATAATGCATACAATTTCAAGTCCAAGAAGATGGTCAAATTTTGTGGCAAGTTCCACATCAAATTGGGCCATTCTACTGCTTACTACCCCCAGGGAAATGGATTGGAAGAATCCTCCAACAAAAGTTTGGTGAGGATAATTAAGAAGTTGTTGCATGAAAATAAAAGGGCTTGGCACACCAAGTTGACCCTTTCCCTATGAGCTGATAGAATAACCTTTAAAAGGTCCATTGGAACTTCTCCTTTCAAATTAGTATATGGAACATAGGTGATGTTCTATGATTCCCTCAAAGGGCCCCAAATGAGACTGCTATAGGAGAAAGAAGAAGAGTCAAACCCAGAGCTGAGGAGAGTTAATCAGCTGGAGGAAGTGAAAGAAATTAGAGAAGGGGTGCAGGCTGAAGCCACGAAAGCTCGAGACTAGATCAAGAAAACGTTTGACAAAAAGACCAAGGAAGAGGATTCCCAAGTGGGATACCTAGTATTAAAATGGGATGCTAGAATAGAAGACCAAGCCCAAAAGTTTGATAACCCTTGGCAGCGGCCCTATACAATCGCCGCTTATCATGGGAACAATGCTTTCATCCTGCAGGACAAAGATGATGAACTAGTTTTCAAGGGAGCCATCAATGGGCGGTTCTTGAAGCATTATTTCAAGTAAAGAACAAGTCCACCGACCCACCCCCATTGTACATTGTCGTTTTTATTTTTAGTTAGTCGCGTTCCAGTTTTGTGATACAAAGGAGGAAAAAGAGGAAGGGAATAAGGGCTGTTAATCTACATGTTCTTGCTACCTGACAGGGAGGATAGCATCCCCAGTTGGAGCCGTTGTTAACACGAATGGGAAGGAAAGCTCCCACTCAAAGCCCTAGTTTCACCCATTGGCCGGTTGCATCAAATAAAGAATCAGGAAACCCAAAATTGGCTAAGTGTCGAACAAATCCAAGCCAAATGAACAAGCCACAGTGAGAAAATGGGAAAATACAAGGTAGGAAGGCCCTTTCGTAGAAAAAACTACCAGTAGGAGCTTCTTCCACAATCAAATAAGATTGGACAACTAAGATCAAGGAGCATATCAGATCAATAGTTGAAATTGCATTCTGTAAGCCTGTTTCTGATTTCCACACCCGCATTGCGGATTGCGGGAAGCAATTTCCCAAAGAGCACAGAATACAAGTTTCCGCATTCCGCAATCTGCATTGCGGTTGTGCATTGTGTAAGAGCAATCTTATAGGGGGAGAAAAATATAGTTTCCGCATCCTGCATCCCACATTGCGGATTGCGGATTATGGAAAGGTCATTTTTAGAAGCACAAAAAATGGTATAGTTTCCGCATCCCGCATTGCGGATTGTGGATTATGGAAAGGTCATTTCCAAAAGCACAAAAGGTAAGTTTCCACATCCCGCATTGTGGATTGCGGATTGAGGAAAGATAGTTCTCTAGAAAATCACGAGGTCGAAAGACCAATCCCTACACGCCACATGGCTAATTGCAGGTTTCAAAAAGGCCGTTGCGGAAAGGACCGTTGCGGAAGGGAAATTGCGGAAGTGTAGTTGTAGAAAGAAAAATTGTAGATCGAGAAAGTTTTGTAGAGACAGTTACAGTTGCGGGAAATGGAGATTTTCACAGAGAAATGGAGCATTGGAGAATGACGAAGGGGGGCTATTTCAGTTACCTGTCTCATTCAATCGAAAATCGCCTGATTCACAGGAAGAATGAGTGGTTTCCATGGCCCAATGGTGCATTGCCAGTGCAGGTAATGATTCTCCTCCGTGCATGACAAAATCAGGGGCTGTTGATTTGGGCGGCTCAGCTCGAATGACCTAATCATTACCAGTCTAAGTTTGTTTTGAATCAGTTAAGGCATTTTGTTTTTTTGTAACCTATAAAGGAAAGGTCCGAAGTAGATGAAAGGGTTGTACGTTTTTGTTTCAAAGAGATTACTACTCTGCGCTGTATTAAACTAGACCACTTAATTCAATGAGCAGACCTGATTTTGGAGCTTGAGTTTCTTGTGATGTGTGTTCCAATGTTTGTTATTTCCTGTGTGTGTGTTCTTACTTTGTATTCCCATTAATTGTTTACTTTTGCAGTACCTAAAGATCATTATTACATGTTCTGGAATTCATGCCCACATGCTCCAGATGCATATGACTAGGTATTCCACCCTTTTCCTCTTGAAGTTGCAGGTTAGAATTCATTCTTAAATGCTCTAGCCTTATGGCCAAACTTGTCTCCTTCATCTACCACCATCTGTTGATTACTTCGATGTGAAAGAACCATGTCTACCTTGCCTCATTCCTCTGCAATCACGGCCCAAACCTTCCATTGATGATAATAACCCACCGAAGTTGACTCCATGCTCAACTGTCCTCCTGTTCTTAACTTCAACCAACCAAAAACCCCTTTTAACTCATTGCTTGAAGGTCTAACCACCACTTTGACCAATATCCCAGCCCATTTTTAAGCTACATCTTGTTGCTAGAATCCCCAAAGGGAGATCCCTCCCTGTGGTTGGAAAGGCTAGTTTCCATCCACTAAAGATTGGTTTGCAATAATTACCTCATGGTATATCCTACCACAACCCAAGAAAATATTGGGTGATAACAATATCTACTCTCCTAAATCCAACAATACATTCTATTTACCTCACTCATGATCTTCCATACCATACTTACTAAATTCGTGAGCCTCTAGGACAGTTGTGGAAACTGCTTTTGCCACCTAGGGGTTTTTTTGTCTTTTCTAAGCCTTTTCTTTTTTCTCTTTCCAAATTGCCTCAAAGGAATTCGATTTTCTCCATGGAGGATGTATTATATATTATTATCATATCAATGAATAAGATACATAGTGATTTCCACAATTTATTCTCTCTATTCTTCTTCTCTCATTATCTGAAATATTCCATGTGAAATTGTCTTATGAATCTAGTTCCCAGCAATTGAAAATATCACACTCTCTACACTCAACATATCTTATGCAATCCATAAAATGTCCACCCATTAGACATGCAAAAAAAATCACCAGTGTGGCCTTCCCTAAAATGTTCTACACGTAGCGCGACTGTCTCCAAGTTAACCGTGCATAGCGTGTTAGAACCATCGTTCAGCCGCACAAAACCAACGCGTAGTAGTTATATTACTCAGCTGTGTGGTAGTGCGGATGACACACTATCCGGCCATGCTAAACCAGCACGTGGACGAACAATTACTGTTTCCCGTACAACGCAGAATAGTACATTTCATTTGCGCTATAACAACGGGCTATTTTTGAAAAATCATGCACTATAGTAATGCGATATTCCCCAAAAATATCGTGCTATAGCGTGGGAGTTTTATAAAATCCCGCACGGCAGCCCAAAAACCCATTAAAAATACCTTTTCCATCTAGGAGACCCCTAATCATTAAACTACTGGAAAAAATTGAAAAGTACAAGGGTGAGGAATACCTGAATCTCATGGCTAATTGAAGGGTGAACCAGATCTCCCAGAATCTCTCAAAATGTGCTTTAAGAGGTCGGTGGCACAAAGTACAAATGATTTCAAAAAGTGGGCCCCATCCCCTATTTTATATTCATTTGATCCAAACTTCCAACTGATGCCACATATAAAATATAACTCCATTTTCAAAACCATTTTCACCACCACGACCAGCGCTTCAAGTTCAACATCGAGCCAACAATTTTGGATTCCCACCAACGTCACTGGGACACTATTTTTCTAGTCACTACCCCTTAGGTACGAGATGTTTTGGTTATATGATTTCTGCATTGTCAATACCTTAGTCATGTTCTTTACTACACTTTTGTATGTGCGTTGTGTTTGCAGGATCTCGACTAGGAAAATATTGGAGACAATTACGTTTCCACTATAAGAAAAAGTCACCACCCTATAGCAACAGGGGTCACACACCCTACCATAGGTATCATTCTGCAACTGGCAGATAGACACTATTTACCCTCTGTTTATAATGCATTTCCCAATATTCCCGTTGATAACCATAGGGCCCCTGTTCATGACCTTAATGTGGCATCAACATCATGACCATGAATAGCATGTTCCCCCATGGTTTTGCTCACCATTTACATCCCCTTCATCAATATTCGACATCCATGATGTTAACCCCCCACAAGTTCGAGGAATTTGACCCAACATAAAAAGACCCTCCCTTAGACTATCATTTTGCAATTAGGCATTTACTCCACAAAGTAGACACTCGTTGGATTCTTCAGCACATGTTACGAGAATGATTCACAAAGACCCCTCTTACCTCCATCATCACTTTTCCCTTCACAATATTCCTTGTATCATCACCCCCACAAAGACACCTGTGGGCCCCCCACCCTCATAAGTAACCAGTTCGATTCAGTTATCCCATAGGTATACACTGCATGGAATTGATTATTGGTGCACCCATCTTTGCATCTGCAAGTTAGCCCCCACTTCATCTTGGAAAGCATCCCCGGGCCCACTCAAAACTGTGCGGACACTGCCCATCATCAGATAGGTCCCCCAACACACCCAAAATTGTGGAGACCCCACCATTATTCTTTATGTACAAACATGTTCCCTCGTCACCTCACATCGTGGCAACACCATATTATTTTTGCAGCAACCCATGGTCTCCTTTGATCGATATATTTAAGTCTCCATATGTTCAACAGTATTTGTTTTTCTAGTTACCATCACTCATCTTTTTGTGTCTCCATCAAAGCCCTTTCATTTGCAGTTTGTCTCCATCCATTTCAATCTATCCCATTCCAAAATAAAAATTTTCGTCCCTACTCCTCATGCTTATATCGATCAAAGGAAGTTATGATCCCCATGCTTATCAACCAGTCTTTTTTCAGGTTTGTTCTTCCACTAGTCAATTAAAATATGATCTCAATTCTAAAGATAAGACTCTCGTTTTATCATATGCTTCATCTCTCGTCAAGATCAAACCGCTACATTTCAAGATTTGCAGTTGTTGCAGTTGTACCTTGGGATCGCTTTCAATCACTATAAGAGCTCACCTCGAACTTAGTAGGGAGAGTCATTAGTGCTCCCTAACTAAGTGGTTTGCCCTATACCTGACATCAACACATCATCGCATTAGGGCGGAACATACTTTTGAATGTAGCAGTGCTCACATTTGGAAATCATGGTAGCAGTCTATTTGGTATAAGTGAAGCTCTCAAGCATCTTTACATACCAGTTTTGTCCCCCACCCCAGTGGGATTGTCATTGCCACCAACAGTTCCACTTCTTCAACACTCTGGAGAAGTTCCTGTATTTCCTCACATATGGATTGAAGCCACCTTCATCCATGTCCCATCAGTATAGTAGAGTCGACACCTTGGTCCTCCCTCATTGTAATTACTTTGACAACATTTCACAAGCATTGGTATACCCACTTCATTTGTATAAAAACTATTCTTTATTACAGCTCCAACGGTCATCACCAACAATCTTCCCCCATGGGAGAACCCTATTTTTCTAGATATGCTTCCTCCTACAAAACATGAGAGAAAAAACAAAAAACATGATACATTATCATCTCTACACTACCCTCTGAACCTCATACATCAGTGGGTAGCTGTTAACGCCTAAAAGTCGCGTACATGCGGCATTGCAGCGATTCATCTAGCAAGTAATCATCAACATAAAGAAATCATATCACCATAGGCATCGTCAATAGATCCAAAACAAAACATGAGTCCATAAGTGCCAAGGAACATTCAAAACAAAGGGTAGCATGGGTAATACACAATTGACCCAGAATATAGCACAGATCATCTAAATAACTCCTGCTCGGCTTTTCCTTCGATAGTTGTGCTACTGTCAAAATGGTGGGACCACTCACTTCCAGTGATGCATTGAAGTCTCAGTCCTCCCCAAAAATATAAATTTTCCTCCTCACACACTTGCTGGCATTAATCATCCCCCCTTGTGTATCTTGGAGGCTAGTTCATGAAGGAGGGGAGTTCACATTTCGATATAGTTATTTGTTGGCCACCTCTTGGCCTGTAAAAGGAATCCATTGGCATGCATTTTGTAGAGATAAATCATAGTAATATTATGCTACTAGATTTGAGTTGGAGCTTACTCATAGCCCATCATTTCCTACCATTGTAAGCATTTCCAAGCTCCCTTTCCACCTTCCATCTAGAGGTAAGTGTTTCTATCCATTGTTCTACCATCTACTTAGCATTTAGTTTGGACAAGAAAGGCCTCCCTAAGGGAGATTTTTAACTTCGCTTGAATCCCATACCTCCTAGGTGTTGTGCAACTATCCCATTTGGAAATACAAGAGTGGTTTAGCATATCTTTGGTTGTTGTTGGAGTTTGCATTCTCCCCCTATCTCTTTTATTTTTTTTATTATCAATATTTCTATGTTTGATTGCGAACTACACTAACAATATCTTGCAAGATCACTTGGAGGAATACCAACCACACACAAAAGGGGCTCCAAGTAATGAGGCCTTGATTCAACCTACAAGGCTTAGCCCCTTACTAAGTGGAAGAGTGTACTTGTGCAATTTTTTCTACAACAGAGGTCTTGGCAAGGTATTGGTTTTTGTGTGTTATGCAGAGTCACAAATAAAGTGTCATCCATCTTTTCCTCTCATGTCATTTCACCAAATAAGTTTGGTCAATTGTGGGAAACATTACAACATGGAAAGGAAGATGGGAAGGACAAAATGTTGAGGGGGCACTCCAAAACTAGTTTCAGAGTGCAGAGGTAAGGAAGACCCATCACTCCTTCCTAGTTTTTTTCTTTTGGGTAATACAAATAACAATAAATTCCACAATATTCTAGGATACATTCACTCCATCTATGGTATACTATAAAATTCAAGATACTTATAAATTATTCAACCAAGTGGAAAAACAAAAACAAACAAGGTAGAAATCCAATTTGGAGATTGACAAGACCATCCCTTATGGATTCTTTTATAGGGCCTTTTAGGGAAACCTAGGCCCCAATAGGGAAGGGGGGGTCCCACACCTATCAGATGCACACAAAATTACTTCTAAATTTGGAACATGAAGAACAAAAAATAATGGTGTTGATGTAAGGGTTGCATTATTCTAATGATTTTAGATTCCAAAGAAGGAAATAGAATAGTTCAAGATATTTGGGGATTCAAAATCGATAGTTTCATGGATGAAGGCTCAATTCAATCTTTAAAATTGTACTTGCATGGATTTGTATAGAAAATGCTTGAATTGAAAGATGATTTTCACTCCCTCACATGCCACCATCTGTTTAAAAAGAACAACCAATAGGAAGATAAAATTTCAGACTCAAAGCATGTGGCAGAACACATGGCCTCTTTCAACTTATTAGTTGGAAATTTGGAAAGGATGAAAGTTTTTCCCCCAAACAGATCTTTAAGTAGCCATTCTATCATGCCTGTTATTGTTTTTTCACAACTAAGAGTACTAGTGTTGATTTTATATGCTGAAAAACAATCTCTTTATGTATTGGATAAAAATTATATTGTAATGATGACCTTATTTAGACCTATAGAATGTTGGTATACGTTATCCCATCTTCTAGGCATTTATTTACCCTTCATGGGTCAATCATATTCATTTATCTTTTTTATTTTGAGTAATAGAAAAATATAAATCTTTTTATGTGAAAAAATGTGTGTGTGCACTATTTATATATACTAAAAGATGTATAATATCGCCCCTTTCTTGTCCCGTAGGAGTGCTTTTAGTCCTACTCTACAAGAATTTTCTTGAGATCCTCCATCAAATTTGAACTCAGCCTAGTGCTTCTTTGGGAGAGACAAGGTACTCTCTTGCTCCTTATGCTCGTTCCCTTGGTGAATATATATATATATATATCTTGGGATCCTCCATCAAAGTTGAGCTTAACCCAATGCATATTTTGGAAGAGCCAAGGTACTATCTTGCTCCTTATTCTCTATCCCTCAATAGATATAACCGAAGGCTTCTTTGGGATATAACCTACTACTAGATGTAGACAAGAATACATGTAACACATTTTCTTATTTCTTGTATATGAATTTCAAATACTCTTGGATCTACATGAAGAATGAGTTAAAGAATACCTTGCCACTTCATATTTATATTGTTTACCCTCATAAGACTTAGGTTGTTACCAATACTATGAAAATAACAACTCGACCCTAGTCAATTAGTAGAAACAATAGTTCTTCACATGCACTTATTATTAATAAGTGGACAAGTGTCTAGTGTTAAATCATCTCTACCATAAGAGAACTCATGGCACTCAAAACATATTTTTAATCATATTCACTAGTGATTTCCTTTCTTCTATGACATGTATCCTTTACTTGAGGCACTTCTACATGGATTGGATTCACTATTTGATTGAGACTTTCCCTCCATCTAAGAGTTGTTGACACTTGATCTTCCATTTTTATTTTTATTTTTTTCTCTGTGAATTAATGGCATTATTTATTTTCTTATGAAGATCAAGGATTTGATTGCTAATTTATCACTCTCATGAAACTTCAATTCCTCTATGAAATGCTCTTCAAAACTCATTATGACTGGGCACATGACTAGGCTAGACTTTGTGTTAATACTATGTCACTTTCAAGGAATTTTCCCATAGTACCATTTAGATAAATAATTCACCCATTGTTGGCTTATATAACTGATCTAAAGGTTTTCTGATATAGACCCAGGTTCTTTGTGGCTTTAACTTTAACAAACAAAACTGCTTTTCACCAGCCCTTTCGGAAACAACCTGCGCAGAGGTTGAGGTATCACCCGAGGCAAAGCAATGCGGGTGTTGTGGAATCACGTTTCCACAGCAGTGTGATGAGTTGATCGGGTAAATACACTGCACAGCGTGCCACAGGATCACGTTGCGATCTGAGACCCGCGCAACGACTATCTTCGTCGCAGGGTTAACTTACTCGCTGGGATAGTGCAACAAGCTTATGCAAGTTCTCTTCTAAAGTAGCTATATTAAAGTTTTCCCTCAACACCTATTCATTCCATTACTACCAATGATGGTTAGCTTTATACTAGATGTAATCAAATATGATATCAGGGTTGCGCACTACTGGTGTTACACTTTAACATAACTATATAACCACTTCTCTCATACATATATGCTTACCCACTACTGATACATTCACAGACTTAGCATACTTCACATTCATCAATCATCCATTCATGAAATACTTAATATATCATTCCCATCTTCTCCTATGGCGAATACATATAAAAGCATCAACAACCCAATTGATAATTGATAATTCAAGCAAACATAGTAAGCAAATAAATAGTACAAAGCACAACATATAGACAGTCTCACTACATAAGATTTAATGTGGTTCACCCCCCGAATGGAGGCTATGTCCACAAGAACGATTGTTAATATTGATCTTTTTGGGAAGGGTACAACCGTTCTTAGTCTGCACACTCAGCTGTAGACTCTCCTCTCTCTCAGATAGGTCTCTGTGCACATAGCTGTAGAGACTTTACAATTGATTTCAAGCTTAAGATTTTACAATAAACAATAATCACCAAAACTGAAGAGTAACCCTTCCCTATACAAAAGTGCCATATTTATAGATCATGCCTGTAGGTCATGTCTTTACATTTCATAGGCAAAAAACCTTAGGGTTTACAAAACATGGTGTGGCTAACTGCTAGCCTGACTGCCATTGTTGACAGCTTGCTCCAGGCTGTCCTGCTGGGCCACTCGTAGCTCAGACGCTCTTCTGACAGCCGCAGTCCTCAAAATGGTTATAACTACATCGTGGCCTGTCCCTTTCTACCTCTTCCGCCTGCCTGTCACCATCTGCTTAGTGGCCTAGCTTCTCAACTGCTTTCCTCCATTCTTCCAAACAGGTTGCTTTCTCCTACCTTCGCCCTGCTCTTTACCCAAAAATAGGTCACTTCCTCATCTAACCTATACTTATATCTTCTTACCAAAATTAACTGTTGCACGGGTCCTACGCATCCTGTAATGTCCCCAGTTCGACCCCATGGCATTAAAATCGTAAATGATGTAATATTGTTATAAAATCGTGGTGAAGAGCTCAAGGCCAAGGCCCCGCCATCGATTTATCAATGCATATGGTTCACGTGCTAGCCATGCGCAATGGAATTGCGAATATTATGTAAATATGTATTTTAAATAAAATACCCACAACTAGCTATGTAATGCAACAAGAGATGAGGGCATGATTTTACAAGGAATTGGGAGGGAAAACATTCAAACCCTTGGAGCCAATAAATTCAAGCCAATTGTCAATGGGAGAACTCATCAAACCCTCAACTACCCATGTTGACCTTTGTACCCAATCATTGATTTCTCCCAACAGTTGGTTGAGGTAGTTAATGCCTTGGGAATGGAGAGGTATGGCTGTCCAAATTCGAGTATGGGAAAGCCACCCTGCATGGAAAAATGTGTTTGGCTTCTTGGGAAAGAAGAGAGCCATGAATTTCTCCCCAAGCCATTATCCATCAACCAGTTTCTCTCCCTCACGAGTTTGGACTTTCCTGGGCGTTTTCCCTCCATGTTTTCCTGTGTTTTCCTTGCTTTTCAGTTGGGAAGAGGGCGTTTTTTGTGTTGTAGAGTGGTTGGGAGTATGGGAACTTGATTTGGGGTTTCATTGGGGCCTTTTTGGCCATTTAGATGCCTAAAATATGCATGGAAAATCGGGTTGGTTCCCTGTGGACGATTTCCCCATCCACAATTTGTTTTGGTGTGCCTACGATTTGGGAAAACCCATGGCCATCCTGATAGAAAATCCATTGCTTTGTCTTGAGCTTGAGTGCAAGCATCCATGGTTCAAGTGTAGCCTGATAAACCCAGTTGTGGACTGGCTTGGCTCAGTTGAAATGATGAATTTGTTGTGAATGAGCTGGAATGTCCCCTTTTCCTTGTAGAAATCATGCCCAACTCAGGGGTGGTCTCTGAGTGCTGAAAGACTATAGGCTAGGCAGATACCTACGGTTGGGTGGAACATTACAGTGACATAGCTAGTTGTTTGGGACAATTGCAGAATGAAGATAAGTGTTTTCTATCTATGTGTTTTGCCTCTACAATGTATAATTTAATGATTGTTATCGATATGATTGAATGCATATGAAAAATGTGTGTGGATGAGTGTTAGCACTTAGATTTTATCCTGGGTGTAAACGAATAACACCTAAGGTAACTTATTTCAAACCAAACTTTAGGTAGAAAACTTAGCCATTTTTTCCACCAGAGAGGGCTCTCTCACAAGATATATGTAAAGGCTAAAAATATATAGAAATACGCTCAAAATTTCTCAAAAGGATTTACTTGGTTGAAAAGGAAACAAGAAACATTGGGCATGGAGTCAAATTTCAAATATTTAACGTGCCAACAAGAGATTTATACCAAACAGATTTCCACAGAGGCAAGATAGCAACCATATCACAGTCAATTTGATTTTGCAGGTGGTATAGAAAGAAATAATGACAGTCCATCAACAACAGGCATCTAACTAGGATGAATCCATTGTCAACTTTGAAGAAATACTGGATATTTAAATGCGATAAAACGAGGCATAACCAGTATGAATCCTGATTCATTTCAAACGTTCATTTAAGTATAGAAGAAGAACATAATGGAAGATATAACAAAGAAAGTAGACAAGCACATATAAAGATAAGGGAAAAACAGACTGTAAAAATGGTCAACACATGAATCTCTGGTCTCGAAAGATAGGTATTTCCACTGTCTGGTCTTTTATTTATCAAAAATTTGACTTCAAAACATCTCGTCTCTCAAAGAGTTTCCAACCCTTTCAAAAATGACTCTCATTGTCTTTTATACAGAATTCGAAAGAAGCTTAACATAACTGCTTCTTTTAACTAGTAACTGAAAATGTCTTAACTTGAAAGATAACTGTCTTTAAACAATAGATAACTGTATTCAAACAATACTACAAATTTTTAAAATAAAAGCATCATTTTTGCCACTTGGAAAAAAATTCTAAATGTATTATGAATGGACAGAATATCTTGTCCTTCCATATTTGTCCACATAGTTCCATTGGTCGGCCATGGGTAAATCATAACTGGTCATTTCCTTCACCATGACTCGCATTTCAAGGTGACCTGCATAAGAAACAAGAGGAAGATTCTCACAGGTTGAGATCAACATATTTAAAATTTCAAAGTCTTCCGCAATTTTTTCCATTAAAATCTTTCCTGTAAGCATATGATCCAAATGTTGAAACTTTTTGTGATCCATTCTTATGTCAAACAATAACCTCTTATATTCATTGGGAGGAATCAATTCATTATTTTCATCCCAAAAAGCAGGGAATCCTTTGTTTATTAATTTTTCAAATCGCTTCTTAAACTTTATTACTTCCTCTCGTATATCTCCAGCTTTGGCTTCAATATTTTCAACATGTGAATATTTTCCCAAGATTCTTCTGGCCCATGTAATGACTGAAATTCTATTCATTATATTCATTGTTGTCAAGTCTACTTTAGTTAAACTATTTAAGAAAGTTATTGCCCTCTGTGCTATTTCTTTTGGTTTTTTGTTTAAATTCTCTCTGACTGCTCTACAACTCTCAAAGGTGTCTTTGGCTACTTTTTTTTTTACTCTTATATAATCAAGATAAGGTCTTAATTTTTCAACTTTCTTTGTAATTTGATCCCACACCATATGTTTGCAACCTTGCATTGCACCCTGTCCTGTCACATGAGCTGCCAAACCTTTATTATTATCAGTTAATTCCTAATTGCTTATTTGCAAAGTTTTAATTTCCTTATCTTTAGTCTCATTTTCTTCTTTGAGCTTTTGTATTCCCATCTTCAATTCTTTAATTTCGACATCTTTCAAACTCACCTGGGACATGGCTTGTAAGAGACCATCTAATCCAGTTTTATCTTCCTCTGTATCTGCATGCACCTGTTGCTGACCTAATTCTGCTAACTTTTTCTTTATTTCCTCCAATTGTTCTTCCAAACCAATTTTCTCTTTTTCCCAATGAACTTTTTCCTCGGTGAGCTTCAACATTTTTGCAGTAATATCCTTTACTTCATTTGACATCTCTTCTTTTTCTTTTTCCAATACTGTTAGGTCAGCTCCTTGGATAAGCAAAGTGTCTGGGATTTTTAGCTTTCGCCTTAACATTAGAATCGTATCATCCTTTTCTTTGAGTAATTTTGCTGCTGCATCTCCCTCTTTGTTTATCAAATCTATTTGCAATCTTTTTATTTGTTGTTGTCGAGACTTATTTTCTGCTTTCTCTTGTCTCAACTGGTTATTCAATTTATCCATTAAATTTTTCAATTTGTCTGCCTTTAATATCGCTCCCAAATAATCTGAATATATAACCTCTCCTATTTGTCTGTGCAATAAAATTTTATCTGGGGCATTGATTTTTGTCAGATCTACCTTCATCTCTGAAATCTTATCTTTAGTAACAACTGAAAATTTTAAAGAATTTTCTTTGACATTTCTGCTAGTAAACAAATTGACTTCAGTGTTGGATATATTTCTAACCCTTGGAAATAATTGACTAGTTTGTCGAGAGGATTCCTGTTTATTTTGAGTGTGTTCATTAAATACATCCATCCAACTGTGTGGTCTATTTACATCGCCTTCCACCGGGGATTCTTGAATACTGTACTCCTTTACCATGACTCTGGTATTTTGACTTCGGTTCTTCCTTCCTCTTCTGAAACTGCCATTAACTCTTGTTGCTCATCCATTTTCAAATTTTTCCCTTTTTCTGCTCCTTCACTTTCAATGTTCACTACATCTTGTATGGGTCTTTTAAACCCTACCATTGCAGTATTTTTCGTGCTTTCTACCTCTGCTGTTGCATCTGTCAATATCATTTCTTTATCATGTGAATCTGGAATGATTTCTTCCTTATACTCCAGCCAATTGGCTCTGTCAGACATTCCCTCGATCATCTGATGATTCAACGCTTTGATGCGATGATCTGTTCTCCGTTTTGATATTATATTTAACGGATCATATTCAATAGCCATGTCTGTCTCAAAACCCATATCTTTCAATAATTTTTCTATATAAATAGCAGCGTTTTTATTCTTCACTGTGAATGGGCCAAGTGTGAATGGATACTTGATATCTATTGCTTGTTTGAAAAGCAAGAAATTATTATCCTCAACAATTAAATTCTATCTCAGGAACTCCAAAGCGAAAACCCTTAAGGTAAGAAATGCTGGTAAAACATAGGGTCTATGTTTGAAACCATATAACCTGATCACTGTACTGTCCTTTGAAAAGAACCAATCTCCTACAGCATATTCTGCACTCAATTGCATACATGCTTGCATTTCTAGTAATACTCTAGGCAATTTTTCACCAAAAATCATTCTGTAAATCTCAGAGAGCATATGATTTATGTAATTAAACATGTTATTTTCTAATAACTTTGTGAAAATGATCTCAGGGAATTGTAACTCTTCATGACTGGCCACCATGATCATTTTCATCAAAAAAGACTGAAATCTGAAATGCCTCAGAGCGGGGAAATTGAGCATCTGGTCATGAATCTTCTCGGTCAAGAATTCTTCAAAATTAAGTCGAGGAATTTGATTTTCATCAATCCCTGACTGAATTGTACTCATTTTATACAAAACACTTGACTGAAACTCAGTTACATACATGTCTGTATCGAACCCTAAGATTAAAGCTAACAATGTCAGAACCAGCTGGGTATTTTCATCAAATAAATTGATATCTATGGGTACGAGATATCTGAAATGTTGGTTTCTGGTTTAAGACACGTAGACAAAAAAATTTCTCTATCATCTTGAAGAGTTTAATGATAATATTCAATAACAGAAGTTTCAGAAAAATTCTCATACTCGAGGGTTTGAGAAAATTCTATTTCAAGGGCTTTAATTATGACGGCAGGCTCTATTTTGCAAACGACTCTGGTTTTTCGACTATCTAAAACAGTTCTTTCTTCTCTGGAATAATTCTCAGCACACCACGACACAAATTCTGGAAAAGATGGGATTTGGTCCGGGCAAAAGGCTAACAAGGATGACTGGTGGACTCTGTGTATGTCTATACCTTCTTCTAATAACTTAGACAACTTAAGTTTAACTTCGGCGACTGGTAACCTGATTAGGGTATCATGAATGTCTCCATCTCTATCTTCTAGGGCTTCTTTAGCTTTAAAAATATCTATATCATGTACAGTTTTCATTTAAAACGTTTCTACAAACAAATTTTCATTAAAAATGTGGGCCAGGTCACCAAACCCTACCTGTATAGACACGTCTTTATCCTTCTGTCGCAATTGTTGATCTCCACCAGTCTTCAGAGCTTCCAAGAACAGCGACACATAGACAAAATGTCGTTATTTGAAAACCCTTTTGTTTTATATAAACCCTTTTCCTTAACTTTCTGGCAGCTTTCCAAATGTACTTTATATCCAATCGTTGATCACAGGCCTTTTGATTTGAGTTGTTAGATCTTGCGTCCCTTTATTTCCCATGGTGGTATCCACGATCCCAATAACGGTTTTATTCTCCGGTTTTTACTGTGTGCGGATCAACCATTTTCTGACACCTGTTAGAGTGGTTTAATTACCGCAACCGCTCTTTCTTCTATTGAGTGCGCACTTCCCATGATGCGGATGAATCTTGGCCGTCGATTTTGTCCCAATGTATATCGTCCCTCCGATTTATATCAACATGTGGCGTATTCCCTTGTGCCTTCTGCATCTGCCATGTGCTATGGCCCGCCGCGTATTATCCTTTGGTGGTTCCGCATGGCGTTTTAGTGGTTTGTGATACCACTATCACGTTGATGCGGATCAATGCGAATGTGACACTTACCCAATGGTATTATGTCCGCAACCACTCACCAACGTTTGCAAAATATCTTTTGGGTGGTGCGGGAAACCATGACAGCCGTTGATCTCTATTATTTTCATCTCCGTCGTTGAAACTTCACCAAGACTTAACCTCTTCAATAATTATTTTCGAACTATTGCACATGTAGGTTTTTCCTTGGTTAATTTTGTATTATGACCCTTTATTTCACCCATCTGTAGTAAATTTGGATATTTTTGACAAATCTTTTAGGGTTTGAGTATTTTCAAATATAGTGTCAACAACTGGCTCCAACTGGGGATGGTATCCTCCCTGTGAGGTAGCAAAGAACACCGTAGACCAAGTGCCTGATCCATTGGCCTGCATTCAAAGTTTTCTGCAAATCAAGGTTCATATCATCATTTTTTTAATTTTTTTTTGTGATAAAGGAAAATATTTACACTGTACAAAATTCTCTTTCACCTCTGTCCTTTTAAGAGAGAGAATGTTTGAGGTGTCTACCATTTACTGGTCCTACAGGAAAGAATTCTCCATTACAATTTTTTAGAGTAAATGCATTTTCCCCTTGATATCCTGCAACAATATATGGACCTTTCCACAAATGTTCAAACTTCCCATGGTGATCTTCATTTCTAGAGTCCCACTTCAAAACTAAATAATTTATCTGAAAATTCTTTTCTTTAACCTTTCTGTCAAAAGTTTTCTTCATTTTCTCCTGATGCATTTGGGTTTTGTTGTATGCCTTTTCTCTAACTTCATGTAATTCTATCATTTGATTTATTCTCCTCTGCATATGATTTGGTTCTTCTTCAACTTCTTGTAACAATTTCATAACGGGAAAACCCAAAGAAATGGGAAAAATTACCTCTATGCCATACACCAACTGGAAAGGGGAAGTGCCAATTGCTCTTTTTGTATTGATTCTATCTACCCACAGAGCATATTTTAATTTAGTGTGCCAAGCTCTCTTGTTATCTTCTAGCAACCTCTTTATGATCCTCACTAAAATTTTATTTGAAGATTCGGCCAACCCATTTCCTTGTGGATAATAAGCAGTGGAATGATTTAAATGTATGGATATTTGTGACAAAAATTTATCATCTTTTTTTATTTGAACGCTGGAGCATTATCTGTCACTATCCTTTTAGGACAACCAAACCTGGATAAGATGTTTTCTTTTAAAAAGTTCATTATCACTGTTTCTATGGCATTTCTTGTCGGAATGGCCTCAATCCATTTCGTGAAGTAATCTGTAGCAGTCAAAATCCACTTATGCTGCCCTGAAGAATTTGGGTTAATTTCGTCAATAAAATCTAACCCCCACTACTAAAAAGGTGCTTCAAATGAAATAGGTTTCAAAGGAAATGGTAATAATTCTCTTTTCCCATCAAAAATTTGACATTCATAACATTTGGTCACTTCTTTATATACATCTGAATACATGCTGGGCCAATAAAAACCAGCTCTAAGAATCTTGTTCACTGTAGCCTTCCATGAATGATGTCCTCCACACATGCCTTTATGAAATTCCCCCATAATATGTCGCGCTTCATTCTCTACTAGACAATTCAACAGAATACCTCCTGGATCTTTCCATAATAAATTCCCATCTAATATGCAGAACTTGGCTGCTTTAAACTTTATTGATCTTGCTCTGGTTTTTTCCATATTTGCAGGCGCTTGGAGATTTTGCAAAACATACACAATGTCCGCGTACCAGGGAGATAAAGAGAAATCTTTAATTACTTGTAAATTTGGAAAGTCTTCTTTTGAAATTTCGGAAAGAATATTCATACCTAGAGAATCCCAATTTGTTTCTGTCATCATTTTAGCCAGACCTTGGCCTTTTATCAGCTTTGTAGGTTTAATGTCGAGATCATATTCCTATAATACTGCTATCCACTTTGCTCTTTTTCCTTCAGGATCTGGCTGGGTAAGAATATCTTTCACTGCTGCTGATGGAACATGTGCTATTATATGAGAATGCAATATGTATATCCTGAAATCCTTCAATGCTTTCACTAAAGCATAAGCTTGTTTCTCCATAATGTTATATTTTAATTCTGAATCCCTCAGAATCTTACTGAAAAATGCAATTGGTTGTTCCACACCTTCTTGGTTCTTTTGTAACAATACTCTAGCTACTGTGTGTTCTGATGCATAAGTAAACATAATGAAATCCTTTGAATAATCTGGACTAATTAACACCGGTGCCTCAGTCAATGCCCTTTTAATATTATCAAAAGATTGTCTTACTTCTTCAGTCCATTTAATTTCTTTGTCTTTCCTTATCATTTCAGATATGTTTCTCAAAATCTCAGCAAAACTAGGAATGAACCTTCTTAACCAATTTACCCGTCTAATAAATGAATGAATTTCCTTATTACTCCTAGGGATCCCGACCTTCTGTATGGAAGATACTCTCTCCGGGTCAATCTTGATGCCTTCTTTTGATATGGTGTGTCCCAACAATCTTCCTTCTTCCATACAAAAATGAGATTTCTTTGGATTTAAGGAGATCCCAAATCTTCTACATTTCAGAAAAACTCTTTCCAGATGTTTCCAATGATCAGCAGCATTCTTTGAATAAACAGTGATATCATCCATTTATACTGCCACAAATTTGTCTCTTTCATCTGCAAATGCAATGTCCATGGCTCTCTGAAAGGTTGCCCCTGCGTTCATCAAACCAAATGGCATTTTGGCATACATAAACGTTCCCCATGGAGTAGTAAAAGCAGTTTTATCCTGATCTTCTGGGTGAACTTTAATTTGATTGTAACCTGAGAAACCATCTAACATAGAAATTCTTTCGACTCCCACAACTTTCTGCAAAATCTGATCCATTTTCGGGAGTGGATAATTATCTTTCAAAGAGACTTTGTTCAAATTTCTAAAGTATACGCACAACCGTATTTTGCCATTCTTTTTCCTTACTGGTACCAACTTAGCCAACCACTTAGAAAATCTTAAGGACACAATTATCTTAGCATCAAACAGCTTTCTCACTTCTTTTTCTATCACTGGAAGCAACTTGGGATTTATTCTTCTCAACTTCTGTTTAAAAGGCTTTTAATCAGGTTTGATAGGAATTGTATGTTGTATAACAGAAACATCATATTTTTTCAAGTCTTCATAAATCCAGGCGAAAACATCTAAAAATATTTTCATCACTTCCACACTTTTATTCTCTTCCTTTCTTGGTAATTTCTTTGAAAGCTTTACCAATTTGGGATCACTTTTATTCTCTTACTTTTTATCACGTCATTTTTATCAAACAATTTTTCTAAAGGAATTAAGCCTCTAGGGATAACGTTATTCTTCAGCAAAATTATATCCTTACCTCCAATCCTTTGCTTGAATTTTTCTGTTTCTTCAGGGGAATCTTTTTCATCTGGACCAGCTCCAGCATCTTCTGCATCAATAGACCTATAATTGAATTCATCTGTCATCTCTAAAAGCGTTTAATCTGTTGATCATCTTCAAAAACCTGCCAGTGTTTGATATTGTCTGGGATAGATGGTCTTTGTATGACCTCAATATCATATTTCTTTTTAGAAAAGATAGGGGTTTTGAACGCATCTCCTGCAGTGGCCAAAGAATCTTCTACGGTGTTATTAACTCTGGGAATTGAAACAACATCATGTTCATCGAAAAGGTTTTCCAATAAATCCCACACTTCATTCCTATATGACCTCATTTTAGGATGTTTGGTCTGATAAATAGATTTTACTTGATTTATTACCAATTCAGAATCTCCAAACACTTCAATTCTTTTTTATTTTAAATCTCTCAATACATCCAACCCCAGAATCAAAGCTTCATATTCTACAACATTGTTTGTACACTTAAAATTCAATTGATAAGAAAACATTAAGAATTCTCGATCAGGTGTGATTATCCATACTCCCGCACCAGCTCCTTCTCTGCTCCTAGCTCCATCAAAGTGCATTGTCCAAGTTCCTTATTTTCTAATTTTTTCTCTTAACAATCTTTCTTTTTCATTTTCTTTAGGTTCGATTAAATCCATCTTTTCTTTGGATTCAACATCATTGTACAGAATACATGACCCCAAATCTATGTCTACTGTATATATAGCATGCTTTTCAGGTTCTTTTCAGTCACTTACCAAATAAGCAGCCATTTTTTCAGCATATAATCTTCTGTGTACCCCCAACATTGGAATAGTAGCGAAAGACATATCCATTTGCAAAGTTCCTTTTAACTTCGAGGCCCATGATCTAGACAATAGCATACCAAATTTTGTTGGAATATCAGCAACCACCACATCCATGAGAATACCTTTGGCTGGTATTTTACTGAGATTGACTGTCAAATCTTTGATCAACCCTAAACATTTTACTTTCCTTGAATCAAAATAAAACAGGTCATCATACGGTCTTGTGATTTCCAATCCCAAAGATTCAACTACAAGTTTCGGCATCAGATTATGAAAAGCTCCTGAGTCTAACATACAATTATGGAAAACTTTATCATGAACGTTCAAATCTACATAGAAAGGAGAAATTTCCCCAAAACTATTATCTTCCATTCTTGAACCCAGGCATATATTAGGAGTATCATCATCTAATTCCAAAGTATCTATTTCCACTCGATTTTCTACTTGCATCATCTTAAAAATTTGTTCCTTGTATTCCTTATTCTTTAATATCTCATTGAAAGGTACAGAAATCTTGACTTTCGACATTTCACTCTGTATATTGAAAGGAACCAAATTTTTCTCACCTTCTTTCATTGAATCTTTCTTGTTATCTGAAATCACTTTTGGCACATCCTCATTTTCTTTTCTTCTCATTTGCTGTTCATTCTGACTGGTGGAGGATTTATCTGTAGATCCTTTTGATTTTCCCATTGACTCTTTCCTTTGTCTATTATAATGTCTCTGTTTCTCAGATTCATGTTTCTTTGAAGATCGTTTATAGCACTTTGGTAACCAATTTGGTATTGATTAGTTTCTGCCTCCAAATTAGAACATTCTCCTTCTGCAAGGAACATAACATGTTCATGTTTAGTCAGATACACTTCTGAATCAAAACTGCCACAATGGTGAATATCACTCTCAGCCATCTCAGCTTCGACTTCCCCAGTGATATAATTTTCAGGGAAAGGAGGTCTGATTGGATCTTCTTCTGCATTCCTTAAGTTCCTCTGATCTCTTGGCCTTATGGGTGGGACAAAGGGTCTCTTAAAATTAGGGTTTCTGATTTGAGGTTCTGTTTGTTCTTTATTCGAAGCTTTGTTATCCACCACTAACCTATCTAACAACTTCTCCATAGTTTTCATCATTGCTTCAAATTTTACATCTGTGGAAGAAGAAGAAGAAGCTGTATTTTGATTATCTTCTTTACTTTTATTTCGGTCTATATCTCTATGCCTCATCTTTCCAGAAGCCATCATATTAGCTTCAACTTCCATCGCATCTTTCATCATTATTTCCAAAGTGGTAGATCTTCTTTCTCTTAATGTGCATGAAAAATCACCTTCAAAAGCATCTACATAATGTAACTTGGTTGCTCCTACTGGAGGTTTTATGTCTGTAGGGATAGAGTTATAAAATTTCATAAATCTGGCAGAGAATTCTTGGATCGACTCAAAACCTCCTTTTTTCAGATTGTTATACTGTGTCAACATCTATGAAGGATTTTTCTGGTCTTCCCATCTTTCGATAAAAAGAGTTGTGAAAGCATCATAATTAGCAATTGATCCTGTAGCTAAAGTTATGAACCATTTTTTGACTTCACCTCGCAAGATTTGGGCAAACAACCTCATTTTTGCATCATCATGATCCACCTCTTCTAAATCAATGAAATCACTAAAGTTATCAACATGTTGTTGTGCTGTATAATTACCCTCATTATCAAAAGTAACGATTCTCTGTCCATAATTTTGAGGCAAATCATGTAAAGCAGCGGGAAAAACCAATGGGGCAAATCTGGCAGCCATGGGTGGTGGATTATAAGGTGGAACAATCACTACCTATTGTTTATGAATTTTCATAGGTATTCTTTGGGCCTTGGATATTCTGGACCCAGCCCTTTCAGATTTTTGTAAGTTTTCCCAAACAGATTTTAAAGAATAGTCCCACAAACTTTTTGGGTCAATTTTTGTTTCTTTCAAATCAGAATTTGATTTAGTTCTCAACAAAACTTTTTCACTTGAACCAATATTTTCTTCCTCAAACAGATTTTCTTGAAAAGAAGGGAATATATTCGAAAACTGAGGAATACCTTCTTTTGTCTTTCCTATGCCTTTATCCGTCTTGAGGATCTTTTCTGGATTATCCACGCCCGAGAAGAACTGTAAAATGGGATTTCTTCTTGTAGCCACAATGTCTATTTCTGAATACCTTCAAAAAACATTAAAAAAAATTTCACAAGTGAAGTCGCTAGGGCAATATCTACAACCAACTTACTTCAAACTTCATTGCCCAAGAAATTTGACCTTTCTCTGTCGTTTCTCCCAAGGAAAATTTCACTTTCGTCCCCGACAACGGCGCCAAAATGTTAGCACTTAGATTTTATCTTGGTTGTAAAAGAATAACACCTAAGGTAACTTATTTCAAACCAAACTTTACGTAGAAAACTTAGCCATTTTTTCCACCAGAGAGGGCTCTCTCACAAGATATATGTAAAGGCTAAAAATATATAGAAATACGCTCAAAATTTCTCAAAAGGATTTACTTGGTTGAAAAGGAAACAAGAAACATTGGGCATGGAGTCAACTTTCAAATATTTAACATGCCAGCAAGAGATTTATACCAAACAGATTTCCACAGAGGCAAGATAGCAACCATATCACAGTCAATTTGATTTTGCAGGTGGTATAGAAAGAAATAATGACAGTCCATCAACAACAGGCATCTAACTAAGATGAATCCATTGTCAACTTTGGAGAAATACTGGATACTTAAATGCGATAAAATGAGGCATAACCAGTATGAATCCCGATTCATTTCAAACGTTCATTTAAGTATAGAAGAAGAACATAATGGAAGATATAACAAATAAAGTAGACATGCACATATAAAGATAAGGGAAAAACAGACTGTAAAAATGGTCAACACATGAATCTCTGGTCTCCAAAGATAGGTATTTCAACTGTATGGCCTTTTATTTATCAAAAATTTGACTTCAAAACATCTCGTCTCTCAAAGAGTTTCCAACCCTTTCAAAAATGACTCTCATTGTTTTTTATACAGAATTCGAAAGAAGCTTAACATAACTGCTTCTTTTAACTAGTAACTGAAAATGTCTTAACTCGAAAGATAACTGTCTTTAAACAATAGATAACTGTCTACAAACAATATTACAAATTTTTAAAATAAAAGCATCATTTCTGCCACTTGGCAAAAAATTCTGAATGTATTATGAATGGACAGAATATCTTGTCCTTCCATATTTGTCCACATAGTTCCATTGGTCGGCCGTGGGTAAATCATAACTGGTCATTTCCTTCAACATGACTCGCATTTCAAGGTGACCTGCATAAGAAACAAGAGGAAGATTCTCACAGGTTGAGATCAACATATTTAAAATTTCAAAGTCTTCCGCAATTTTTTCCATTAAAATATTTCCTGTAAGCATATGATCCAAATGCTGAAACTTTTTGTGATCCATTCTTATGTCAAACAATAACCTCTTATATTCATTGGGAGGAATCAATTCATTCTTTTCATCCCAAAAAGCAGGGAATCCTTTGTTTATTAATTTTTCAAATCGCTTCTTAAACTTTATTACTTCCTCTCGTATATCTCCAGCTTTGGCTTCAATATTTTCAACATGTGAATATTTTCCCAAGATTCTTCTGGCCCATGTAATGACTGAAATTCTATTCATTATATTCATTGCTGTCAAGTCTGCTTCAGTTCAAATGTTTAAGAAAGTTATTGCCCGCTGTGCTATTTCTTTTGGTTTTTTGTTTAAATTCTCTCTGATTGCTCTACAACTCTCAAAGGCGTCTTTGGCTACTTTTTCTTTGACTCTTATATAATCAAGATAAGGTCTTAATTTTTCAACTTCCTTTATAATTTGATCCCATACCATATGTTTGCAACCTTGCATTACAGCCTGTCCTATCACATGAGCTGCCAAACCTTTATTATTATCAGTTAATTCCTGATTCCTTATTTGCAAAGTTTTAATTTCCTTATCTTTAGTCTCATTTTATTCTTTGAGCTTTTGTATTCCCCTCTTCAATTCTTTAATTTCGACATCTTTCAAACTCACCTGGGACATGGCTTGTAAGAGACCATCTAATCCAGTTTTATCTTCATCTGTATCTGCATGCACCTGTTGCTGACCTAATTCTGCTAACTTTTTCTTTATTTCCTCCAATTGTTCTTCCAAACCAATTTTCTCTTTTTCTAAATGAACTTTTTCCTCGGTGAGCTTCAACATTTTTGCAGTAATATCCTTTATTTCATTTGAAAGCTCTTCTTTTTCTTTTTCCAGTACTGTTAGTTCAGCTCCTTGGATAAGCAAAGTGTCTGGTATTTTTAGCTTTCGCCTTAACATTAGAATCATATCATCCTTTTCTTTGAGTAATTTTGTTGCTGCATCTCCCTCTTTGTTTATCAAATCTATTTGCAATCTTTTTATTTGTTGTTGTCGAGACTTATTTTCTGCTTTCTCTTGTCTCAACTGGTTATTCAATTTATCCATTAAATTTTTCAATTTGTCTGCCTTTAATATCGCTCCCAAATAATCTGAATAAATAACCTCTCCTGTTTGTTTGTGCAATAAAATTTTATCTGGGGCATTGATTTTTGTCACATCTACCTTCATCTCTGAGATCTTATCTTTAGTAACAATTGAAAATTTTAAAGAATTTTCTTTCACATTTCTGCTAGTAAACAAATTGACTTCAATGTTGGATATATTTCTAACCCTTGGAAATAACTGACTAGTTTGTCGAGAGGATTCCTGTTTATTTTGACTGTGTTCATTAAATACATCCATCAGACTGTGTGGTCTATTTACATCACCTTCCACAGGGGATTCCTGAATACTATACTCCTTTACCATGACTTTTGGTATTTTGACTTCGGTTCTTCCTTCCTCTTTTGAAACTGCCATTAACTCTTGTTGCTCATCCATTTTCAATTTTTTCCCTTTTTCTGCTCCTTCACTTTCAATGTTCACTACATCTTGTATGGGTCTTTTAAACCCTACCATTGCAATATTCGTCGTGCTTTCTGCCTCTGCTATTGCATCTGTCAATATCATTTCTTTATCATGTGAATCTAGAACGATTTCTTCCTTATACTCCAGCCAATTGGCTCTGTCAGACATTCCCTCAATCATCTGATGATTCAACGCTTTGATGTTGTTAAGTCAGTAAATTGTTTCTTCAATTTTGGTTTGACTTCTCCAATTTTGGTTTGATTTTCATTTCATTTGAAGTAGCTTTTTGTTTTAAGTCTCATTATTTGCTTCCTTCAGGAAAATTTTGGTTGTTAGGTAATTTTTTTTGAACTTGGTTTTTATATTTTTGTTTTAATTTTTGATTCTTTGCATTTTAATGGGGTTAAAGAAAAAGTCATTTTATCAAAGAATTAAGTCACAAATGTTTATTATGAACATACCAAGGCATGATCACCCCTCAAGCAACTTTTAATTTTCCTACAAAATGTCAAAAAGCTGAAAAGTAGCGAAAAAATAGCACTAAAGACATTCTTGTAGCGCTGGAGCGAAAAATTACAAAGGGCGCGCTATAAGAATATCGTGGCCTTCACTTCTTCCGATTTTTAAGCAAAAATTCAGCATTTTCTTAAATGTTGAATGACTAATCATTTATTGTGAATTGTTTACTGCGTGTTGGTTAAAGAATTATCATAAAAACAGGTGCTTCTACATTGTGAGGGAATCGTGGTCATCATGAACACAATCAAGCGTTGGTCTCCCTATGTTACAGAAACAGAGCTTCTGAAATAGTTTGAGGACATTGGTCCTCATGGAACAAAAGTTATTCTTTACAACTTTTGGCTTAATGATGATGGCATCCTGGAGCTGGACTTTGACACAGATAAGGAGGATATAAGATTGTGAGGTGGACTTAAGCCAGGCAGATCGACGATTTCATAAAATGAATTGATTCAGTCACATATTTCTTACCGTCATTTATATTCATTATATGCATATGCATCTATTCTTTATCTAGAGTAGCTGCAATTTTCAGATCATTCTAAGGGGAAAGAGTTTCAAGTTTATGGTTCTTTGTGATGGCTATCAACGATGAGAAACGGCTGCAGGAGAAGTATGATATGGCAATAAAGGAATGCTACAGTGTGAGAGAGATGGATGAAGCTGCTCTGTGTATGGATGAGCTCAACGCCTCATAATCCAAGTCCATCAAAATTGCTACTATTTTACCATGGGAGATTGAACTTAAAGGCTCATACTACAGATTTTGGAATTGCTTTTGCTATTTTATCCAGGAATGTTATTATGAGAATTTCAGCAGCCCTAGGGCAGCAGAGATCTCTGGCACGTGGATTTGATAAAATACTTGATAGATTACTGGCATGCTTGCAAGTCACCAGAATTGCAAAGATACAGCTTACATAGCACTTCATCAGCTGATACTTGGAGAAAGAGAAAAATGCTTTTCAACAGGGTATTTGGCACAGAATTCTGCTCTATTTTTTCCTTTTTTGAGTGATTGAAGTCAAATGCATACCACAAGCTGATGGAGAGGAATTTTTGAAAACCAAAGGAGTTTTTTGTTCCTAAGATACCCATCTACAAAAACCTCTCTCAGGTTTGCAACAGCTGTCAAGGATTGAAAGATTCAGTTTAATCTTTGCAGCCTATTTTCCAGGGATTTTAAATATTTAATATTTTCCTGTTTATTTGTTCATTTTGCGGGGCCGATTCTGATTGATTGGAGATGAATTTTGAAAAACCAAGAGATTTTTTTGTCCAAAACAGACCCATTAACAAAAACCTCTCTCAGTTTTTACACAGGTGTCACCAATTGAGAGATATGGAAGCTTCGTTGACACCTATTTTCCAGAAATTCGCCACATTTGCCAGGAATCCGATTTGCTATTTTTAGTCAATTAGTTGAGTTAGTTAGTTAATGTAACTACTGGGTAGTTTCAATTTCGACCTAATGAAGGGGAGATGGAACTACTTCTTTGTAATTATAAAAAAGAGACAATGGGACTGAAGAAGGGTTCGGATTTTTGGAAGCATTAGGAGGTCTGCAGACTATGTTGTATCTTCAGACTTGTTTAGAGATAAGTACTGTGACTCTTATAAGTATTTTCCGATGAAATAATGAGATATATGAATTTTTCCCGTTCAGTTTGTTTGTGTTGGCTTTGTTTTTTAGCTTATTTAGCTTCTTAAATGATAAATTCATTGCTAGTTAATGTGTATTTTCTGGTAATGCTTATCCTTTATGTATGAACCTCAGCATAATTCTTCTGTTGGATCTTATGTGATATGTTATGCATCTTTATCAGTTTCCGCTTATGATTTAGTTATTACTTTTCTTTTGGATGTATTCCCTGACTGTTTCCAAAGTTTTCAACCCTTTAAATCATACCAAAAACCTTAAACTTTGTTTTATTTATTGAGTTTTACTCTTGAGATTGTATTGGCTTGTTTCTCTGGCCTTAGAAACAATTTCTGGCACAAACAGATGCGATGATCCGTTCTCCGTTTTGATATTATATTTAACGGATCATATTCAATAGCCATGTCTGTCTAAAAAGCCATATCTTTCAATAATTTTTCTATATAAATAGCAGTGTTTTTATTCTTCACTGTGAATGGGCCAAGTGTGAACGGATACTTGATATCTGTTGCTTGTTTGAAAAACAAGAAATTATTATCCTCAACAATTAACTTCTATCTCAGGAACTCCAAAGCGAAAACCCTTAAGATAAGAAATGCTGGTAAAACATAGGGTTTATGTTTGAAACTATATAACCTGATCACTGTACTGTCCTTTGACAAGAACCAATCTCCTACAGTGTATTCTGCACTCAATTGCATACATGCTTGCATTTCTGGTAATACTCTAGGCAATTTTTCATCAAAAATCATTCTATAAATCTCAGAGAGCATATGATTTATGTAATTAAACATGTTATTTTCTAATAACTTTGTGAAAATGATCTCAGGGAATTGTGACTCTTCATGACTAGCCACCATGATCATTTTCATCAAAAAAGACTGAAATCTGAAATGCCTCAGAGTGGGGAAATTGACCATCTGGTCATGAATCTTCTCGGTCAAGAATTCTTCAAAATTAAGTCGAGGAATTTGATTTTCATCAATCCCTGACTGAATTGTACTCATTTTATACAAAAGACTTAACTAAAACTCAGTTACATACATGTCTGTATCGAACCCTAGGATTAAATCCAACAATGTCAGAACCAAGTTCGGTTCATTGGACATAAATGCAACGGGTATTAGTACTCTTGCTACTTCAGCTCTTAAGCTTTTGACACTTGATAAAATTTGAATTTCACAGTAAATTTGCGTAAGATCAGGTGTATGAATATTTATAGGGTCATGTCCTACAATTGCGGCCGTTAATGAATCACTTAGGAATTAAATGTGATGGTAACTATAGCAAATCCCGTATAGATCCACGTCTAATGTCAGATTAAATGCATTGGGAATGGCTAGATTAGGCATTAAGTGCCAGTCCCATGGGCTAAGATTTTGCTAGATCATCGATCTCTTTCCGTCGTTCTTTACGTCATGTCCTGTAAACTTTCTTTAATTGGCAGGGTGGGACGGTACTACCAGGCTATTTGACAGTCGATCAAAATTTAAATGCCAAGTCTGTCAAGCATATCCCATTATGACACCAGTCACTTCAGTCTTTACGATGCTTGCTCGGATAGGATTTTCCATAAATGCGTGATTTGGCTAGCGTCATCCTTTTGATTAACAGTTTAATACCCACCTAACAGTTGTCGCGGTCATCTTTTCTCATCATGATCTGCTGTCACTCCTGACGTTTAAGGTGTAGATATCTCATGTCCATTGGTACACTGGCTGCGTGAACTTAGTTCTGCCATATGTCTCTATGCAGCTTTTTTTTTTTTTGGCGCGTGGGCAGCTTCAGCAGTGCTACGCGGCATTCACATTTTTTTTCTTTATCACTGGTTCTGCGAAGTAGGACTATCCTGATAGGGTTTTAGTCTGTTGTCATTAACTAGGCCTGGCAAGTTGTCTCCTGCTAATGTGGTTAACTGGACTGCGCCACCATTACTACCATGTATAACAGTATATGGGCCAAGCCAATGCATTTTAAATTTTCCCAAAAATTTCATGAACTTACTATCGTACAGGAGGACTAGATCACCTACCTGGAAAGACTTGTCCATGATATGGCGATCATGCCATGCTTTTTCGCTTTCTTTCTGTACTTGTTGGTGGAATCCTGCGACGAAGCGATCTTCCTCCATCCCAACCAAGTGTAGTAGCATTTCTTCTAGAGCTGTGCGGTCTTCCATGCCTTTAAATGCAGCAATTCTCAAACTGGGAACAATGTATTCCATCGGCATTATTGCTTCCTATCCATAAGCTAACCTAAACAGTGTGTGGCCTGTCAACTTCTTGCATGTAGTCATATATTCCCATAAGACTGCGGGGATGCGCAGGTCCCAGTCAGCCTTGTTCACATTGCATACTTTAGTGAGCGCATTCTCCAGTACTTTATTAAATGCTTCAACAGTGCCATTCTCCTGTGGATGATAAGGCGTACTACACTGATGATGAATGTGGAACTCTTTGGTCAAATCTTCGATGGTTCTATTTAGAAAATGAGTACCCTGGTCACTCATCAAAATTTTCGGACATCCGAAACTTGTTAGGATATTTTCAAAAATGAACTCTGCTACTGTAGCTACGCTACAATCTTTCACTGGCTTCTCTTTTGCCCATCTGGTGAGGTAATCAGTACCAGTGATGATATACCGCACACCAATTCTTTTCCCTAGTGGGTTAATAGGACCCACAAAATCAATGGCCCATTTCTCAAAGGCCTACAATGTCAACTGCGGGTGCAGTGGCATTTCATCCCTGCGCGATGGATTTCCCATCCTTTGACGTACGTTGCAATCTTGGCAATGTTCTTTCGCATCTTTATGGATAGTAGGCCACCATAGCCCTGTGCGCAGTATCTTCTGCGCAGTGGCTCTCCCTACATAGTGACCTCTTGCGACTCCTAAGTGTGCATCAGCTAATATGAATGGTTTCTCATGCTCTACTACACATCTGCGCAGTACTTCATACGGTCCCAGCTTGTATAGATGACCTGTGATGATAGTGAAGTCTACTGCGTGCACTACCAGCTGCTTCTTTTGCTGTGTAGTGAACTCCTTAGGTGACATCCCTATAATTAGGAAATCAATGATATCTTGATAACAGTCATCGGAAACCTGTATAGCAAACAACTGTGTGTTAGGAAGATTGTCTTCTAGGTTCATAGGTTCCTCTCCTGACTCAATCCTGGATAGATGGCTAGGTCCTAAATTCAACCTGCCTGGCTTAACAAAAATTTCAAAGTCATACTCCTGAAAGAGTAGCAACCATCTACATATTCTCCCCCCTAACATTGGCTTATTGACGAGGTATTTCAAAGAAGAATGGTTAGTGAACATAGAAAAGTGCGCACCAAGCAAGTAATTCCTGAACTTCTATAGCGCATATACCATTGCAAGGCCTTCTCTCTCAGTAGTGGTATATTTCTTTTATGCAGATGAAAGCTTTTTGCTCGAAAAAGAAATGGGATGGTCAATACCTACCTCTCCTGGCTGAGCAAGAACAACACCCAATTCTATACACGAAGCATCAACATGGACCTGAAATGGCTTCTCCCAATTTGGAAAAACTAGGATCCGCGCATTGACCATCTTCTCTTTCAAGGTGTCGAAACCTTGTTCACACTCTGCGTTCCAAATGAACGGCACATCCTTATTGAGCAACTTCTCCATGGTTTTTTTTATCTGTGCATACCCCTTTATGAACTTCCTGTAATAACCAGTATGCCCCAATGTAGTGCGCAACTGCTTGACTGAATTTGGCGTAGGCAAGTTTACGATGACTACGATCTTCGCAGGATCAACCAGCAGGATCAACCATCAGGCCCTGCTTGCAAACAATGTGTCCCAACAAAATTCCATAGGGAACACAGAAAACACATTTCTTCATATTTAAAGAGATCTGATGTTGTCTTCATTTTTCCAGCATCATCCTAAGGTTCGTGGCATGGTTCTTTAGTAAACCGAAAAATAGTCCAATCATCAAAATAAACCTCTAAAAACTTATGTATAAAGTCTTTAAATGATGTGACTACCACTCTTGAGAATATGGCAGGTGCGTTCTTTAGCCCAAAAGGCATCACTATGTACTGGACTGACCCCCATTCTGTAGAAAAAGTAGTCTTGTGCCTATCTACAAGATCAATCCTGATCTGATGGTATATAGAGAATCCATCAGTAAAAGAATACGCTTCATTCCCTTCAACGTTATCAAGCACTTCATCTATGAAAGGAGTGGGAAATGGGTCGTGCATTGAAGCATCATTCAATTTTCTGAGATCCACACAGATCTTGATCTCACCCTTTGTTTTCTTATCCTGGATAACCATTGGGCTTATCCACTCAGATTCTTCAACCGGCTCAATGATTCCTGCATTGAGCATTTTATCGAGTTCTACCTTAACTCATTCTTTGTAGCACGGATTTAGTCTATATGGTCTTTGTTTCACAGGCTTCACGCCAGGCTTAAGAGGAATTTTCATCACTCCTAAGTCTCCCAGAATACCTTTCATCTCTGTAAACTTGGTCGGAATAGTTCTCGATATTCCTGTAATATGCCCGCAACCTCTTTGATCGTGTCTTCATCCCAATAGTCTCCGATAGCTGCGAATTTTGGCTCTTCACTGGTGCCAATGTTCACTTTTCTTGTCTTCATAGGCCCACTCATATTTGGAATTTCCAATGGAGGTCCTTCTACCTCGTGCACTCCCTCTGATTCAGGTATCTTGATGTTGCGCGGGTCCTCCTCATCACTATCTTCTTTTTCCTCAGATTCTTCAGCGAGGTTGTAACAATCAAGAGCATGCTCTAGTTGCTCCTCCCATTCCAGGTGTAGGCGCGCAGGTACATTGTCTGGTCCAAAGAATTCTTCTAGTGTCATGTTTCCCTGCGTGCAATCTGGTCTGAATATTCGTTCCTTAATAACCTGCAGTGCCTCATTGATACTCGGTTGTTCATCTTCGAAACTAAAATCTGTCTGGAAACTCATGGTTAGGGAAGACCAATCTATTGTGCCCTTGCACAACTCTGTATCTAGGTGCCACTTCTTTGGAATCAGTTCTTCTAGCGTGTGCACAAACAGATGCACCCATTCTGTCTGTGGGCTTTCCACCCAAGCTTGTGAACAAGCTTCAATATGGTCCTTTGGATCCATCTATCTGTTATATTTCCCAAAAGGTAGTGTAAATTTCTCAACGAACCTGATTTGCATCTTAATTTTGCACTGATCCCATGTTGTCAATGTCTGTTTATGCGCGTCCCACCATCTGGCAGGTATCTCGCACAGTGCCATATCTAATGTTGATACACAATATTCATCTGCAACTGCTGCAGTATATTCTTTGATAAAGGAATAAACATTAGATAAACCATCATATGTAGGGATTGGGCTTACCTTCATTCCAATCCAGCGCAAATATTTCGTCACCTGTGCGCATCTCCTTGTGGATACTTCATGCATGCGACTCTGCCAGTTTTCCAATCCTACATCTGAGTCTGAAATGCAAGAACTGTTGCATCTCCAGCTGAGTGTACCATCCGCAGTAGGATTAATGTAATCCTCCTGGTTCGCAGTCATCTTGTACAAGCGATCCAAATCTTGAGCTTGGGATTCCTTTTGAATCGGCTCACTATATCTGTCTCCATCCGCAGGGTCCAGTGCTATGACCCTGAGGTGCTTTCCTTCTAAGATCATCTTCCTTGTCTTCAAGTTTATGATGGCAAGGTTGTCGATAGCACAGCCAATTCCTAACAACGCAGGAAAAGGTTGACTATCGTCCACAGTCTCAATAACTTCAAAATATGCATGACTTTATACTCCATCGATATATCAACAACCACATTGGCCAACCGCCCAAAAGGTATAACTTTCTCCTGATTGGACATCCTTAGCTGTATAGGTGACCATTGTAGCTTTGGTCGCCCCATCTGCTATCATGTCTGCTTCGTTTAGACAGTCACTTATGATCCAAGATCGAGGATGATCTCATCCCTTTCGTAATCTCCTATCTGTGCACTGAGTCTTATTTCTTGGACTGTTCTCTTATGTTTCTTGATGTGATGAACTGTGCTATTAGTAGTCTCTTCTTCACTGCGGCACTCATACTGGTCTATCACCTTCTACAATTCTTCTATAGCATTCGGCCTCTTCAGCAACTTCATGCAGCTACTGAGGAACTTTGCAACAGAGGTACATGTCTCTGCTGTAGCATTGGTTCTATCATAAGCAGCTGGCATGTCTTCTATGTGTGGGATTTCACTGCGTAGCGAGATCCTCGGAGACCTAGGTGCCGATTCTCTGAGGATATCCCACGCTTCTGTAAATGCATCTTTGTTCTTTTGTAGGTCGAAAGAAGGTATTTTCCCAGCGGATTTTCTTATCGATGTCATCTCAAGGGGTGTTTGCTTAGTCTCAAAACCCCCTGAAGTGGAAGCATCCGCTCCTCCATCTCTTCCTGTCGTAGCACCACTGCGCATTACTACGTTGATACTTGGATCCACAAGTCTTCTCTCTACTGCAATCAATTGAACGTTTGGATTCGGTGGTTCTGTCCTTCTTCGCTTCTGCATTTCTACCTCTAGTACGAGGCAGTCCTCAATAACATGCTCGAATGATTTACAATAGTTGCATGTAGTGCATGGATTTACACAATCTCTAGATACATGACCTAGTTCGCCACAGTTATATCATATTACCTGGCCTCGGTCTCTCCCCTGCGCCAGGCTAGCGTTTCTTCCTCTGCCGCGGTATCCACCACCACGGCCTCTATATCCTCCTTGATCATAGTGGGTGTTTTCTTGTTTTGGCTGATTTTCTTCTTGGACACGGTACATTCGAGCACCTCACATTGCTTCCATATCGCGCTTTCTTTCATTCATGAGCTCATATGTGCAATAGTTGGATTCATCATGTCCAACTGATTTACAGAAATTACAATATAAGTTTTTTGGTGTTTTTATATATTTATGTATTAGATAGCAGTCCTCAGATCTGTGTCCTATGGATCTACAGATTTCACACCATGGTGCTTAGTTCTGATTAATTGGGTTTGGCGCTCCACTGTTAAGATAATCTTGAAATAAGGGGAAATGTTCTCTGGTGTGGCCTTCTCCCTTACATGATGTGCACCATACCTCATGCCTTGGTCCATATCTTTGTTCCTTTCCATTCTTCATGCTTTGCAATTCTAATTTCAAGGTGGTCAACTAGTTCTGGATCTGAGACATTCTAGAGCTAGTCTCTCCCATCGGTGAAGCATCTAGCTTCATTGCGATCTCTAAGGCCTCTGCCTGCGATGGAACCTTCTACTGCACCAATGGTTGTGTGATGTGGGGCAATAGCGAAGCGATGAACCACTCCTTATGCTGTTGCAGAGCTATAACAAATGTTACTTGGTCCAGTAGCATCTTAAACTTCTGGTCAAATTCCCAGACCATCTCATTAGGCTTCTGCTTAATTTCTTTCAGCTCTGTTTATACATTGGGATTCGGATTTTGGTTTCTTAAACTCTGCTGTGAGCACAGACTTAATTTCTTGTAGAGTTCTCGGTTGTGTCTGCGAATATTTCATTAACCAATGCAAGGATCTGTCTCTGAAAGTAGTGATGAGCTGCGCTCTCTTCACAGCATCATCTTGAATTTGCTTTACACTCCATATGGCTTCACATAGGAACCAATGCTGATCAGGGTCTTCTAGACCCATTCCTCTGAATATTGGTTGTTTTATATCGTTATCTGTCATTGTCCTTCCTAGTTGTATAGCACCTTGAGTAGTGATAGGATTCTGCGTAGGGTTATGAGCAAAAAAAGTGAAGGTGGTACTCAGAATAGTGCTAGGGATCCTACTCGGCTGAATATTTGGCGACTAAGTATTCTGAACTGGAATGGTATGAGTCGGAATGGCCTGAGTCAGAATGGCCTGCACACCCGACCTACATTGTGAGCAGTATTGATATTCTGCGGGGTGGGCTGCGCGACGCTCGCAACAGGTGGTTTCTGAGATGAGGGAGGTGTGGTATTTGCAATCGGAGGGTTCTGAGGTGTAATAGAATGGAAGGTGGCTGATGACGACGCGGTCAGATCACACGGGATTTCGATAATCACATGGAGTCCAGGTCCTCCAGGATTCTTTTCTTTATTAAACTTATATCTCTTTCCACTTCTCAGATTATGAGTTTCTTCGTCGGAATCACTAAATATACTTTCTACCATGATAGATTCAAAAAACGATTACTGCATTTTTAAAACACCTTTCTCAGCTAAAAGCATTTTAATGTACAGACTAATATTGTTCAGGTACTTACCTCTGAATCCTTCGAAAACGTATGCTTCATCTTGGCTGTAGGATTTCAACGTGTCTACAACAAATTATGTTACAAATCCTTCAAGTATTCTATCGACCCAGAAGTCGACTGCTCATGTCAGTGGACTGTCTATTACTTTGAGCTGCGCCGTGAGCTCTGGAGTCCACTCTGTAGGTAATCCTCCTTGAAAACAGTTTTTCTTCTCTGCGAGTCGTGATATCCACTCATGCAGCTCATTTCCAAACAAAGCCCAAAATATCTAGTGAATATCTCTCCACAAATATCTGTTCAACCACTCTACGTCAGATAGACGCAGGTGTTTGTTCTCTTTCCTTGCAAAATCTCTTGCGATCTTATCCAACCAGTCCCAAATCTCTTTCTTTTCGGGATTCCAATTGAGTGATCCCAATGGGAGATGATCGTCTTCTTCGCAAATTATTGCTTCAACTCATCACGGATTCTTAGCACGACAATAGAACCATTTGTTGGTTTATATAACTGATCTAAAGGTTTTCTGATATAGACCCAGGTTCTTTGCGGTTTTAACTTTAACCAACAAAACCCCTTTTCACCGGCCCTTTCGGCAAAAACCTGCGCGCAGGTTGAGGTCTCACCCGAGGCGAAGCAATGGGGATGTTGCAGAATCAATTTTCCATAGCAGTGTGATGAGTTGGCTGGGTAAATATGTTAGAAAAACAGGATCGCAGAGCAATAACAATAAACAGAAATGCAAATATAATCACACATACACATTACAAGAGAGACACAGATATATCGTGGTTCACCCAACTTGCGCTACGTCCACACTGAATTTGCCAGTCCTTATTATTATTACCGTCCAGCAAGTCCAAGGGATACAACCTGCAGCACAACCGCTGCACTTCCTCTTCTCTGTTTCACAGTCTCTCTCCTGATCTCAAAGATCTTTACAATGCATAAAACCTAATACATCAACAACCCTAGCCATATTACAATGTCTTTATTTATAAGGGAAATACAATGGGAAAATACCACGGGATACCCAAAACCATGGGCCCGCAAAACAGCTGGCGAAAACAGCCCCAAAAATTTTCTTCGAGGGCGTTGCCCCCGAACCCCCTCCAGGGGAGCGCTGGCCCCCGGACCCCCTAGCCAGGGGGGATGGTCCCCCCTGGAACCCCGTGGGAGGGCGATGCCCCCCTGCTGGGGTGAGTGTACAGTCCACCTACATATCATATAGAACTGGGGTACAAACACGGCTGATACAATATCATCTATGAGACTAGAAGATCTGGCTCCACAACCAACAATCTCCCACTTGGAGACTGATCACAACAACTCCACCGCTGCTGCACTTGCTGGACTTGGACTTGGAAAATTTCTCCTCTTCACCTTCATGCTAGAAGTCCAACTGAAACCAAGTACGAACTCAGTTTCTCTCTGGTCACTACCTTTGTGAACATGTCTGCAGGATTCTGGCTAGTATGTATCTTTTCCAGCTTTAATAATTCATCTTCCAGAATAGAGCGTATGAAATGGTACTTGAGCTGTATATGTTTAGTCCTGGAATGGAATGCTGAGTTCTTTGCAAGGTGAATGGCACTCTGGCTGTCACTATACAATCTGCTATCCTTTTGCTTCTTACCCACTTCCTCCATAAACCTCTGCAACCAAATCATCTCTTTACTAGCCTCTGTAATGGCAACATACTCTGCTTCTGTTGTTGAAAGTGCAACAACCTTCTGTAGTTTCGAAATCCAGCTTACTACTGTTCCACCTACAGTAAACACATACCCTGTGGTACTCCTCCTGCTATCCTTGTCACCTGCCATATCTGCATCAACATATCCCTGTAGAATAGTGTCTGAACCTCCAAAACATAATGCCTCAGTGGTAGTACCTCTCAAATACCTGAGAATCCACTGTACTGCCTTCCAATGTTCTTTACCTGGATTGTTCATATATCTGCTCACAACTCCTACGGCATGTGCAATATCTAGTCTTGTACACACCATGGCATACATCAAGCTGCCAACTACTGATTGATAGGGAACCTTGGACATGTAATCTGTCTCTTCTTGTGTCTTGGGACACATTTCCTTACTTAGACTGAAATGGCTAGCCAAAGGTGTACTTACAGGTTTTGCATTCTGCATTCTGAACCTCTCCAACACCTTTTGTATGTACTCACTTTGAGACAATGTCAATTTGCGATTTTTCCTGTCTCTCATTATTCTCATACCAAGGATTTGCTTTGCAGCACCCAAATCCTTCATCACAAATGAATTAGCTAGCTTACTTTTGAGTACATTTATATCCTGCATGTCAGACCCTGCAACAAGCATGTCATCCACATACAATAACAAGATAATATATCTTCCATTGTCTAGCTTCTTGAAATAAACACAGTGGTCAGAATGACATCTACTATAACCTTGTTCTGTCATAAACCTGTCAAACTTTAGATACCACTGCCTTGGAGCTTGCTTCAAACCATACAAGCTCTTTTTCAACCTGCATACCAGATCCTCCTTACCTTTGACCTCATACCCTTGTGGCTGCTGCATATATATTTCTTCCTCCAAATCCCCATGGAGGAAGGCTGTTTTTACATCTAATTGTTCAAGATGCAAATCTTCTACCGCCACTAGACTTAAGATAGTCCTAATTGAAGTCATCTTTACAACAGGAGAAAATATTTCATCAAAATCTATACCTTTCTTCTGTGCAAACCCCTTTACAATAAGTCTGACCTTGTACCGCTTCTTACCTCCTTCTTCTTCCTTCAACCTGTAAATCCATTTGTTTCGCAATGCTCTTTTACCAGTAGGCAACTTAACCAAATCCCAAGTCTGGTTTCCTACTAATGAGTCCATCTCCTCATTCATGCCTTGCTCCCACTTCTTTCTAGTTTCCACCTGCATTCCTTCTTCATAACATTATGGTTCACCAGAATCAGTCATCAATAAATAATACATTGAAGGAGAGTATCGTTCAGGGAGTCTACTTAACCTGGTAGATCTTCTTACAGTTGCAGGAGTTTCAGGTACTTGCTGCTGCTCTTGATTTTCTAGCACCTTCGGAACTTCATTTTCTTTAACTTCATCAAGCACTATGTACTCTGTGCTTTCCTTTTCCTGTTTCTTTCCCTGCAACTGATCTTTATACATGACCTTTTCATTGAATATCACATCTTTACTCCTGATGATTTTGTTATTTTCATAATCCCATAAACGATAACCAAATTCATCAACCCCATATCCAATAAAGGTACATTTCTTGGATTTAGCTTCAAGCTTTGTTCTATTTTCTTTATCAATATGGACAAATGCTTCACAACCAAACGTTCTCAGAAATGAGTAGTTTACCTTTTTATCTGTCCATGCTTCCTCTGGAATACCACCATCCAAAGCACTTGAAGGTCCTCTGTTTATTAAATAAACAGCAGTATTTACAGCATCCGCCCAAAACTGTAAGGGCAACCCTGCATGCAGTCGCATACACCTTGCACGCTCCATGATCGTTCTGTTCATCCTTTCTGACACACCATTTTCTTGTGGTGTTCCTGGGACTGTCTTCTCTCTACGAATCCCATGGTATGAATAGTAACTATCAAACTCCTTGCCGCAGTACTCACCTCCATTATCAGATCTAAGACACTTCAACCTTTTTCCTGTCTCATTCTCAACCAAAGCTTTCCACTTCTTAAAAGTAGCAAACACATCAGATTTCTGTCTAATGCAATAAACCCAAGTTTTTCTAGTTGCATCATCAATAAATGTAACATAATAATGAGAGCCACCAAGAGATTGTACCTGAGCCGGTCCCCATACATCTGTATGCACAAGCTCTAATTTTTCATTCTTCTTTTGTTTCCCAACCCTGAGAAATCTGACTCTCTTCTGTTTTCCATAAACATAGTTTTCACAGAATTCCAAACTTACCTGCTTCAAATCTGGCAGCAACTTCCTTGAGTGGAGAATCTGCATCCCCTTCTCACTCATGTGGCCAAGCCTATGATGCCACAATGCTGTATCTGTTCCTGTGGAAGCTAAAGAGATAGAATGGTCAGTATTATGAGGACATAAATACAACGTACCTACTCTTTCTCCTTTTGCTATCACCATTGATCCTTTAGTGATCTTCCACCACTTTTCTCCGAACGTAGATAGACAGCCGCCATCTCCCAACTGCCCTGTTGAGATCAGATTTCTTTTCATAGCAGGAATATGCCTAACATCTTTCAACAGCCAATCAGTTCCATTCTTAAATTTTATCCATACCTTACCCATTCCAACAATTTTACATGGCTCATCATCACCCAATAAAACATGTCCAAAATCGCCAGGAACATACTCATGAAAGTATTTCCTATGGGGTGTAGCATGACATGAAGCTCCTGAATCTACTACCCAATAATCACTAGTATTATCTAATGCAAGAATCAAAGCATCTTGTAACACATCACCTGCTACATTTGCTTCCTGGGTAGTTTCCTTCTGTGCATCTCCTTTCTTCTTTAGAGATTTGCAGTCTTTCTTCAGATGTCCTTTCTTTCCACAGTTCCAGCACTCTATCTTTCCCAGTCTGGACTTGGATCTGCCCGTTTTAGACTTTCCACGATTACCTTGGCTCTTTCCTCTCTCCTTTTGTCTTCCTCTGCTCTCCATGGTCAACGCATTACCTGATGTCTCACCTGTGCTTTTTCTTCGCATTTCCTCGCTAAGAATAACACCAATAACATCATAAAATTTCAAGGTGTTTGAACCAGAGACAGAGTTACTTACAGCCATGACCAAGCTATTCCAGCTTTCTGGCAATGAACACAAGATTAGAAGAGCCCTAACCTCATCATCAAAGTTCACACTTACAGAACTTAGCTGATTTGTAACCGTATTAAACTCATTTAAATGATCAGTAACAGATCCACCTTCAGACATCTTCATATTAAATAAACACTTCATTAGAAATACCTTGTTGGAAACCGAGGGTTTTTCATACAGCTTACCCAATGCTTTCATCAAACCCTCTGTTGTCGTTTCTTTTGAGATATTGAAAGCCACCGACGAAGCCAGGCTCAACCGTATTGTTCCCAGAGCCTTTCTGTCAAGAACCACCCATTCTTCGTCCTTCATAGTCGTCGGCTGCTTTGCTTTTCCTCCCAACGGTAGGAATAGATCCTTCTGGTACAGATAGTCCTCCATTTGCATCTTCCATAACCCGAAGTTTTGGCCATTAAACTTCTCGACCTTAAACTTTCCTTCTTCTTCCATTGCTCCCACTCGAACCAGAAACCCTAGCTTCCTGCGGGTTTAACTACCAAATAGACCTTTGGCTCTGATACCAATTGTTAGAAAAACAGGATCGCAGAGCAATAACAATAAATAGAAATGCAAATATAATCACACATACACATTACAAGAGAGACACAGATATATCGTGGTTCACCCAACTTGGGCTATGTCCACACTGAATTTTCCAGTCCTTATTATTATTACCGTCCAGCAAGTCGAAGGGATACAACCTGCAGCACAACCGCTGCACTTCCTCTTCTCTGTTTCACAGTCTCTCTCCTGATCTCAAAGATCTTTACAATGCATAAAACCTAATACATCAACAACCCTAGCCGTATTACAATGTCTTTATTTACAAGGGAAATACAATGGGAAAATACCACGGGATACCCAAAACCATGGGCCCGCAAAACAGCTAGCGAAAACAGCCCCAAAAAATTTCTTCGGGGGCATTGCCCCCGAACCCCCGCCAGGGGGGATGGTCCCCCCTGGAACCCCATGGGGGGGCGATGCCCCCCCCGCTGGGATGAGTGTATAGTCCACCTACATATCATATAGAACTTGGGTACAAACACGACTGATACAATATCATCTATGAAACTAGAAGATCTGGCTCCACAACCAACAAAATACACTGCGCAGCATGCCACAGGCTCACGTTGCGATCTGAGACCCGCGCGATGACTATCTTTGTCGTGGGGTTAACTTACTCGGTGGGATAGTGCAACAGACTTATGCACGTTCTCCTCTACAGTAGCTATATTAAAGGTTTCACTTAACACCTATTCATTCCATTACTACCAACGATGGTTAGCCTTATACTGGTGTAATCAAATATGATATCAGGGCTGTGCACTACTAGTGTTACACTTTAACAGAACTATATAACCACTTCTCTCATACATATATGTTTACCCACGACTGATACATTCAAAGACTTAGCATACTTCACATTCATCAATCATCCATTCATGAAATACTTAACATATCATTCCCATCTTCTCCTATGGAGAATACATATAAAAGCATCAACAACCCAATTGATAACTGCTAATTCAAACAAACATAGTAAGAAAATAAACAGTACAAAGCACAACATATAGACAGTCTCACTACACAAGATTTAACATGGTTCACCTCCCAGATGGAGGCTACGTCCACAAGAACAGTTGTTAATATTGATATTTTTGGGAAGGGTACAACCATTCTTAGTCTGTGTACTCAGCTACAGACTCTCCTCTTTCTCAGATAGGTCTTTGCGCACACAGCTACGGAGCCTTTACAATGGCTTTCAAGCTTAATATTTTACAATAAACAATAATCACCAAAACTGAAGAGTAACCCTTCCCTATAAAAAAGTGTCTTATTTATAGATCATGCCTGTAGGTCATGTCTTTACATTTCATAGGAAAAAACCATTAGGGTTTACAAAACATGGTGTGGCTAACGGCCATCCTGACTATCGCCGTCGACAGCTTGCTCCAAGCCGTCCTGTTGGGCCACTCATAGCTCACATGCTCTTCTGACAGCCGTAGTCCTCAAAACAGTTATAACTGCATCGTGGCCTATCCCTTTCTACCTCTTCTGCCTGCCTGTTGCCATCTACTTAGTGGCCTAGCTTATCAACTGCCTGCCGCCACTCTTCCAAACAGGTCTCTTTCTCCTACCTTCGCCCTGCTCTTTACCCAAAAATAGGTCACTTCCTCGTCTAACCTATACTTATATCTTCTTACAAAATTAACTATTGCACGAGTCCTGTGCATCCGCATAGCTGCGCCACTGAATATGCCCAGCAAGCTGTGCACTTAACCATGTTGTAATTTTCTACTGCGCAACTCAAAATTGTGTTTCACCAAAATGGTACTCACTTGGGCCACACCCAACACCCATTGATGTAAACTTCTAGTTCCATCCTTAATTGGTGTTTCTAGAGTATTCTTGGATTCTCGCAACAATGAAAAGACACTTGGGAAATATATCTTGTTGTGCAGGAAAAATACCTTATAGTGGGGAGATGACACTACCAACTTGGGTGGGGTTACAGGTGTTGGCTGCTTTCTGGATAGACCTAGGTTTTCAGGATGCGCAGCAACAAACACCCCTTTGGCGCATTGGCCCTCTCAGCAACAAGCTGCGCAGCAGCCCGAAGTCTCACCCGAAGTGGCTATGGGGGGCTAAGGAATCAGGTTTCCTTAACCTAGGTGGTGTGGAGTCTACAGTCTTCTCTCTTTCCCTTCCTGGAGCTAACCCCTGAACAGAGTGTCTTACTCTTTCACAGGTCTCCCAGTGCTACAGCGCTGTAACTCACTCTTCTCAGTCGAGCTGCGCGGTAACTCCGCACCTGCACACGAGCCTTTTACCCGCTACCTCCGATACACTATGTATTGTCTCTGCCCCTGCGCCACAGCGCAGTAACACACTCCTTTAGCATTGCGGCGACAATGTTCTTACAGACTCCTTCGACAATGCACAAGTACAACTTCTAAGGGAGCTTCCAGGATTTACTTTACATACTCATTCAAAGATAGCGAAACATTCATATAAAGATAGACAATAAAGCAAAGAAATGCAATCACATAAAGCATCACCACAACAACAAGAATTATGTGGTTCACTTCCAGGAGGGAAGCTACGTCCACTGGAACTGTGTTTTCTATTATCTTGAGATGGGGATAACACAGTTCCGCTGCGCACACAGCTGCAGCCTTAGATCATTCTGGGAAACTCCACGCACACAGTTGGGAGCCCTTCTCTTAGATCTATTCTCTTCTTCTACAGATATTACCATGACAAAGACATACAATTACATTCCCCTCTCAGTCCTCTTGCGACTGGTCGATACATGCAATGGCCCTTACGCCAAGCGGTCTCCCTGCGAGATTGCGGCCTTCTTACATGCACAAAATTATCATTAACAGCTTAAAAGATACACCAATACAAATGACTCAGACCTCAACTTGGACTATCCATGTAACTCGGTAGCTATCTAACTATCTAACTCTCCAACCCGTTTCCCTTTTCAATTACACATATATATAGGTGGCCCTGAGGGTCGCACCTTTACAAAACTGTGGACCTTTCCCAACAGTGATCCCCAAAAACCCTAACCGCGGACACGGCTAGGTGTACTGTAGGCGCCTCTTGCAGTCACGTCGCAGCTTCCTGCAGACTCCGTGATTTCCGGTGCAGATCGCGGGTATGGGCACCGCTTCATCGTTCTTTGCTCCTTGTCGTTCGCCTTCAATGCTTTGGCCCGTTGCTCTTCCTTGGTCCGAGCAACCATAACTCCTGTACTTTGCCTTAATGAGGGTAGATGAGCCCTCTATTCTGCCGCTTCATTTACTGTGGTGGTTGAGCTTTCTACTCGGCCACCTTATTTACTCTTTCCTTTGATTTGTGCACACGAGCTCTGCGATTTCTGGCCCGCAATCTGTGGTGAGCTCGTCCATCTGGTGCCGTACCGTGCATTGTTCATTTCTTCCAAAAAATGGTGCTTTTCCTCAAAATTAGCACTTTTCCTTCAAAACTTAGTGCTTTTTCCCAAAACTTGACAGCTTTGCCATAGCTGCGGCCTATGCTCCAATAGGCCCCTAACACTTACTTTTGGCTCGTCCCCGAGCCACTCGCACTAGCTTGCGGGTGTTTTACTTGTGCATCTGACTTTGCTTGGGTCGCAGCGAAGGCTTGCTTCCACTGCGCAATAGCGGAGTCCATGTCTTGCATGCACTTCGTGGTTGTCTGCACCAGGTCTGAAGTAGCTTCTTCTCCTTCTGTGCCATCGACCAACTCTTGAGACTCAGAAAATTCTTTGACCTTGGCCTCTGCTTGGGCAGCAAGTTCAGCATACTCATCCATAAACGGCTGAATGATGTTGGCGAGAGTAGCATCTTTGTCTCTGAGCCTGTGTAGTTCTTGCTGGACTTTGCGGACTTCGCTCATCTTTCTCATTTTGGCTAAGCCTTCCAAGGGCTTAGCTTCTTCGTTCAAAATAGTTAGGGACTGTTTTGCTGCTTTCACCTGTTCCAAAAGGGCAACTTTAGAAGGGAGCTTCTCGAGCTCATCCCAAGCCTGCATAGCTTGCGTCATTAACTGTTGGGCTTCATCTGTTCTGCACTTCATTTGGGTAGAGGCTATGAGCAGTGCTTCAAGGTGTTCTTGCTTATCATCTACGGGAGGCACTACGACACGAGCTTCCAACTCGGCGAGCTGCTTTCTATGGTCCTCATCCATAGCAACTACTTGTTGTTCTAGGGCTTTCACCCTTCTGCCAATGCGTTGCACTTTCTCAACTAAAGGAAGGTCTGGTTGAATCTGGCAGGTCGGCAGCTCCTGGGTGATTTCATCGATGGCATCCTTTATCCCAGTGTCTTGCTTTTCGTGAAGTGCAAGCTGCGCAGAGATCTCCTTATAGCCTGCCCTTAGCTCTACTTCCTGCGTCTACAGTCTTTGATTGTCATGGAATGTGGAGAGATCCCTAGCTCTCAGCTCAGTAGAGACCTGCTCGTGAACCAATTGTAGAGTTTCCAACGGAATTAGTGACAAATTTATTTCAACAAGGCCAACCATGCTTACCTGCAGTGTAGCCAGAGGATCCGGGAGTGTCATGCTTGCAGGCAGGATGTGGACGACAGTGTGCCTTTCTGTAGGTACTTCAACCCACTCAGTGCTTGTAGATGCTTGTAGCGTCTGCGAGTCGGATGCTGGCGCATGGGTCTGCGCAACTCGTCTTGCAAGACCTTTCAACTCCACGAGCTGCAGATCCAGAGCACTTCTGATATTGGCCTGAGAGGCACACAGCTCCTGAAATTGCTCCTTCAAGTACTAGTTGAGCCTCGCGGCAAGGGTCTCATAGGGATCTCCAGTCGCTTCTGTGGGGTGCGACAGCTTCTGCTTCTTGGTAGCCAGTCCTGACGGACCTTCACTATTCTTTTGCCTGACCTTTTCCTTGCCCTTATCTTTCTCTGGCGCCTCAGGGGGTGGCATCGTGGCAGCGACTTCAGTGGCCTACTTCCATTCATCTGGCCAGGACTTCACAGTGTCCTCCACATCCTGGGTAGTCATTCGGTAGAGCCCTACGGCCCATTCTCCTGACTGAATTCCACGAGGGCGGAAATAGATTTCATGCAAGTTGGCAGAAAAGACCAACTTCGTTCCATAGAGTTCTGACGTCTCCTCAGTAAGCCTCGGCATCTCCAGGATGGTATCCCTGAGGAGATGATAATACTCGAAGAACATGGCGCGGTTCATCTTACGCTTCATGGGATTACTAGAGTCCCAAAGGTTGACATAGCGCATCCCTGTAACCTCTCCTGAGCGACACAGAAGAAACTGAGTGTTGGGCGGTTCCTTCCACCCGACAAAGGCACACAAGATCAGGAGCCAAGAGAAATGGAACAGCTGATTGGGGGTGTCCTGAACGTTCCGGCAGTCTTCCAAGAATAAATTCAGGAGGAAGAGACACCAGTTATATTGCTCTCCCTCTGCAGCTGCAATTGCAAGCTCTACAACAGCTCCAGGGACTTCTTTAGGTCGGCATTTCGTTAAAAGTCTGCCTGCGAGCAGACTTCCTGTGAATCTGAGTACTTCATCGTCAACTACAGTGAGGTCATACGCCCGACCTCCTCTCGACAATTTGTATTTCTGCACCACCTGTGCAGCTAGCTTTCGGTCCTTGTCTGATCCGAATTTTAGGGGGCATATGGTCTAAATTCGGATGTATAAGCTATAAAAGTATTAAATAGAGAGGCCACCCTCTCTCATCCATGGTATTTAGTAGCACATAGTTTTGGCCCATGGTATAGCCTCAAAACACATTGTAATAATGCTATATAAAGGCCTAGCAAGCCTTCTCATGATATCAAGTTACTCATTTGGTTTCTCTCATATTTTCTATTGTTCATTGTGAGATTATTTAGATCTGAGTGAGTTATTGGTAATTAGTTTTAGAGGTGAGGCTCCTCTTCGAGCCTCACCTCCCATTCACTTCATGTGTTTTTGTTCATGCTTATTCTTATGCAATATTAGGGTTTTTATGTGAATTTTATGACAGATTTGCATGCTCAATCTCCTCCTCTCTCGGCATTCAAGCTTTCTGGTTCTCAGCTCCCAAGATCCGGATCATTGTCTTTACCAACGAAATGGATGCTGGGGCCCTTACCAACCTTAGATAGGCCAGTAATTCGATGAATCAGGTCCACATTCAGATCAATTGGCCTCCCTAGCCAAAGATAACCACCGTGAACACAGGATAACATGACCTTGACAACTGCATTAACTTCATTGCTACGCCTGAAGTGCGGTAGCTTCAATAGGTTCAATAGTCCAGGATTTTCTAGATTTACTGCAAACTCGGTGATGAAGCCTTCCAGTAGACTATTCAACCAAAAGTCTACTGCGCGGGACACAGGATTATCTACCTGCTTCAAAATGCTAACTAGCTCAGGCGTCCAAATGATAGGTTGATCAACATGCACAGTGGGTCCAGTATCTGCTAGCTTGGATACCCACTCATGCAACTCGAGTGCAAATGTTACAAAGAATATTTCGTGAAGCTCAGTATAAATATGCTTCTGCAACCAGTCCTCTATCTGAAGCCTAGGGCTTCTATTTTCACGTTCAGCGAGCTCTCTAGCCTTTGAATCAAACCACTCTTGAATTTCTTTAGCTGTAGGATTCCGGCACCACATTGCCTTCAAAACAATAGGGTTAAAGCCGGCAATGGAACCATTTGTTGGCTGCTTTCTAGACAGACCTGGGTTTTCAGGATGTGCAGCAACAAACACCCCTTTGGCGCACTGGCCCTTTCGGCAACGAGCTGCGCAGCAACCCGAAGTCTCACCCGAAGTGGCTATGGGGGGCTAAGGAATCAGGTTTCCTTAACCTAGGGAGTCTACAGTCTTCTCTCTTTCCCTTCCTGGAGGTAACCCCTGAACAGAGTGTCTTACTCTTTCACAGGTCTCCCAGCGCTACAGCGCTGGAACTCACTCTTCTCAGCCGAGCTGTGCGGTAGCTCCGTACCTGCGCACGAGCCTTTTACCCGCTACCTCCGATACACTTTGTATTGTCTCTGCCCTTGCGCCACAGCATAGTAACACACTCCTTTAGCGCTGCGGTGACAGTGTTCTTATAGACTCCTTCGACAATGCACAAGTACAACTTCTAAGGGAGCTTCCAGGATTTACTTTACATACTCATTCATAAAGATAGCGAAACATTCATAGAAACATAGACAGTAAAGCAAAGAAATGCAATCACATAAAGCATCACCACAACAACAAGAATTATGTGGTTCACTTCCAGGAGGGAAGCTACGTCCACTGGAACTGTGTTTTCTATTATCTTGAGATGGGGATAACACAGTTCCGCTGCGCACACAGCTGCAGCCTTAGATATTTTTGGGAAACTCCACGCACACAGCTGGGAGCCCTTCTCTTAGATCTATTCTCTTCTTCTACAGATATTACCATGACAGAGACATACAATTACATTCCCCTCTCAGTCCTCTTGCGACTGGTCAATACATGCAATGGCCCTTATGCCAAGCGGTCTCCCTGCGAGATCGCGGCCTTCTTACATGCACAAAATGATCATTAACAGCTTAAAAGATACAGCAATACAAATGACTCAGACCTCAACTTGGACTGTCCGTGTAACACGGTAGCTATCTAACTATCTAACTCTCCAACCCATTTCCCTTTTCAATTACACATATATATAGGTGGCCCTGAGGGTCACACCTTTACAAAACTGTGTGCCTTTCCCAATAGTGATCCCCAAAAACCCTAACCACGGACACGGATAGGTATACTGTAGGCGCCTCTTGCAGTCACGTCACAGCTTCCTGCAGACTTCGCGATTTCCAGCGCAGATCGCGGGTATGGGCATCGCTTCATCGTTCTTTGCTCCTTGTCCTTCGCCTTCAATGCTTCGGCCCGTTGCTCTTCCTTGGTCCGAGCAACCATAACTCCTGTACTTTGCCTTCATGAGGGTAGCTGAACCCTCTATTCCGCCGCTTCATTTACTGTGGTGGTTGAGCTTTCTACTCGGCCACCTTATTTACTCTTTCCTTTGACTTGTGCACGCGAGCTCCGCGATTTCCGGCCCGCAATCTACGGTGAGCTCATCCATCTGGCACCGTACCGCGCACTGTTCATTTCTGCCCAAAAATGGTGCTTTTCCTCAAAATTAGTACTTTTCCTTCAAAACTTAGTGCTTTTTCCCAAAACTTGACAACTTTGCCATAGCTGCCGCCTATGCTCCAACAACAGGTAAATACATTCATTGTCTTGCATTAGTTACTACAAATGGAAAGAGATCGAGATATCAAAAGATGTACCTTTTTATCGATGGTTGGTCCTAGCTTTCGCTTGATCTTCGGCTATGATGAACCTGCAACACAAAGTAAACCTTCCTTAGCATATCTTGACTACAATAAATATGATTAAATTGAAAGTAATTAAACATCAACTACAATCAGATATTAAATGAAACGAACATTCAATCCAATAGACATTCAATTTGGGATGGGAAGGGTATTTCCACCTTTTTATTGTCAAAGAAACATAAATCACTACAAATATACCTGATCTGTCAAGATGCTTCTGCAACCTAGTCCTGGGCTCCTGCTCTTCACAATGACTTGGGAATTCCTACAGTGTAACAGTAGTTAAAGCATTCCTTCTAGGTCCTTCTCTCATGGATCCTCCTTGTATTTATGGGACAAGGTAGGCAGTATAATTCGAGAGCTAGTTGAATTGGGAGGTTGGGGAAGTTGCATAACAAACTTCAACTAATCCCAATTCATAATCTTAATATATTTTTTGATTTCATCTTAAGATGTGCGCGGGTTTCATACAACCAGAGTAGCGCACAGTATGCAACTTTTGTGCTTTACAACAATCGTTTGCAACATTTTTTAAGGTGTGTGATAGTTTTCCTTGAGCAAAGTAGCGTTTAGAACGCTGGTTTACTTTGCGAACAGTAGCGCACATGTCATGAAATCAGTAGACAAAGTAAGATTTTCAGGTGAAGAGTGTAGTTCAAGCAATAACTCATCTAGGTCAAACTAGCTCTTCAATCCATGGTGTCCTTTTGTGTGATCGACAGAGCAATATGATCACAGACGGAGAAGTCCATATTTGACCTATGACAGATGCCCCCTAATGTGTGACGTCAGAGGGAAACAATGGCCGAAATACATTATAATTCCAATTCAGAGGAGGAGCAAGAAACTGACGTAGAAAAGTAGGATCTCTAACCTGATAAACACCCATTAACTGAAAAACAACTAACTATGTGTTGAGCCATACCTCCAAATGTGAAATGCCATGGAACAGAGCATCTCGGAGTAGCTCTATGACTGCACTATATTCAACCACATTGTTCATTGTGGGACCTAAGAAAGACCCTCCCGAAGACACCAGTTGGCCAGTTGGTGAGTAAAGAACCCAAGCAACCGCGACCAACTGACAGGTGTGGTGGATAGCGCCATCAAACCCTATAAAGTGTTTAGTCAACATCCAAAACAAAAAGCATTAGATGCATAAGACATAACTACAACTGTAAACAAAGCTAACTCTACAAAATGTACAGCTAAAAATACATGAAAAAGCACATATGCCTAAGCGTAGTACTTCTTCAGGTAGATTCCATTTCTAGGCTCCGACAAATTATTACCTTCATAGTCGGCTAACTCGTATGCAACCCTCTTCAGTACCTTAGAAACTATGTAGGGACCGAGCCACATGGGCTTAAACTTGCCATCCCCTAAAGGATCCTTGTCCTGATCCCAGAGTAGAACAAGGTCTCCTTCAAGAAAAACCCTAGGTCTGACAGACTTATCGTACTGTCCCTTGACTCGATTCTTATGCGCTTCATTTGTTGTGAGCGCGTCGCAGCACTGCTCATCCAAATGTTCTAAATGCAGCAAACGTTCTTCCAAGACTGAAATGTCAGGTAAAAGTTGGACATCCAACTTCAATGAAGGAATCTCACACTCAACCAGAATGATTGCTTCTAGCCCATGCACAAGTTGGAAGGGAGAGAACCCAGTAGCAGTCTTTACATTGGCTCGGTAGGCCCAAAGAGAAGGATACAGCATAATGTGCCAGTTAGTTCTACTGGCATTAATGGTCTTCAAAGCTTTGTTAACCGCTTCAACCTAAACATTCTCCTGCGGGTAAAACGAAGGCAATTGCTCCTGTCGAAAACCTAACATGGTGTAAAGATCGGTCATCATGCTATTCTGAAAATGATGACCGTGATCAGTCATGATCTCTTTGGGTATACCAAATCTTGCAATGATCTTGTTGAAAAAAAAATAAGCAGTTGTTTCCCCATCCTCCTTAACAGTAGGCATTGCTTCGGCCCACTTGGTGAAGTAGTCGATGGAAACAATAATATGGTGATGATTTCCAGCCGAAACTGGATTACAATTCATAAAATCAACCCCCCACTTGGTGAAGGGGCCTGCTGTTATTACAGGATGGAGAGGATTTGGGTATGCTCGCATCTTCCTGGTGAAAAAATTACATCTCTAGAAGTGTTTCACAGCTTCCACACAATCTTTCAAGATCGTGGGACAAAAATAACCAAAACGCAGTATTTTCTGGGTTGTTGCCAACCCAGAAAGATTACCCCCACAAGCTCCACTGTGGGCATCATTCAATACTAATTCTGCTTCCTCTAGGGTTAAACAATGATCTAAGATGGAATCTACCCCATGTCTATACAAAGTGTCAAAAATGATGACGTAGCTCTTCGCATGACTCTTAAGCTTGCGTCGTTCATCCTTGGAGAAAGTGGTGGGACACCTCAAAGTCTAGATATATACTAGGATATGCCCATACCATGGGTCAGAGGATGCGATGAGAAAGATATGTTCATCTAGGAATGATGACTCTTCCTCAACGTGTACTATGTCACTAGGAATTTCTAAAATCAGTTCGGCGAACACCAATGATTTCTTTGACTTAGCGGACTGAAAAACCAAGTCAAATTCTTCTAAGATTACAATCCATTTATTAAACTTCCCACCGATTATGCGTCGAGTGAGAACATATTGGAAATGATTGACCTCTGCAACCATTGTGGTGGTACGCAATAATATGTAGTGACGTAGCCTCTAAACCGCATAAACAACAACTAATTCCAACTTCTCTACGTGAGAATACTTGATCTTAGGAGCTATCAGAGCACGCAATAGAATAAATGACATGCTCTTGGAGCATGCCATCCTCCTGAACCAGTAATATGCCTATTTTGTATACTGATGCAGCCATATATAAAAGGAAATCCTTCGTATAGTCTGGCGGGATTAACAAGGGGGTTGAAAGTAATGCCTTTTTCAAGGCCTCAAATGATGCTTGAGCTGCCTCATCCCACAAAACGTAGGTGTCTTGTTTAAGCAGTCTCATGAAACCTTTTGTAATTTTGGCATAGTTAATGATAAAGCATCTCAAGAAGTTGGACATGCCCTACAGACTTTGAAGTTGTCTCAGGGTTCGAGGAGGAGGCAGATTTACAATCGCCTCAACTTTCAATGGATCCACTATTATGCCATGACTGGATACTATGAAACCCAGTAGTCATCCAGATTTAACGCAGAATACACATCTGTTGGGATTCAATCAAATCTTGTAGTATCTGCACCTTTCAAACACAAGTCTTAAATGGTCAGGATGCTCCCCCCTTTTGCGAGATCGCGCTGGGAGGTCATCCAAGTAAGGTTCGACTATGTGCTTGATGTCATGAAAAGCAAAATTCATTGCTCACTGGAAAGTAGCTCCAGCATTCTGGAAACCAAACGGCATCTTTTGATAGGCAAAGGTGTCCCAAGGACAAATAAAGGCTGTCTTGTGTTGGTCTTGAGGTTTGATCTGTATTTGATTATATCCTGAAAACCTATCCATGAAAGAGAACATTTCATGGCCCGTGCACGTGTCAATGATCTGATCTATGGATGGCGTGGGGTAATTGTCTTTCAGACAAGATTTATTTAGATCCCAGAAGTTAGTGCAGACTCTAATGATACCTTGCTTTTTGTCTATCGGAACAGGATTTGAAACCCTGTTGTAGAAATTTCTCCCTACGGATAGGTAGAAACTCTCTTAGGATAAAGCAGGATGCACTGACTCTATGCTAAGACAAAAAGGAAACAAATGCTACCTTGAGTTCCTGAACTAATCTTCGCGACAAGATTAAATGCATTCAAAAGAGATGAAAGACATAACTCACCTTCCAATTCGACGTCTGTCCCACTTCTAGCTCTTAATCCCAAAGCTCCAATGTAGAACCTATTGAAATTAAACAAAGGACAAGCATGCGATCTTCCAAATACCTTGAAGCAAAGGTTAAGTTCAAATCTAAACTAGATACATTTCATATCAAAGATCCATACAATACACATGAAATGGGAAAAACAAGACAAGTTATCTTTTATTACAAACTTGAAGAGTACTTACAAAGGTTGCTTGGTATCCAAGCCAATCCTCCAGCTCCAAGTGCTTCCTCTAGCTATCTATGTAGAAGTCTGAATATCATAGGTTTGATGCCCCAAAAGTCCTCCCCTTGGCCCATGGAAAGCTTCTCTCTTATAGCATATGGGAAGGTTAACCAACAAGAGAGAAGTGTGGATCTATGGAGGGTTTAGTGGATCAGGCCAGTTAAACAAAGAAGGAGTTAGGATCGAACCAAAGGTGGTAATCCCAACAAAATCACCTCGAAGGTCGAATCCCAAAGTCCAAGGCAAAAAGGCTAATTTCGGACTACCGCGCCCCTACTACTGAGCATAACACGGTAGTACAGCGCCCCAGAGAAGGAGCAACGCGTGGTAGTGTTGACTACCGCGCCCCTGTAGATGTGCAGGGAGTGGTAGTGCTCACAAACAGGGCTAAGTTGGGTTGGCAGATGGCAGAAAAAGGTTTTGCTTTCAGTGTTCAGTCAATGGTTTTCACTCTGGATGTTCAGATGATCTTTAAGGGAAACTGTCGTTTAGGTCGCTTGTGCAAGGATGCGACACTAATACATAATGTGTAATATTGAGGTATAACAAACCCATTCCGTCATAGTTATCGGATAGATAAATCCGGCTTTGAGCAACTTTTCTACTTCTGCCTTGATGGCAGCAGCTTTTCGAGGGTTAACTAGATGGAGCTTCTGTCTCACAGGTTTAGCATTGGTGTACGTTGTGATGACATGCTCAAAAATGGCAAGATCAATTCCCGATATCTCCTCGTAAGACCAGGCAAAAACATCGCAGAATTCTTTAAAAAGATTGGTATACAGAATGATCTCCTCGAGAGAACAGTCTACTCCAATGAAAATATTTTCCACGACCCCAGGTTTGATGGAAATGTTGATCAGAATGGTTCTTGATATATTTTCCATATTCCCTTCGGCATAAATAGCTTTTGAAGTAGAAGGGATAGCGGACAAATCAACACTTCCACCAGGTCTCATAGAAAACTCACCTCTCTCTATCCTATCCAGTTCGGGAAGAAAATAGGACCTATGGTGCATTTGTTCCCAAGGACGGTCTTGGCCTATCATTGCTTCCAGAAGTGCCTCATCAGAGGGAAAAACAGTGTCTAGATAGTCAAAAGAGTGGATAGAGTCCACTGACCATGCAGGAGCATAGTCCATATCCGACTTAGTATAGACCAACGGAGTCACGATATGTTCTGTTGCAGCATGTTGTGAATCCAAGTAAGCCACCTCTGCAATAGATAAAGGCACAACTGGTTCTAATTCAATGGGGAGAATCCATGGATCTATCATTGGACTGACCGTGAGAATCTCAGATGAAGAACATTCTTCAGAACTAATAAAATTAACAAGAGAAGGTAGGTCAAAACTGCCAATTAATGACCCATAGAGACCTACTCCTAAACTCTCAGTAATTAGGCGGGACTGATCAATCAATGAAATAGATGAATCTGATGAAGTCTGGTTTTTTTTTCGGGTAAACGAAAGTTGATCAACTATGCCAATCTTGCCTTCATGAGGGAACATTATGATCCGGAAAACAGCTGACGGCACTGCCTGCATGGAATATGTCCAACTCCTACCTAACAACAAGTTGTAGTCGAGTAGAGCATCCAGAACTTCAACCTCTACAGATACTAGTTTGCCCGCAAGTTCAACATCAAATGATGGTAAGACTCCATGTGGACAGAAATATCTTCCATCAAAGGAAGTAAGTATTGTGTTCGAGGGAGCTAACTCAGGTTCGCCCAAATCCTTCCAACAAGAAATTGACATTACGCACGTAGACGCGCCGTCAGCTACAATAGCTCGTCCAATGGTCTTGGGACCATGGATGACCTCTATCTAGAGAGCGATGTGGTACAGAAACCGGAACTTGATATCTTTCATATCAAAACGAGCAAGCATGTTGGATGAGTCTACACTCCTGATCACTGCGAGGAGCGCACTTCTTTGCAATGGGAAACTTTGTAGTACCTCCAAAGTAGACATGGCACAGGGGGTTTGGGCTAAGTCCTCCACAACATTGTAGTTGGGGGAAGCCCGCGCGTTGGGGTTGTGCACAGCTCGTTTGTAGACACCTTTTGGTATCTTTGGCAGCGAATCCATCGGTCTCTTGATGTGGATAGGGGTAGGAGATTCAGGAACATCTTTCTACTGTGGATCTGGGGTATGATTTCGAGCTTGAGTTTGCAATAGATCATCTAAATTAACCATATTAATGAATGACTGGTCAGCTGAGGTGGCACAAGTGGTGCCCCGAGCACCGGAGCTGCCAGAAGCTGAACTCTGTCTGTGAGGGTAAGGGTCTTTTAAGAAAATTGGTTTCTTTTCACGGATCAACTTCTGGGCTTCTTCCATTAGAGGGCATTGATGGGTAAGGTGGTCCTCTAGGAACAACTTGCATGGGAACTTAACCTTCCTTTTTTCCTTTTTACCCTCCTCGACATTTTGTGTGTTTTTGGGCTTTTGTTGGTTTCCCTCCCCTTTCTTTCCATTTCTTTTGTTGTTGGGCTGCCAAGGGCCCTTTTGGTTCATCTTCACTTGTTGTACAGATTCCGTAGTTGAAGGGGAGGATGCAACCGAAGTTGCTTCTGCAATAGACTGTTTGACTGACAAGGCGTGAACCTGCTTTGTTAGAGCATCAAAAGCTGCAGAGTTGACTGAACCCACAATTCCATCAGCATGTGGTCCAGGTTTAGGTTTACCCAAGTCTATTTTAGACCTCAGTGCATCAGGAATAATCTCATATAAGAGCCCAGACTGAGCATATACCAAGTCAAGCTGTTGGGTTCTTAAGATAGCTTCCTCTTCGGAGGACACCCCTAAAGTTGCAACTTCCTTATAGATATAAGGAAGGAGTGATTTGAGATACAACTCTAATAAAAATGCTGGAGGTATGTTGGCTTTAATGAGCCTCTTTCTCCTTCGCCACTCCTGAATGTGATCAGATAGATGAGTGGCTTTGTTCTGTCGAAATGTTGACAGAAGGACTGTGTAGGCATCGTACCGAACATGAAGTTGAAAGTGGTTGAGGAAAATAATAGCAAGATCCCGAAAGGTGCCATAAGTAGCTGTAGGAAGTTCAATATACCATTTGGCTACAACACTTGTCAAGGTTCTTTGAAAGAGCCTCAACCTGATGGAATCATCATTCAGGGAATTCGAGGAGCACTAGAGATGAAAAGTTGTGACATGGTCACCGGGGTCCTCACCAGTCTTACCTTCAAGCTTTGGTATGTCTAAGGGAAACTTAGTGGGAATAGGTGGCCATGCAGGATCATGGTGCATGGGTTTGTTTGTGAGTCTTGAAAGATCTAGCAAATTCAAGGTCTCCAAAAAAGGTAAATGGGGTTGAGTCGATGGCATTTGATAGACAGGAACCTGGTATTGGGAACCACACATCACCTGGTTCGTGTACTGCTAGTTGGGGTTGACCCCAGCCATCGGTTGTGAAGTGAATGCATTAAAATTGTTCCACTCGTAATAAAACGGATTACTTCCTGGGGAAATGGTCCATTGCGGCTGGGTGTTAACCCCACCAAATTGTGGATTAATAATATTACTCCCTCCTCTAGCAAACAAAGAGAAAGGGATACTCCCTGCAGGTATATTTGATGGATTAACATTGTAACCTGCATAGGGGTTAAATCCAGGTGTAGTAGTAACAAATGGTGTTGTCATCGTACCCATAGCAGGGATAGATGCAGATGGGATCGATCCTACAATGGAAGTGGAAGCAATAGTTTGAGTTACACCCTATAACTATTGTGTAATAGGATGTTGAGTGAAATTCACTACAGGTATCCCTGCCAAAGGGACATTGTTTGGTCCAAAAGTACGGGTATAAACTGAGGCAGATGTCAAAGCTTGTGAGCTTGGCATCCCTAGAGTACCAGCATTAAAACTAAAGGACAGAGTCGAAGCAGAAGCAGTCTGTGATGAACTCGGTGTGGCAATGTTTGTGAAAGAAGGATTGACAATCCTTGTAGCCATAGAAGTTGTGGGAGATTGAGGAACTCCTTGCTCATCTCCTGGGTTAGCCATGGTGTAACTAGGTGTAAACAAGTATGCACTATACTCAGGTTGTTGAAAGCCTACAGGTACCAATAGTGGATCGTTGGGTCCAGTAAAATGAGGGTTGAAAGGAGTACTAAACTCTCTAGAAGTTAGGTCCTCAACCTCAACAGTATCAAAGACCTGTTGATCTGGGGTTTTGGGCTGTGGTTTTCCAAGAACTTCTGTTTCGCCCGTAAGTTCAAAAGAACCACAGGAATCCATCCTCCGGCGTCACGGTGGTGGTGGAGGCTCCACAATGAGTGGGGGAATGTTTTGTAACCTTCGAAACCAACGAAGATGTTGGTCCTCCACAACTATGAAAAGAAAACTAAGTACAAAACCTAGTGGCCACGATGACTAAGGAGCAAACAACATACCACTAAAAAATTTCCTAAGTGATCAAACCAAGCAATACAAAGAAAATACTCTCAGAAGCAATTATGGGATGATTAGGTCCCAAAACATACTAATAGAGTATTGATGGTCAGTTACGTGGCATCCAATGGAGGTCCTCTGGGTGCAGGCATTTGAATCACCAAAACGCCCTCCCGGGATTACTGCCAATGGGTTACCTTCCACGTCTGTCTGAGGTGAAGTGGAAATATCCTTCCACTCTACCTATGTAGAGCCCTAGGTTTATGATACTGAGGATACCACCAATACGAAAAAACCTAGGGGAACAGTCGTCAGCCTAGTCGAAACGCATGGGTAGGGTAGCAAAGCCTGAAATCCAAAAGCACTTTAAAAATCACTAGTGGACCCCCGTACGCGATTCAACTCTGGTTTATGGTTGAGAGGAAAGTGAGGGGGTATCCTCAACAATTCCAATCGCCCACGGCCTCATGCTTAACTCTGGTTTGAGTAGAGCATTCCTAGGATAATTTGATAGAGGTGGATTTACCTAATACATAGTCTTGACTACGATTGTTGAGTAATGAAGCCGATTTCGGGTGGTTTAAGGTGATTTAAACCCGAAACCCTAGCCTAATCTAGTTGATGATGTGTATACCTAAAAAGAAAAAATGTTGCTAGTTAATTTTATTAAGATTTCTTTTTAATGGCTACTTGTTACTCAATAAGGGTAGAGTAGTGTGTGGAATGGTTTCGACAGAAAGTAAAGTGCGTGTAAATTAATGCTTTCAAATTCACAAAATGCTTTTTTCTTTTCGTTTATATTCTTTCAAAAACTGAAACTAGGCAATCCTAAATCAAATTCTTTTTACATATTTTCTTTTAAATTTCAAAGCAAAGCAAACTATGCTACTTCAAAACAATGATAAATCTTACTACTAAGTTACCGAATACACTTTTTGTCTTTTATGATAATTGTAAAAGAAAAAGAGCTTGGAAAGGAGCAAGTAAGACCTAATGCAAAGTGTGAGTAAGACAAACACCTTAATAGATTAAAACAAACAAATCAAAAGACTTGAGAAAGACTCGACCTACCGAGTTGTTTCAAAGGAAAAAACTCTAGGCTTGGAACAAAGTGTAAAAGAAGCAAGGAAAAGAGATGCCTGTAACGGAAGGACAGACCTAAAAGTTTGCTCCTAAGCACCAAAACCCTAAGAAAACACTTGCCAAACAAAGGAGTAGGTAAGCAAACCAAAAAGTGACCCTACCAACACACAGACTCAAAATAAAAGCTAACTAGAAAGCTTTAACTCACTCGGACTGAACTAAAAAGATAATCAGAAAGTATCTAAACCAAGCAACCTTTCAAAGCCACCCAAAGAACTCAAAATGGGGTCAAACCCTAATAAAAAGGACAAGACACAGTAGAAGTGCGCTAATATTTCCACAAACAATAAACGTTAAGAACACAGGTCTATATGACTGCAACAAGCATCTAGGGAAAAAGTGTGCAGTTATGTCTAGAAGAGAGTAGTGCACAGCCTTCAAAAGGGCTAGAAAGAAGTGAAGACACCTTAAACAAGTACTCAAGCAAGTAAAGGAAAACTAAAGGACTTCAGAGAGGCAAACAAGACTCAAAAGAGACATACAAATCTCAAGGTTCAGTCAAGGAAGCAAAGCAAAAGGCTAGAAGTGAACCCAAACCACTAGAAATCAAACCCTAACAAAATACTGGAATCTACAGGGAAATGCACTACTGTGCAGTATAGAAACCAGCACACACCAGGAAATATGTGCTACTGTGTAGTGGACAAAGCAGTGTTCATCACATAAAATGCGCTACTGTAAGTAGGGTAAACCAATGCACAAGGCCTTGAAGCAAAAAAAAAACTTTGCTAAAGCAAACTGGGATGAATCAAGATAGAAAGAACAGGTAACAATGACCTATGAGATCTCTCAGAGAATCAAAAAGGCTGAAATAAACTGTAAGAAAACCTAACAAGGTCTCCTAGAGCAGAAAAACAACCGGTTACTCCCCAGTGGAGTCGCCAGTCTGTTGTGCAGCAAAAATACCTTATCAGTGGGGAGATGACACTACCAACTTGGGTGGGGTGACAGATAAATACATTCATTGTTTTGCATTAGTTACTACAAATGGAAAGAGATCGAGATATTGAAAGATGTACCTTTTTATTGATGGCTGGTCCTAGCTTTCGCTTGATCTTCCGCTATGATGAACCTGCAACACAAAGTAAACCTTCCTCAGTGTATCTTGACTGCAATAAATATGATGAAATTGAAAGCAATTAAACATCAACTACAATAAGATATTAAACCAAATGAACATTCAATCCAATAGACATTCAATTTGGGATGGGAAGGGTATTTTCACATTTTTATTGTCAAAGAAACATAAATCAATACAAATATACCTGATCTCTCAAGATGCTTTTGCAACTGAGTCCTGGGATCCTACTCTTCACAATGACTTGGGAATTCCTCCAGTGTAACAACAGTTAAAGCATTCCTTCTAGGTCCCTCTCTCATGGATCCTCCTTGTATTTATGGGACAAGGTAGGCAGTTGAATTCGAGTGGTGGTTGAATTGGGAGGTTGGGGAAGTTGTAGAACCAAATTCAACTAATCCCAATTTGTAATCTTAATATATTTTTTGATTTCATCTTAAGATGTGTGCAGGTTTCATATAGCCAGAGTAACACACAATATGCAAATTTTGTGCTTTACAACAAGCGTTTGCAACTTTTTTTAATGTGTGCGTTGGTTGTCCTTGAGCAAAGTAGCGTTTAGAACGCTGGTTTACTGTGCAAAAGAGTAGTGCATATGTCATGAAATCAATAGACAAAGTAAGATTTCCAGCTGAAGAGTGTATTTCAAGCAATAACTCATCTAGTTCAACCTAGCTCTTCAATCCATGGTGTCCTTTTGTGTGATCGACAGACCAATGTGATCACGGACGGAGAAGTGCAGATTTGACCTATAACATATCCAATTAATGATAGCCTCAAGTTTCCAACCCACAACTAGATGTAGATAAAAACACATGTTACAAATTTTCTTCTTGCATGTATATGAATTGGAAATAGTATTGGATCTCCATGAAGAAAAATTATTCAAACAATGCCTCACTGTTACCACATAAAATGATGGCATTTTTTAATTTTGAACAAAGTTAGGTTTATGAGTATGGATGGGGGGTAGCTTTGAGAAGAACCTTGACAACTTGTAGAAGGAGACTAAAACCTTAAGAAGTCAGGGCATCATAATAGAAATTGGTATACTGCAGCATGCCAAGGCTCATGTGGGTACCTTTCAGGGATCTTTGAGGAGGAGGATAACAATATTTGAATATGGGCATGAACTAAGCCAGTATTAATACTTTTGGTATATCTCCTTGCATAGAGAAGCATTGTGGTTATATGCGATTAATTTTTCCAGTGTATATGGAAGTGAATATACAATGGTGAAGAGGATAAATTTGTATAGTTAAGGGACTCAAATTCCTTATACTATATTACCATGTCAAGGAGTGGTAACCTGATTTTGTGCTTGGAAAAGAATATGGAAAATAAAGTGATGGTTTCAGGACTGTATTTGAGCATCCCTAATATTCTTTGCTATAACATCCATGCAAAATCAATCATATGGAGAGTTATGGTTACCCCTTCATACTTGGCATCTATCAATAGGAAATTACATGTGTGTTATGTAGTATTCAAAGGGTAATAACAACTGTATTATGGCATGATGTTATGAGCATATACAAGGGAAAATTACTCAACAAATAGAATCCAAAAACTAGTTCAAACTAGTTCTTATGGTATTAAATTGTTAGGGTTAACCTTGACACGGGAATGAATCAAAGGTGGTTAGATCTAACACATGGTTTTGGGCACATGGTTTGTTGTAGCCCATGGTATTGGCCCAAGGTATTGCATGTGATGAATCCTATAAAAGGCTTTTTAGACTCCATTGTAATGTGTCCGGGAGGTGAGTGAGTGAGATCACTTATCCCAGTTGGCCAGTTTTGGCCAAGGTAATGAAGATCTTCATTGGATGGTTTTTCCCCACATGAGATTTTCCAGGGTAAACTATGTGTCTAATGTGATGTTGCTTGTGATTGTTAATTTTTCCCTTGCTCTAAAACCTAACAGTAGATAGTCAATTATGTGCTAGTGCACCTTTAGCCATAGATAATTCCAAGTGGCATCCTGCAATAAACCAACAGATACATTCATGGCATGAGCATTAGTAGTAGAATTGGTGGATTGGACAATAGTATGAGGAAACATACCTACACCTTTCCTAGGGTTACCTCTAGCCATGTTTTGGTGATTAGACTAATGCATGGTTAAGAGAGAAATATATCATTCAATATTACCATGGTTTATATAAGGACTTATTCCTTGGATGGGGTAATACCAAATCTTAAATTCATTTTAAAGAACTCACACTCTCCTTACTCACCCTATCAGATTCACCAAAGTGACTATCAGGTTTTGGATGCCATGACATCTAGGCACCTGCTCACAATTTTAATATCTTCTTCTATTAGAAGAAAATTTTCATAAGTGCAGTACTGTCATTGCAATAGAAAACTTTCTTGGATCAACTTCATTGATGTAAGCCTTAGTTTGAACTACTAAATTTGCATTCGCATAATCATCTGTCATTTCTAGATACTCAACAACATAACACAACATTGCAACATTTATTGTGCTAATTTCAAGGTTGAATCCATAGTTGAACCTTGCAAATAGCTCAAATGCTTCAACTACACCTGAAATAACTAACATTTATAGATATGCATCTTGTTGTGCCACCATTTTGTTAATGTATCCACTCTTTAAGAGAAGAGGAAAATTTGTGCATGGAAAATATGGCTCCTCCTATTTTAACTGTGATATCACTTGGAATTTCCTATTAGTAGATCTTGTTTTAACCCATCAACAATGTACTTAATCAACACTTTTGAATGGAGACTTCTGTTAAGATCCTAGTGGGAGGCCTTCACTAACATCTCGAGGTTTTGGTGTAACGGTTCGTATCATTTGGTATCAGAGCCTCCACCCATGTTCAAGTCACAGAGCGGGTGGCAACGTCGGCATTGCAGTGTTCGTCTGGGGCTTGTACGGCTCAAAGGGGACACCACCGTATGGGCGCACATCCATCCCAGATTCTGGATTGCGGAGCGTGGTGGGATGTTAAGATCCTAGTGGGCGGCATTCACTAACATCTCGAGGTTTTGGTGTAACGGTTCGTATCAACTTCAAACCTTCGAGTGAGTTGAAACTATTGTTTTGGTGGACATATCCTCCAAGAGTGTTGGTTTAGCATAGTTCAACCAAGAAACCTCCATATGATGAGATTTTTGCTGCTAGGATTTGACCAAGACACTCAGGAATCAACTCCAAGAAACCTCATGACAACCTAAGTGAAAACCCATGTAATATGAGGGCAACACTCTGTTAAAATCTATTCGGTGAAGAAATCAGTGAAACATGTAGTGGCTCATATGGGAATCCCAAATAGAGTGATAAATTATTATTTGCATGCACATTGCAAAATCTTCTCCGGCAACCAATTCCTCCTAGACCCACCTCTATGAACCCCTTGTTCTCCTCCAAACTAGTATTAAAACAAGGCAGTGTTTTGTAGCTGCCGATTTCAAGGTGTAGAAGAGAAAGGCTCTAGAAGAAAAAGTTGTAAAGAAGGGTTAGGTGCAAGAAGCCCATCAAAGGGAAAGAATATAGCAACCCGGTCTATTATGTTGAAATATTGTAACTTTTAAGAATATTATATTTGTACTTTATTATTCCGGAGATGTTTCATTCCTTTGTGAAGACCTTATTGTATATTTGGAGATGTTTATTCGTCCGTCGGAATGTGGTAACTTGGGTTATTAGACTTCCCTAGTGGGGGTCGGCCCTGTATGTGTTATGTGGGTGAAAAGGTTATTAGACCACCCTAGAGGGGTCATCCCAGTCAGTTGTAATGGGGTGTTTAACCCAGTGGTTAATTTGGGGCCGACCTAGTTAATATAAAATACAAGTCAGAGTTGTGTATAAATAGAGGAGGTGTGTTCCTCATTTAACACACATTACACTTGCTTGTGAATGGCGCATAAGTGAGAGAGAGAGATATGATATGGAGGATAAGGAGATCATGCTTTTGGATTACATCTCTGTATTGTTGGTCATCTATATTGAGGAAGCTTTGCTAGGTTTTCTTCCCCATGAGGGTTTCCCAGGATAAATATGTGTCTCTTGTTTTTATGCTGTGCTTGTTCTTCTTTCAATGATCCTGTATATGCTATTATTGTGAAATGGAATATAATGCTGATATTTTCTGTCTTAGCATATTAAATATTAACATGGAATCAGAGCTAACCTGAAGGAAGGAAATGTATGGCACTTACGACACTTGCTTCACTTGCAACAATTTGAAGGTTAGGGTTTTATATAGCAAAAACTAGTCATCGTGGAACTTTCACTATATATCCATTTTGGAAAAATTTCAAAATCTGAAACCTTTACAGGTTGTAGATAACATCCCCATGTACCTTGTGTCCAAAGGAAACCCTCAGATTCATTGCACTTTGTGAGGTATGATTAGTACAAGTTAGGGTTTCCGCCTCTTCCAGATCTCAGTCATAATCAGGTGACCTAGGAAAAAATGTCATAACTTGGGTTAGGAAGCTCCAAATTAATTTTTGTAAAATGTGACAGGTATTGCACGGATTGTACTATCTCAGGTAACGTTTTCAGAGGCCGAAGTGGAACCAGTGACACGTGGCACGCCGTACAAGTTCGCTCTCCTGTTTTATCCCATAAACAAGTCACGTTGCGACACTTGGAATAACTCTCTCTCAGAGAATCCAATTGAGGTCATACCTATGGGGTTGGAAAGAGGACAGGTCGGGATATCACAGGAAGAAGTTTCAGACCCTGTGGATTCGTAATTTCGGATTTACACAAGAAACAATCAGGTGCATATTTCTGTCAAAATAGATTTGGATTTTGAGCACCTTCATTCTTGAATCGTCACTACTGTGGAAAATTAGGGTTTCGGAGAAAGTTGAAATTTTTGGAATCGGAGTCCATGGCTTAATGCTACTCAGAAAAATCAAAATTTAGAGACCAAGATTGAAATTTTTGGTTGGTCAGAAGAGTGGGCTTGATCAAACCCTAGTTCGGGATTTTGATCGAAAAGATGGAAAATTAGGGCTTCTGCAAAAGTTGGAATTTTTTAAGTTTGTGACCACGGCTAGAATCTCCTCAGAAAAATAAGAGTTTAGAGATTTGGATCGAATCTTTTGATTGGGCAGAAGGGTGGGCTTCATCAAACCCTAGTTCAGGATCATGTCCAGAAGATCCAGAAGTTTCAAAGGCAATTTTGAGGGGTCAAATTTTGGAGATTTCAAAATAGAAGTATGCTAGCTTGATCAGCTCAGCAAGGCACATCTTTCCATCCATTCAAAAGTGTGAAAGTCAAAGTTTGAATTTTTAGGGTTTCTCTGACAAACCCTAATCGAGCTCCAGATCCAGTTTCAGGGGAAGATGAGGCTAAGGCCTTACATAAGAAGACTACAAGAAATCTCGACAAGTATGTTTTGAAATCTGATTCTTGATTAAGTTCATAATATGGTTTTCTTCATATTATTTAGGTTAGTACAATCTTGATTAATGTTAGAATTATCTTATCACCCTAGTAAAAGTATGAATGCATGTGAATAATAGAAGACATTCATTGATTAGGGTTATTTGATTGTACTAATGCACTGTGGTGTTGTATGAGGTTGATGTTGTCTGCTAACAAGATACAGGTACATCAAGAAAGAAAAATCAAGTTCTATGACTATGATGACATCGAGACAAAGAATCATCCATAGTCTTTGACCACATAGAAGCTCTACTTACGAGGTATGTATGATTTATTTCTACTATGCTTAACTTATACGGTATGCAGGTTACTAGCACAAGGTCTCTAAATCATTAAAGAGAATAAAGATATTGTTTGGGTATGTTAGACATAACTAAGTATGTATACTAATCTAGGTATGTTTTCCTATGTCAAGTTAGAATCCCACTTTGTGCTAGGATCTTAGTATACCCATGTATTGAATGATCATGACCATACATATTCAAGATTACTTAGAATCATAATGTTGTGATAATATTGAGTTTATACTAATGAATGTATGATTATGTATGAGATCATGATGATGACACTAGTGCACACTTAAGCATGCATAGTGGTTAAGGATGGATAGAAGCTCATGACATGGAAGGGAAGTCGAGACCAAGAAGGATGCAACCTCATAAGACATAAAAAGATAAGTATTTGAATTGTTATTTGAATTACTGAATAGTCTATGATATTGCTTCTAATAGTTGTATGCATATTTGTATTCCTAGAATATATCATGCTAAGTGTAAGCATTCATATAGCATTGAACAGTATACTACTAATATGCATATGATTGGTAAGTTGGACAAACATTCCATTGTTGATTGTCTAGAATGAAACGTCTTTGTTGATATGTTGAGAGCTGTGCACGCTCTTGATAGTATGTTCTTGTAGAGATGGAAGGCATCTAGATAGCCACTGTATGCATACAGGATATGGAAAAGTGTTGTGCCAAAGTATTGGTCAAGATAGTAGTATAACTATGTAAATCATATCTATATGCATAATAGGTTATCATGTCAACATGATTAGATGATTATGAAGTATTACTAATCATGTACTTAATTTTGATTTGTAGGAAAGATCATGAAGAATGATGAACATTGAACAAGTGATGGATGTTAAACAAGAAGAACATACTATAGAAGGCTCGTGGCTAGAAGATTCTCTTAAAAAGAGGAAGAGGATCATGAAGAGATGTTTGCTCCAAGTAGCTAGATAAATACTATTCTCTCAATGGTGTGATTGAAGAAGAAGTGCGAATCGAGAAAACTCCTAGGATTCAATTGAAGAAAGCTCTATACGGGTACCCAGGATTGATATTCATTTGATGAGCTTAATGATCACCATGGGTGATGCAGATTTCAACCTTTGCTACAAGGTTGAAGATGGTATCTATATACAGAAGGAACTCACCACAGAGTTCAAATGATCTTGAGGTGCATATCAGTAGACCCATCTGATGAGAGATGGCACATATAGATATGCAGAAGATCACTCAATGCAGAGTGTGAACGATGTTCATTCACATAGGGAGAATTGACAGTTTCTTGACAAGCTTGGGCTTTACCAGAAGTAAAGTTGATCCTAACCTTTACCTTAAGGTTATGGATGATACTATTATTATTTGGATGATCTCTTTCTGACAGGGAATGAGAAACAGATAATGGAAAGCAAGAAGAAGCTAGCTACAAAACTTGAGATGAAAGATCTCGGATTGATGCAGGTCTTGAAGTATGGCAAGGCCCAGAAGGAATATTTCTCAACCAGGGAAACTATGCTGAGAAATCTTGAAAATATTTGATGTGTTGGAATGGCCACTCTCATGGGTTCCAACTTGAAGCTGTTAGCTGATGAATCATCAGAGTTAGTGGATGTGACTCTGTACAGACAGATTATTGGGTCACTGATGTATCTGATGAATACCAGGCTAGATATATGCTTTGTTGTGAACACCTTGAGTCAATATCTAGTGGAAACTATATGTGTTCACCTAATAGTTGCAAAGCATGTGATGAGGTACCTAAAGGGTACGATAGACTTTGGTCTATGTTGTCCTGGAGATCATGACTTCAGATTGTATGGCTACACAAGATGTTGATTGGGAAGGAAGTCTATCCGATAGGAAGAGCACATCGAGTGGATGTTATTGTATGGGATCTGCCATGATCTCATGGTCTAGCAGGAAGCAGTCTAGTGTGGCTCTCAACATAGCTGAAGCATAATATATATACTTGCTTTCTCTGCTAGTTGTGAAACGGTATGGCTTCGGAAGTTGTTATCAGGATTGTTTGACTTAGAGATGGAATCCACAGTGATCCTGTGTGACAACCAGAGTTGTATCAAGATGACAGAGAATCCAGTATTCCATGATAAGTCAAAGCACATAGAGATCTGATATTTCTATATACGGGATATGGTCCAGAAAGGAGCTATCAAGCTCGAGTATGTAGGCACTGATGAACAAGTTGTTGATGTGTTGACCAAACCTCTGTCTCGAGTAAAGTTTGAGTATTTCCGAGACAAGCTTGGTGTAGTTCAAAAGGACCCTCCTCGAAAGGGGGAGTGATATGTTTGATAATAATATTTGGATACTCGTATCGAGATGGATACCTGTATCGATGATGAGATTGCTCAGATGGATACTTGTATTGATGATATGTTTGTATTGGTGTGGATACTTGTATTGATGATGTGTATACTTGTATTGGTGTGGATACTTGTATTGATGATGTGTATACTTGTATTGGTGTGGATACTTGTATTGATGATGTGTATACTTGTATTGGTGTGGATACTTGTATTGATGATGTGTATACTTGTATTGGTATGGATACTTGTATTGATGATGTGTATACTTGTATTGGTGTGGATACTTGTATTGATGATGTGGATACTCGTATTGGTGTGGATACTTGTATTGATGATTTGGATACTGTATCGATGATGAGGATACTTGTATTGATGATGAGGCTACTTGTTCTGACGATGAGGTCAGTATATGCTACCTAGTTGATATGATAGGACTGTATCGTCCCTGAACACCTAGTTCAAAATGTACGTGATGGGGATTGAATCATCTCGAAACCACTAGTTCAAAATGTATGTGATGGGGATTGCATCATCCTGGAACCACTAGTTCAAAATGTACGTGATGGGGATTGCATCATCCCGGAACAACAAGTTCGAAATGTACGTGATGGGGATTGCATCATCTTGGAACCACTAGTTCAAAATGTACGTGATGGGGATTGCATCATTCTAGAACCACTAGTTCAAAATGTACATGATGGGGATTGCATCATCCCGGAACCACTAGTTCAAAATGTACGTGATGGGGATTGCATCATCCCAAAACCACTAGTTTAAAATGTACGTGATGGGGATTGCATCATCCCGGAACCACTAGTTCAAAATGTACGTGAGGGGATTGTATTGTCCCCAGACTTCGGTCCCTGAATTGATCCGTAGACAGATGTCTCCGAGACGTGGTCCCTAGTGGACGAGAGGGGATTGTATCATCCCTGGACTTCGGTCCCTGAATTGATCCGTAGATAGATGTCTCCGAGAAGTGGTCCCTAGTGGACGAGAGGGGATTGTATCATCCCCGGACTTTGGTCCCTGAATTGATCTGTAGACATATGTCTTCGAAAAATGGTCCTTATACTTTGTCTAAGTTGACGAGTGGACTGCATCATCCCTAGACATGTTATGGTGTCTTAAATGGATCATGTGTTTTGCAGGGTATGCTGCTGATGATCATGTGATGACGATGTTGATGATCATGTGATTACAATGTTGATGATCATGTGATGACGATGTTGATGATCGTGTGATGACGATGCTGATGATCGTGTGACGACGATGCTGATGATCGTGTGATGATGATGTTGATGATCATGTGATGACGATGTTGATGATCGTGTGATGACGATGCTAATGATCGTGTGATGATGATGATGATGATCATGTGGTGATTATGATGCTGATCTAGATGACAATGCTGCTGATCATGATGGTCTAGATGACGATGCTGTGATCGTGATGATCTAGATGACAATGCTGATGATCGTGAGGATCCAGATGATAATGTTACTGTAGCTGTTCGAGTGATGCAGAAGATGAAGACTCAGTACTGAAGATGCTGATGTTCCAGTATTGAAGATCTTGAAGATGTTCCAGTAACTGCTTGAATTACTGATGATGTATAAAGAAGTCTTCCAATGATTTATAGATGTATCATGAATGATGTTGATGACTCCTTGCTTATGTAGATGTTGTTATAATATCCTTCTCGTTAAGGGGGAGTGTTGAAATATTGTAACTTCGAAGAATATTATATTTGTACTTTATTATTCCGAAGATATTTCATTCCTTTGTGAAGACCTTATTGTATATCTGGAGATGTTTATTCCTCCGTCAGAATGTGGTAACTTGGGTTATTAGACTTCCCTAGTGGGGGTCAGCCCTGTATGTGTTATGTGGGTGAAAGGGTTATTAGACCACCCTAGAGGGGTCGGCCCAATCAGTTGTAATGGGGTGTTTAACCCAGTGGTTATGTTGGGGCCGACCTAGTTGATATAAAATACAAGTCGGAGTTGTGTATAAATAGAGGAGGTGTGTTCCTCATTTAACACACATTACACTCACTTGTGAATGGTGCATAAGTGAGAGAGAGAGATCTGCTATGGAGGAGAAGGAGCTCATGCTTGTGGATTACATCTCTGTATTGTTGGTCATCTATATTGAGGAAGCTTTGCTGGGTTTTCTTCCCCATGAGGGTTTCCCGGGATAAATTTGTGTTTATGCTATGCTTGTTGTTCTTTCAGTGATCCTGTATATGCTATTATTGTGAAATGGAATATAACGTTGATATTTTCTGTCTTAGCATATTAAATCTTAACATATTATATATGTTTAATATGTTTTTTTGAGTAGTTTGTTTGTTTCAACAATATGCAAGGGAATATACTTGAAAATAGAAAATATCGTTATTTTTTTATGATTAGCCCCTTTGATTAAAACTTGCAAAATCTATTCATGATTTTGAACTCAAAGCCTTGTCCTAGCTTTTGTATTTTGTCCTAGTTGCTTGGTATTGCCATAGCCTCCTGTTTTTTAAAATATGTCTTATATTTACATAAAAATATTTACGATAAAAAGGCAACAAATATGTTCCCTATAATGAATTGATTAAAAAGCAACAACATTCTAAATTCAATCTTTTTTAAAATGCCCGTCATAGGCTATTTTGTCCGTCAAATACAGTTACTTACTGGTAAAGAATTTATGAGCACATATTTTTTCCATTTAATTTTTTAAGAAACCCTGACTAATTTTTATTGGTTTCCATTTTTTATATGTATATGCCTCAATGTATTTTCAGAATCTTATATTCTCTATGGACTGGTGTAGTTGTAATGTGGATGGTTATAATTGTAAATATGTAATAAACCTTGGTCTTCATTAACCTCCTCGATATGTAGTGGTCAGCAGGGATGCTCTCCTTTGGTTTGAAGGGGCAACCTCATCTTTTGATGTGCTTCAAGATGCTCTTCTCTGATTTGAAGGAGTAGCCTCATTTCTTAATGTGGATTTGTTGATTAAAATACAAATTTTGGTATGTACTTATCATTTTTAATGATAAATCTAATGGTAATCTAAAAATAAATTTTGAGAAAAAACTATTTTTTTTAATGAAATAGTTTTTTAATTTTTTTTATTAACTTGGATTAAAAACCTACTAAAAATATTTACATAATTGATTATTATTTACATTTACATTTTTTATGAAAATAATTTATTTGATTATTTGAAAATGGTTTATTTAAGTTGAATCTTAACTTAGTTCCAGTAATATCTCACTATCACTATAGCTCACTATGCTCTTCATTCTCAGGCGGGGGTCATCATGTGGCAAGAATGGCGGGCTGATTCTCTTTTTGCTCAGGGTTCCTATCATCTTCATTGGCCTTGATTGTTATGATGCTATTTATGTCTGTCTGTCTTTTTTGTTTATATGCTCTATTTTTTGCGGATATTTATCTTACATTCCGGTTAGCTATATGTGCAGATACTCCTTAGAGCTTAGAGCCTGGATCCAATTACTGGTTGGACATCATTGCTCTCTCTTTATTTTTGCGGCTGATATGATCGATGTTTGGACTATATTTTGGCACTACTTTTTTGTTATACTCTGTATTTGCCTCTCTGGGACTCTGACAGCTGTTGCTGTAGGCATTATTGTTTATTGTACATGTTTATGGACTTATGGTTTATGGTGTGATCTCGGGATCCGTTTCTCCTCCCGGAGGGATCCTTGACTATTACTGTGGACACGTGGTACTATTTCTGGACTTTATTGTTATTATGGGTGACTCTTCTGGCTATACTGGATTTGGATGTAGACATGTATGTTTCTGACAGCTGGTGTTATTTACTATTTCGTATATTAATAGTAAGTTATATTTTTCTGTGAAAAAATAATACAAGGACTTAATCTATTTGATTATTTAAAAATGATTTATTTAAGTTAAATCTTAACTTGGCCGTTCCCACCGATAGCTTCACTATGCTATATAAATATAATACAACGACATACAATGTGACTCCTTCAACTAGGACTATAGAAATGTGACTCCTGTACAAAAATATTTTGGACTCGCCCTTGATTTCGAATCCCGTGCCTATCGACATGGTGCAGATAAGCACGAATCATAATCATTATTTTAATCCCACTTGACGTGCTCGGCCATAAACAAATATTAATTGTCTGCTGGATACCTCGACTGCGTGTCCCAGAGTAATTGGAATCTCCTTTCAATCATATTCATGATATGCAAAGTCTATGCACAGCTCCATTGTTGAAGAACTATACCAGTCGCGGGGTCAGGTCACGATGAATTTAAAAATTCTCAGATTGTTATATCTGCTTGTGTTTGGTTATATCAACAAAATATATCGTGTTGCTTGGGAGCACTGATTAACAATGGAGGGAATAAGTGGTTTCTGGCATTATGTAACGATTTTCATGACATTATTGTTGGCCTTAAAGCTTATTATCATGTCAAGGAAGGGCGCAGGCAAGCTGCCTCCAGGGCCTCCCGGATGGCCCATTGTTGGTAATCTCCTCCAGCTCGGGGAAAAGCCCAACGAGTCTCTGTATCACCTTGCTGCAAAATATGGTCCTCTAATGACCCTTCATCTCGGAATGAAAACAACAGTTGTGGTTTCATCTCCGGCCATGGCCAAGGAAGTCTTGAAGACTCATGACCAAGTCTTTTCTGGACGCACCGTCACAGAAGCAGCCAAGTGCCTCTCATACAGCGACTCTTCCATGGTATGGAACAACTGCGGGCCTCTTTGGCGTATGCTCCGAAGATTCTGCAACACCGAGCTCTTTAGCGTCAAGAGACTGGATGCCTTGCAGCATCTCAGAAAAGATCAGGTCTTTTCCACCATTCAATCCATTTTTGAGGATTTTACAAAGGCCAAGGGTGTGAATATCGGGCACACTGTGTTTCTTACAAGTCTGAATCTGTTGGGCAATTTGTTTTTTTCTCAAAACATGTTCGCACGGGACTCTGAGGCCGCTGAAGAATTCAAAGAAACGGTCGCCAAGTTAGTGGTAATCTCAGGAAAGCCTAATCTAGTTGACTACTTTCCTTTTCTGCGAATTTTGGATCCTCAGGGCGTGACCCGCGATATAACCAAATACATGGGCATGGTATTTGGGGTACTGGATAGGTCCATAGAGGCTCGACTTCAAAGTATAAAAGAGGGCACGACTGAACACAGCGGTGCCAAGGCAAAAGACTGTCTGGACATTCTGCTGGATTACAGAAGCGAGAGCGGAGAAACATTCACCAAGAAAGACATTATCCCCTTTCTATATGTAACTCTACTTCTTCACTACTGAAAGCTACTTTAGTTGGTAGTTTAAACTGGAATTTTAAATTTTCTTCAGTCTCATTTGTTGTGACTGATGATGTGCAGGACTTGTTAATTGTTGTGACTGATAATGTGCAGGAGTTGTTCACAGCCGGTAGCGAAACGAGCAGCTCAACGATTGAATGGGCAATAGCTGAGGCCATTCGCAATCCTCGGATAATGAAGAAAGCTCAGGCAGAATTGGAAATGGTGATCGGGAAAGATAGAAGAGTTGAGGAAACTGACATCGATCGCCTGCCTTATCTTCACGCACTGGTGAAAGAAACCTTTCGTTTGCACCCGGCAGTTCCTCTGCTAATCCCTCACAGAGCAGAGAGCACTTGTGAAGTAGCAGGATACATGATACCCAAGGACACCCAGGTATTGGTAAATGTATGGGCAATAGGAAGAAACCCGACCATATGGAGTGTGCCATTAGAGTTCAAGCCTGAGAGATTTATGGAGTCTGAGTTGGAATACAGAGGTCAAAACTTCGAACTGATTCCATTTGGAGCAGGAAGGAGAATTTGCCCTGGGCTTCCCTTGGCTCATAGGATTGTTCATGTTGTCATAGCTTCTCTCCTGCACTCCTTCAACTGGTCTCTTCCAGATGGCATAACACCAGACAACATGGACATGGCTGAGAAGTTCGGACTCACGCTGCAGAGGGCTTCACCGTTGATTGCAATACCCTCACCACGCTTGCCCGCTCATCTCTTTCACGATCAACATCACTAGTCAAACTTCTTCATTACCTAGTATTTTTAGTGAGTGCTGTCCTGAGAGACTATAAGTTCCATGTTTATAAGTTCTATTTTTATATAAGTTCCATGTTTATAAGTTCTATTTTTATGTGTAGGGTATTTTTTCTCTCTGCTATAGGGAGAGACTATATGTTCCATGTTTATCTGTAGGGAGAGATTATATGTTCCATGTTTATTTATTAATTGACATCAATATTTCAGTGTTTATAAAGTTATGTTAAAATTTGTATTTATTAATGTATTTTTGAAAAATAGTGTTGACATTGTATTGTTGGGGGCAGGTCTTGAATTGACCATTTTTATTATTGGGGAGATTAAAAAAATTAAGAAAAATACAAAAAATAAACTAACCTTTAACTTTAACCTTACCTTAATGCTAATTGCTATTACGCGTGTCTATTGTTCTGTCCACATGTAATGCATTTTCTCATTTTGAATTGCACGTGTCCGCCTTTTTTGTCCTATTGCCATGCATTTGCTCATTATGAATTGCAAGTATCCATTGCAATGCACTTTCTCATTATGAATTGTACGTGTCCGCTTTTATGTCCTTGTGCCCTGCATTTGCTATTGCTTCGCATGCAAGCATGGTCAGTCTATTGGATGTTCTGTACTCTTGCTAGGAATTAGGGATTTTCTATTGCTTGTTTCCATCTTACCCGGGTATTCGTGCCAAAGTTCTTTAATTATTTCTTGGATTACTATAAAGGCAGGAAAAATGCACAATAATGCATCATATTGCAGTTCCCATTGACGTTATGTCTCCATTTTTGTTGAATTTTATGTTTTCAGTTAAGGAACCATATACTAATAATATGTAAGTGATTTCGATTTCGAGTTTGAGTTCCGTTAGTGAAAATGGCGAAGATAACAGTGAATGTTGGGTTTAGATTGGCTGCAGCGGCATGCATTTGTATTTGGATAAGCATTTACATGGCATTTTCAGAGAATGCAGGTAAGCAGAAAGCCAGATGATCTCAGTTCAGTAAAAATTTCCGAATATTTAGAAGGTTTTCAAATTTTGACTTCGGAAACCAAAAGCTTGAAGATTTGACAATTTAAATCATATTTTGATTAAATTCTACCGCTCAAAGAAGTTAAAAGAAAAGCATAAAAGCATTTTCGTGTTTTGCAGGGCCATTGGCCATCCAGATCAGCTGCGGTTCATGGAAGAACATGCACACCCCCACCACTAACATGGTCTGGGTTAAATACTATGGTTACACAGGCGGCTAGTCCGCAAATGCCACTGGCACGAGCTACATTGCCCCTCAACTTAATAAACTCCGATTCTTTAAGCTCTCGGACGGCCCCGAGAACTGCTACAACATCACTAATCTTTCGGACGGCCATTATTCCTTCAAAATATTCTTTGGCCTCAGCGAGGACATTTTGGCCGACCGCGAGCCGCTCTTTGACGTCTCCATTTAAGGAATGCAACTCTATTCTTTAAAGCCTAGATGGAGCTTGAACAACGACCAGTCGTATGTGGAAGCTTCGGTCTTTATCTCAGACACTGCTGTCACCGCCTGCTTCCACAACACATGCCACAACGATCCCTCGGTAATGAGTATCGAGATTCTTCAGCTTCATCCATATGCTTATTATTTTGGGGCTCAGTGGGGGGATACTGTCATTTTTAGGACTGCTAAGTGGGTCGACTGTGGAGCATACCAGGGCGTGTAGTTGGGGACAAGAGATTCTTCAGCTTCATCCAGATGCTCATTATTTTGGGGCTCAGTGGGGGGATACTGTCATTTTTAGGACTGCTAAGTGGGTCGGCTGTGGAGCAGACCAGGGCGTGTAGTTGTGGACAAGAGCTTGACTCCCACGCTTACGAGTTCAAATCCCACCAAAAAGATCTCGGTGGCCCCCAATTTCTATCCAGCAGCAATTTACCACTAGTCTGCTTCAATAGGCAATGTATTTGGGGAAGTCTTGAATTATAATTTTAAGGTTGAGCCCAACGCAAGTTATTATGTTTGGCTGCATTTTGCAGAGATTCGGGATGGTGTGAGCAGTCCAGGGCAGAGGGTGTTTGATGTGTTCATAAATAGTCAGCTTTTTGTCCCCAATAGACATTACATTGATTTCCTTTAAGTTGGTATTGAAATTTTTGAACATAACTGAACCCTTGCGCATCATTGAATCTAACATTAAAAAATGCTCTATCTTATTATGGTAAATGTATTTTCATCTTACTTATCTTCTTTAAAGTCTGCATATATAAGAAAGGTCTGAGTATACAAACGAATAACTTCCTCTAAAGGGGTGTTAAGGGTAAGGAGCAGGTAAACGATGTTAGGCTCAGGGTAATATTCTTCTGCTATGATTCTGAGCTCCAGGCCATGCTCTTCCTTGGATGATGGTTAAAAATATATTGTATGGTAGTCAAATGTATTTTCTCTGGCATTTACGCTAATTGCATGTTTGCAAGTATTTGTTGGTTATTAAAAAATATTGATGTTTTCTTTTATAAAAATCATTTTAACTGGATGTTAAAATTCAAGATGCTAAGATAGAAAATAGCATCATTACATTCCATTTCACAATAATAGCATATACAGGATCACTGAAGAAACAACAAGCACAGCATAAACACAAGAGACAGAGATTTATCCTGGGAAACCCTCATGGGGTAGAAAACCCAGCAAAGCTTCCTCAATATAGATGACCAGCAATATACAAAGATGAAACCCTGAGACATGATCTCCTCCTCCACAATAGCAGACCTCTCCTCCATAAGTGCGTTATCCTCAAGTGAGTGAATGTGTATAATGAGGAACACACCTCCTCTATTTATACACTACTCTGATATGTATTTTACACAAGTACATGTAGGCTCGTATTTAACCATTAGGTTAAATACCCCATTATAACTGACTGGGCCGACCCCTCTAGGGTGGTCTAATAACCCTTTGACCCACATAACACATACAGGGCCGACCCCCACTAGGGAAGTCTAATAACCCAAGTTACCACATTCCGACGGAGGAATAAACATCTCCGGATATACAATAAGATCTTCACGGAGGAATGAATCATCTCCGGAATAATAAAGTACAAATATAATATTCTTTGAAGTTACAATATCTCAACACTCCCCCTTAACGAGAAGGATATTATAACAGCATCTGCACGAGCAAGGAGTCATCAACATCATACATGATACATCTATAAATCATTGGAAGCTTTCTCAACATCATCAGTAACTCAACCAGTTACTGGAATATCTTCAATACTGGAACATCAACATCTTCAGTACTGAGTCTTTATCTTCTGCAGCACTCAAACAGCTACAGCAACATCAATATCTGAATCCTCACGATTGTCAGCATCGCCATCACACGATCATCAGCATCGTCATCACATGATCAACAGCATCGTCATCTCACGATCATCAGCATCGTCATCTCACGATCATCAGCATCGTCATCTCACGATCATCAGCATCGTCATATCATCTCGATCTACAGCATCTGGATCATCTCGATCTACAGCATCTGGATCATCACGATCTACAACATCTGGATCATCTCGATCTACAGCATCTGGATCATCTCGATCTATAACATCTGGATCATCTCGATCTACAGCATCTGGATCATCTCATCTACAGCATCTGGATCATCTCGATCTACAGCATCTGGATCATCTCGATCTACAGCATCTGGATCATCACGATCTACAGCATCTGGATCATCACGATCTACAGCATCTGGATCATCTCGATCTACAACATCTGGATCATCTCGATCTACAGCATCTGGATCATCTCGATCTACAGCATCTGGATCATCTCGATCTACAGCATCTGGATCATCTCGATCTACAGCATCTGGATCATCTCGATCTACAACATAAGTATCCTCAACCATACAAGTACATTAATCAATACATGTATCATCAAAAGTATGTATTCTCACCAATACATCTATCATCAAAACATGTATTCTTACTAATACATATATCATCAAAAGCATGTATTCTCACTAATACATCTATCATCAAAAGCATGTATTCTCACTAATACATCTATCATCAAAAGTATGTATTCTCACTAATACATCTATCATCAAAAGCATGTATTCTCACTAATACATCTATCAATACAAGTATCCACACTGATACAAGTATACACAACAGCAGCATACCCTGCAACACACATGATCCAATTACGGGATGGTCAATCCCTCTCACTTTAGGACATAGGTCCAAGGATGATACAATCCTGATCCACTTATGGGATGATCAATCCCTCTCAATTTAAGACATCTCTCATGTCTATGGATGATGCAATCCAGATCAACTTACAGGATGATCAATCCTTATCCTTTTAAGACACCTCACCATGTCTAAGGATGATGCAATCCCGAATCAACTTACAGGATGATTAGTCCTTATCACTTTAAGACACCTTACCATGTCTAGGGACGATGCAATCCCAATCTACTTACAAGATGATTAGTCCTTATCACTTTAAGACACCTCACCATGTCTAGGGATGATGCAATCCCAATCTACTTACAGGATGATTAGTCCTTATCAGTTTAAGACACCTCACCATGTCTAGGGACGATGCAATCCCAATCTACTTACAGGATGATTAGTCCTTATCACTTTAAGACACCTCACCATGTCTAGGGATGATGCAATCCTGAATCAACTTACAGGATGATTAGTCCTTATCACTTTAAGACACCTTACCATGTCTAGGGACGATGCAATCCCAATCTACTTACAGGAGGATTAGTCCTTATCACTTTAAGACACCTCACCATGTCTAGGGACGATGCAATCCCAATCTACTTACAGGATGATTAGTCCTTATCAGTTTAAGACACCTCACCATGTCTAGGGACGATGCAATCCCAATCTACTTACAGGATGATTAGTCCTTATCACTTTAAGACACCTCACCATGTCTAGGGATGATGCAATCCTGAATCAACTTACAGGATGATTAGTCCTTATCACTTTAAGACACCTCACCATGTCTAGGGACGATGCAATCCCAATCTACTTACAGGATGATTAGTCCTTATCACTTTAAGACAAGTCTCATGTCTAGGGACGATGCAATCCCATCACGTACATTTTGAACCCAGTTCATGGACGATGCAGTCCTCACGTACATTTTGAACCCAGTTCATGGACGATGCAGTCCTCACGTACATTTTGAACCCAGTTCATGGACGATGCAGTCCTCACGTACATTTTGAACCCAGTTCATGGACGATGCAGTCCTCACGTACATTTTGAACCCAGTTCATGGACGATGCAGTCCTCACGTACATTTTGAACCCAGTTCATGGACGATGCAGTCCTCACGTACATTTTGAACCCAGTTCATGGACGGTGCAGTCCTCACGTACATTTTGAACCCAGTTCATGGACGATGCAGTCCTCACGTACATTTTGAACCCAGTTCATGGACGATGCAGTCCTCACGTACATTTTGAACTAGTGGTTCCGGGATGATGCAATCCCCATCACTTTATTCTCGAAGACCATACGTCTACGGATCAATTCAGGGACCAATGTCCGGGGATGATACAATCCCCACTTCTCGGAGACCTTACGTCTACGGCTCTCTTTAGGACTGAAAGTCCAGGGATGATCCAATCCCCTCAACTGTCCACTAAGGACTTCATTCTCGGAGACCTCACGTCTACGGCTCTCTTTAGGACTGAAAGTCCAGGGATGATCCAATCCCTTCAACTGTCCACTAAGGACTTCATTCTCGGATACCTTACGTCTACGGCTCTCTTTAGGACTGAAAGTCCAGGGATGATCCAATCCCCTTACCTGTCCACTAAGGACTTCATTCTCGGAGACCTTACGTCTACGGCTCTCTTTAGGACTGAAAGTCCAGGGATGATCCAATCCATTTTCTTTCTCGGAGACACCTGTCTACGGCTCACTTTAGAACAAGTGTTCAAGGATGATACAATCCCCACATGTATTCTCATCAATATACTATCGATCCTGGGAACCCATACAGAACCTGATTCACACTTCTTCTTTAATTGCACCATTAAGAGAATGGTCTTATCTAGCCACTTGGAGCAAACATCTCATCATGATTCTCTTCCTCTTTCTAAGAGAATCTTCTAGCCACAAGCCTTCTATATTTTGTTTGATTTGTAAATATTCTTGTTGAACATCCATCACTTGTTCGGTGTTCATTATTCTTCATGATCTTTCCTACAAAACAAAATTAAGTACATGATTAGTAATCCTTCATAATCATGAAATCATGATAACCTATTATGCATACAGATATCATTTATATAGTTATGCAACTATCTTGACCAATACTTTGGCACAACACTTTCCCATATCCTGTATGCACACAGTGGCTATCTAGATGCCTTCCATCTCTACCAGAACGTACTATCGAGAGTGTGCACAGCTCTTAGCATGTCAGCAAAGAGGTTTCATTCTAGACAAGCAACAATGGAATGTTTGTCCAACTTACCAATCATATGCATATTAGTAGTATAATGTTCAATGCTCTATGAATGTTTGCACTCAGCATGATATGTTCTAGGAATACAAATATGCATACAAGAAATATCATTTACTATTTCAAATAACAACTCAAATACTTATCTTTTATGTTTGTGTGGTTGCCTCCCGCTTGATCTTCTATATGTCCTTTGAACTTCTATTCATTCTGTACCATTGTGCATGCTCAAGTGTGCACTAGTGTCATCCTCATGATCTCATACACAAACATTCATTCATTAGTATATTCTCAAAACATTCTAATTCTAAATAATCTTGAATATGTATAGTCATGATCATTAGTATTCAGGGTTTCAAGTAAGTCTTCTTTTACTCATGCATGTTCTTGTTTGATCATAGTACTCTTCTGGTTAATTAAATCATGCATAAACCCTTGATTACTAACTTTATGAATAAGCATAACCAATCATATCAAGTATACTTATATAAGGGATCCTAACACAAGGTAAGATTCATGGGAAACATACCTGGATTAGTATACCTACTTGGTTATGTACAACATACCTAAACAATCTCTTCAATGATTTAGAGATCCTGAGCTAGAACCTGCATGTCTCATAGGTTAAGCATAATATAACAAAGTCATACATACCTCGTAAGTAGAACAAAGATTATGGATGAGTCTTTGTCTTCATGTTTTCATGGTCATGGAACCTGATTTGTCTTTTGTGATGTACCTGTATCTTGTTAGCAGACAACATCAACCTCACACAACATCATAATGCATTAGTACAATCATAAGTGTCAACACCCTAACCAATGAATATCTTCTATCATGCATTCATAATTTTGTTAAGGTTATACGACAAATCTAAAATCAAAATTGTACTAACTGTAATAACCTGAAGACAAACATACCATAAACTTAATCATGGACAAATATCGAAACATACCTCAATGAGTCATACCTGTCGAGATCGCTTGTATTCTTCTTATGTAAGCCCTTATCCTCATCTCCCTCTGAGACAGGAACTTCTTCACTTATGCAGGTGACCAATCCATCTTCTTCTAGGATTAACCCAATCCACTTGATTTGCAAGAACTGGACCTTGATGAGCTGATCAAACTGGTATATTCAGAATTTGAAAACTGCAAAGTTTTACTCCTTAATTTTGCCTTTGAAACTTTCGGATTCACTGGACGTGACCCTGAACTGGGGTTTGATGAAGCCCACTCTTTTGCCCCATCAAAAGGTTTGATCCAAAGCTCTAAGCTTCTATTTTTCTGAGGAGCTTCCAGCCGTGGTCACAGATTTCAAAAATTCCCATTTTTACAGAAGCCCTAATTTTCCACTTTTCTTATCAAAGTCCCGAACTAGGGTCTAATCAAGCCCGGCCTTCTGCCCAACCAAAAATTCTGATCTTGGTCTCTAAATTTCTATTTTGATGAGTAGCATCCAGCCGTGGTCTCCAATTACAAAAATTCCAACTTTCTTCAAAGCCCTAAATTCCGGAAGCCATGAATGAAGGTACCAAAAAATAATTCTGTTTTGACAAAAATATGTACCTGATTGTTTCTGGTGTAACTCCGAAATTTTTGACCCACAGGGTCTGAAAAAGTTTTCTGAGATAGCCTGACCTGTTAGCTTTCCATCCTGATAGGTCTGACCTCAATTGGATGTTCTGAGAGAGAGTTATGCCAAATGTCGCAACGTGACCTGTTTTGGGAAAATATAGGAGAGCGAACTTGTACGGCGTGCCACGTGTCACTGTTTGACCTTCGGCCTCTGAAAAAGTTTTCTGAGATAGCTCGGCCGGTTATCTTTCCATCCTGACAGGTATGACCTCAATTGGATTCTCTGAGAGAGAGTTATGCCAAGTGTCGCAACATGACCTGTTTATGGGATAATACAGGATAGCGAACTTGTACGGCGTGCCACCTGTCACTGATTCAACTTCGGCCCCTGAAAAAGTTTTCTGAGATAGTACAGTCTGTGTACTACCTGTCACTTTTCACGAAATTTCATTTGGAGCTTCCTAGCCCAAGTTATGACCTTTTTCCCAAGGTCACCTGATTTTGACTCAGATCTGGAAGAGGCAGAAACCCTATATTGTACAGATCATAAATCACAAAGTACAACGAATTAGAGGTTGTCCTTTGGACACAAGGTACCTGGAGATTTTATCTTCGTCCTGTAACAATTTCAGATCCGAAAACTTCGCCAAAACGGATTTATAGCGAAAGTGCTACGATGACTGGTTTTTGCTATGTAAAACCCTAACCTTCAAATTGTCGTAAGTAAAGCAAGTGTCTTTAGTGCCATACCTTGTCTTCCTTCAGGTTAGCTCTGATACCATGTTAAAATTCAAGATGCTAAGATAGAAAATAGCATCATTACATTCCATTTCACAATAATAGCATATACAGGATCACTGAAGAAACAACAAGCACAGCATAAACACAAGAGACAGAGATTTATCCTGGGAAACCCTCATGGGGTAGAAAACCCAGCAAAGCTTCCTCAATATAGATGACCAGCAATATACAAAGATGAAACCCTGAGACATGATCTCCTCCTCCACAATAGCAGACCTCTCCTCCATAAGTGCGTTATCCTCAAGTGAGTGAATGTGTATAATGAGGAACACACCTCCTCTATTTATACACTACTCTGATATGTATTTTACACAAGTACATGTAGGCTCGTATTTAACCATTAGGTTAAATACCCCATTATAACTGACTGGGCCGACCCCTCTAGGGTGGTCTAATAACCCTTTGACCCACATAACACATACAGGGCCGACCCCCACTAGGGAAGTCTAATAACCCAAGTTACCACATTCCGACGGAGGAATAAACATCTCCGGATATACAATAAGATCTTCACGGAGGAATGAATCATCTCCGGAATAATAAAGTACAAATATAATATTCTTTGAAGTTACAATATCTCAACACTGGACACTTGCAATAAGTGTATTTTGATATAATACCTTTGTCATCTTTCTTCTTTGCACATAAGCTTCTATCTATGCCAATAGCCGTAGATTGTTATGGTTATAAAACGTTTTAATGCTTAGCCAAATGATTGCTCTTTTTGAAATTGGATTTCTCTTCTTGTTTTAACTTAGTGCTATTCATTTTCTGGCTTTTGCATTAGACTTTATAACGATGGTTTCTGATACTAAAAAGCATCATACTGCACAAAATTATGAGGTTATGTTTCCCGTCGTAGATTGTTGTTTATACCTAAAGCTATTGATATAGCTACAGGCCATTCCAAGAAAAAAATTTAGTCATTGTTTTCATTTTGACTGGGAAAACATTTGCCATGCCTATAAGGTTCTGATGGGAAGCATGGGAATTGGCACAGGATTTCAACTAAACGTTGGATAGATCCATAATATGAGGGATTTAAACGAGAGGAACACCCCAGTTCAGGTAGGTAAAATAGAACTGCTTCAGTTTTGGTAGGTGAGCGGTCAATGCTGCGGGGGTTCTGGGAGTAGCATTTGGTGAACAAAGGCAGAGATAAAATGAGGATCTCTACGGAAGGGAACAGGATCTTCATTTCTTGGTTTTCGTTTGGGGTTTTTCTCATTTTTTTGGGGTTGTTGTGTTCTTAATCCAGTCAGGGAACCGACTTCTGGATTCAACCGATTTTCTTGATTTCAGTTTGGGTAGGAATAAAAAGAAGGGCTTGCGTGCCCGCTCCGTGTAATAAATCAGGGCCGGTGCGTCCTGTAGGAATGAGTTTAGTCTTGAGTTGTTAGTGTTTGTGTTGTCTATCGGGCCGTTTGGTCTGTTGATTATTAATAAAGATGCCTAATCGGCTGTTTTGTGTTCTAGTGATTCCAGATTCTAGTAAGTTGTGTGTTTGTTGTCTGTGGTGTTTTGATAGAGTCTCCACGTTTGCTGTGGTCGAAGGACATCTGCATCAGGTTCCTGGAGTTTATGAAGATGACGTATAAACTTAGTTGCGTGCAGGCATAGTGAAAACAAAGCTTAACGGTTCTGGAGGGATTAAGCTTTTCCCAAAACTCTTTAGTGGTTATCAATTTATTTTTGGCTTCCATTTAAGAAAGAGTCAAAGTGGTTATATGACTGGTGAAACTTTAACGGTTTTCAAAACTAGCTCAAAATCTATGGTGCCTTAGCCTTTCATTTCACAATCATAATCAAATTGGTAATATTTTCCATATTCAATGTAAATAAACGAGTGAATGTGTGACCTGCACGTAGAATAAACATGTGAAAGCTATGTCACTGTAGTCTGCAAGAAAAGAGGGGAGCTGTATAAGGGCTAACTAATAATTAAAACACCTCTGACTTGCCGGAATTCGACAGAGGAATTTTTGTCAAAATCTCAGTTTGGAGTGTTCAGATTGCAATTTCGATAATCTGGGTAGTTTTAAAATTGGGTAAGTAATCTAAAACAAACAATCCCAATTACTAAAACTATAAAAATGCAATAATAGCAATTTTCAGCAATAATTTTTACCAGTTTATATCCCAAAATCGCTGAAAAAGCTAGGCGTTTTGCTTGTTGTTTATCCTAAGCGGAAAAGACGCACACAAACTGCCAATTATCAAGCTTGTGCAATGCCATGATTGCATCATCAAAGTTCTACAAAGTCAATGTCCACTAACTAAGTACAGGCCGCCATGGTCAGCCATCACGAAGAAGCCGTGTACACCATGAATTCCAATTGAGGCCAGGCCAATGGAGGGCACGAGTACCGCTATCTAGGAACTTAAAAGAGTTATTTGATAATAAGGATCTATTATTTTATTTTATTTCTGACAGTTACAATTAAGATTTTCATTAACAAAGAAATTCCATGCAAAATAAAATACTGGTTAAAAGCTAAAACCACGAAAAAGTCCAAGTCCAGATTAATAAAATGATTAAAAATAAAATCGAAGGAAGTTTTTTTTAAAACAAAAATCGAAGGAAGCTATTAAAGAAGATTAGGATCATAAGATACTATTAGGATTATGGATTTAAATAAACATAGATCACATCAATATATTTAAAAAGTCAGTAAGATACTATTAGGATTATGGATTTAAATAAACATAGATCACATCAATATATTTAAAAAGTCAGTGATATTTTATTTATTTATTCACTTTCAAATGATACTACTTTTTAATAGTCAACTATGCATTGTAAGCCAAATTTCTCTTTTGTCACTTAGATAGTGAACATTAATGTTTTAAAAGTCAAAGAAACTTTTTTTAACTAGACGTGGTTTTTTTTTAATTTTTTAATTTTATAATTAGTTCATTTCACAATGGATATTAATTTTTTAATAATGAATTAAATATAGTTTTTAATATTTAACTAGAAATGGGAAATAAAATTATTTTTAATATTTACTTTTTATATAATAAATATTATTTTTGAATAATCAATTAACCTAGTATGTAATGTTAATTTTTTTCATTTTATAATTAGTCATTTATACAATAAATATTAAAGTATTTTCTATTTAAATTTATGTATGGTACTTATATCATATATCTCATTCATAGGCCATGCATTATTTTTCTTGGTGCAATACAATATTATTTGAATATTATTTGATAGTGGTAAAATATATCATTAACTTAATTTAGTTAATGTTGTGTGTATGGTTTGGTGAATTCATTGGATGTAGTTTAATAATTGGGAGGAATGATTGTTACTCTCTCTACTTAGGTTCAATTTTTATTTTAGTGATATAATGCTCTTATTGAGACCCTATGTAATAATTGTAATTCTCGTCATATGATTATCCAGAAAAGTGTATCATTTGATGATTTTGTGTCTTTCAAGTTTGCATGTGAATAATCTTTTTCCTTGAACTTAAAAAAATATTAGAAAGCAATGAACATAACATCAATCATATTTAAATGTAAAATTTATAATATGATATTTATTTATATAATTTTTTTGAAATTTAATAATATTCACTATTTTTATCAACATTTTGAATCATGTCTTTTTATCTTGGTTTATCACCAACAATTATAACAATAATTAGAATTAGATGACCCTAACCATCAATTATAACAATAATGAGAGTTAGAGGTTCCTAATCAACATGGATTACTAGCAAAATGGTACACATCTTGGTTATGTTCTTCATTTCTTTATGTACTTATGTATGGTTGGGACATGTTTGCAAGTATTTAATGGTTATTAAAAAATATTGATGTTTCCTTTCATAAAAATCATTTTACTTGGACACTTACAATAAGTGTATTATGATATAATACCTTGGTCACTTTTCTTCTTTGCACATAGGATTCTATCTATGCCAATAGTCGTAGATTGTTATGGTTATCATATGTTTTAATGCTTAGTCAACTGATTGCTCTTTTTGAAATTGGATTTCTCTTCTCATTTTCAGCTTAGTGGTATTTATTTTCTAGTTTTTTTCATTAGAATTTATAATGATGCTTTCTGATACTGAAAAGCATCATACTGCACACAATTACGAGGTAATGTATCGTTTATTGTTGTCTACACCCAAAGTTATTGATATAGCTCCAGGCCATTCCAAGAAGAAAATTTAGTCATTGTTTTCATTTTGACTAGGAAAACATTTTCCATGCCTATGAGGTTGTTGAAGTTTATGAAGATGACACTAAACATCATCAACCCCATTTCGAAGATTTCCTGCACTAAAATGTCCTTCGTAAAGGTAACTGCAGTCTTCCCGATGTTTTGAATTAGCTCCTCGAGTTATGTTTTTCTGTAAATTAAGGAATTTATACCCCATCTTAAGGTTTGAAGTTTGAACTCTTAAGGTTGAAGTTTGAACTCAAACTTTTCTCTCAAAGATAAGCATAATTTTCAAGTGCAATGTGGGGAACATTGCCACCTCGTGGCTCTTGTTATTAAAGATACTTGAATATCTATAGCTATATCTATATATATATATATATGGAAGATGTTATTGAACAAATACTTGCCATTGTTAATTTTATTTTCTTCTTGATTTTTGTTTCAAGTATAAAAAGATATGTATCTTCTACTCATTGTTTTAAATAATACTATGTTTATTCATAATTTAACATTGTAAATATATTTATAAATTTATATATTATCTAATCAAGATTTACTTTCTAAATTAATTTATAGATTTATAAATTAATGGAAAACCATTTATATAATTGTAAACAATTAGATTTAATTTCTAAATTAAATTATGAATTTATAAATTAATGGAAAATAATTTATATAATTGTAGATTTAATATGAGATTTAATTTATAAATTGATAGGAGATAGATTTATCATTATTGAGTTTATATAATTTTTTAAAATATTATAAAATATAAATTAAACAATTAAATGAACAAAAATATACGTTTAATTAAAAAAATATTATACAAATTAAAAACTTATTATTATTCTCAAATTCAAAAATATATATACTCAACTTAAATAATTTATTACAGTATTTAATGTGGATCGAATTTATTTATAAATTCACACTTGTTTTATAACTCATTAAATGTTTAAAATTCATTCATTTGTTTATTAAATTTTTTTTGATAGAATTCATTAAACGTTTAAAATAGAAAAAAATTATAAATTTATTAATTTGTTAATTCAATTTTTTGATATGTGCACTTTTAAATAGATGAATGTTATAAGTTTACTTTTGTTTCCATTAAATTTGTCTATATCATTTAGTCACGATCTTAGTCTTATTTTCATCAATTATCTTCTACTTTACTACATTGTTTGTAATTAAGACTATACAAGCTTAGAAGGTTGGAGCCAATGCATTTGTAAAATGCCAAGAAAATTGTCATGTTACTTTCTCCTAAGGTTTTTTTATCATAAAAATGAAACCCTCTTTCTATTTAGGCAAGTAACAGCCCAACATATTTCATATGAATATGTGAATGAAACTAATAAAATGCAATAGAATTAAATAATCATCCATTAATGAATTTCATTCATGCATAAACATGGATAACACCCATTTTCATAAGTAGAAATATAAGTCAATTGTATCCTTTGATATAGTGATAAAAAATTTAATGCATAGCAATTTTCAACACAATCATAGACATCCTATCTCATACCATTGTAATGTAAGTCTTCTTTTTATAGCTATAGTGATAACTTAAGTCGATATGATTTGATGTATGATATGTGAACTTTTAAATTGATCAATATTACACGTTTATTTGTCAATTAATTTATTTGATTTATTCTTTTTGTATTAAAAAAAGAGTTGTAGCTTAGTCATTATAATTAAATTATATTGAATTTGTGAATCATTTTATTAAAAAATCATTTTGTTTTATTATTATTTAATATTGATTTTTGTTTCTATGTTATAAGGTAGGGACTAAATTGCACGCAACTCTTGTTATTTTATAAACCTAGTATTTTTATTTATTTTGTAAAACTAACTTTATCGTCTCATAAAATTGTTTTATAAAAATCAACTGTTCAAAAATATTTTTCATAGATGTTATTTTATAAATTATATATATGAAATGCTGGCTGTGGGGTTGAAACCCTCTTGCACTTATGGGCAGAAGAGCGATTTCAGTTCACAGCCATATGATACATAACTACACAGATACACCAATCTCGAGAGAAAACCAACGTTCCATTAAAATTCTATAATTTATATAATTGGTTATCTTTTTCTTGCCATGTTTCTAGATCCATTGTTCATAACTGCACCGAGATTCCTTGTAATGTTTTAATTGTTTGATGACCTTCTCGCTCGTACTATGGAGTATGTTGATAACACATGACATTTAAAGAGAGCATGCCTTGAGAAAAAGGATATTGCTAAAGATTATGAAAAGGAGGAGATGGAGGTGTCTAGAGTTGAGAAGAAAATTGAGAAGGGGAATGAATACAAGGAAGAAGAGGTAAGACTTACCAATGAAAGGGAAAGAAGAATTTTGAGAACTATTTTTTTTCCCAAGTTGTTGTATATAGAATGTTGTAAGAATTACCAACTAAAAATGAGAGAAATAAATGGAGCAAAGGGAAGGATATTGCAAGGAGGATATTATTTCATTAGTTTTAGAGGAGAAGAAGCTTTTTTTTTATAGAAAAAACAAGTTCTTCAAACCGATGAAACCGGAGGGTGTGGTTTTAAATTCTAAGAGTTTGGACTCCGCACATAGTTGACTATGTATTTGGGTTGGTGCAAGCTAACGCTGACCACTCATGATGCGTTAATCGCAATGGACTTATGGAAAAACAGAAATATGAACATAAAAAAACAATATTAGAGCTACCTACACAACTTTTTGGAATATGGCGCAAGAAGATGAAACGTAGACAATCGGATTACCTTCCGGAATATATAAATATTATTTATGGAAATTAAGTATAACTCCCAAAAATTGTGGTTCTCCTAAGGTTGGTATGTTATTTTTTTAAGAAAACATAATGAGCATGTTTGCGTTAGCCCCCTGGTTCGGTATTCAAATGGTGGATTTTTCTTAAAAAAATTACATACAGTCATAGATAACAAGTCGTTCTAGTGAGGTGCTATTTTTCCATATTTATTTATGTTAATTTTATTTTTTTTTAATTAAGGAAGTCAGCCCATCCCTAAAATGACCAGGCCAAGCGCTAGTCCCCGATATCATGGTCTTAACATAATCAATCAACATTGTTTTTTTTAGGATGTAGGTTTTTGTGTGTACTTGTGCGAGTTCTTTTCCGTTTTCAAAATAGGTGAGCCAATAGAAAGTTATAGACGAAATAAATAACT